>LNAC01000476.1:365102-545104 GCA_002007465.1 Ailurus styani
CCTCTCCCTGTCTCTCTGCCTGCCTCTCTGCCTACTTGTAGTCTCTCTCTCTGTGTCAAATAAATAAATAAAATCTTTTAAAAAAAAATAAAAAATAAAAAAAAATAAAAATAATAAAAAACCTGAAAGTATACCTTAGGAGGCAATGGATTGTTCTGAGAGACAATGAAAAGATGTAAACCAGGAAGAAACCTGAAAAGATGTACATTTGGCAAAGAGCAGGGAAGCATTGCAGATGATGCATTCTAGATAGTTATTAAAAATAAGCCAGGGACTCTCCTGCCTCTATTTCCCCTTCAATCTACCTCATCTATTTTACCACAAAACTGAAAGAATTATCTATTCTTATAATATATTTTTTTTCTTATTTTTTCCTGAAACTGATTTACTCAATATTCAAATTTTCACCTAACTTTACAGATGCATTTGATATATTTGATCACTTTCATTTTCTCAGAAACTTCTTCACTTGGCTACTAGGAACCCACACTCTCTTGTTCTTTCTGCTACACTGGTGATTCTTTCTTTTCCTTCTTTACTGGTGCATCCTCATTTCCCAGATCTCTGATGTGGAGTTTCTCATAGGTTTGTGAACTAATTTCTTTCTTCTATCTGTATTCACTTCTTTGGTATTTTTATGCTATTTTAAGGCATTCTTTGTCCTTTATAGATAATGACCCATGAATTTATTTATTTAACTTATTTGTTTTTAAGAAACATTTATTTTTAAGATTTCACTTATTTATTTGAGAGAGAAAGAGAAAGAGAGGGCACAAGCAAGGGGAACCATAAGGGGAAAGGGAGAAGCAGGCGGCGGGGAGAAGCAGGAAGCGGGAGTTATTCCCAGGACTCTGAGATCATGACCTAAGCCTAAGGCAGACACTGAACCACTTAAGTGCCCCAGACCCGTGAGTATAAATCTTCACTTTCGTCTTCTTTCCTGAACTCAGGCTTCTAGTTTTATAGTGAACTGCCTCTTCCACATTCACAGTACCTCAGAATTAATATGTTTGAAAACAAAATCCTAAACTCCCTCTCCAAAAGCTCTCTACCTATAACCTCCCCAGTCTCACTTAGTGTGTCTTCCTTGGTGGATCTTCCACCTATGCTGTTGCTCAGAACAAAAATCTCTTGAGTCAAAATTGATCCTTGTTTTCATAGAATGTAAGCTCTAAGAAGTCAGAAATATTGTCTCTTTTATTCACTGATGTATCTCCATGACTTGGACAAATGCTTTACACATTGTAGGTACTCAAAAAATATTGAGTTGAAATGAAGACTTATCTTAAAGTCTACATCTAATTAGTCAGAAAATAAGATCAGCTTTATTTATTTTTAAATTACAAAATTGAAGCACTTGTTATTATCTGCATGGATACTGCTGTGATCCAAGTTCCATTATCCTGTGAAAAGATTATTGCTATAGCCTATTGTTTCTTTTGGTTTCTTCTATAGTTCATTCACAAATTTGTAGTTAAAACTGATTAAACCACACATAAGTAACCCTTCTACACAAACCTCTCTCTTTTACACCCTATCACTAACAGTAAATCTTACATAGTTAAAGCAACCAGTCTGTCTCTTTATAACCTTTCTGAGTGCATCTATTACTCTTGGTTTACTCTTGTCCAGGCTCACATATTCCTCACTGTTTCTCAAATTTCAGGTATACTTCTGCCTCTGGACCTACTGTTTGCTGTGTCNCTGGACCGACTGTTTGCTGTGTCTGGAATGTTCTCCCTTCAGATATCTGCAGGATGTATCCCCTCATAACTTTATGTCTTTACTCCATATTATGGATGAAGTCTTCCTTGACCATATCATTCAAATTACCACCTCTCTCCAATCTCTGACACAATTTCCTTGCTTTATATTTTTCTTTGTTACTTCCTTTATCTTAACATCTATTTTAATTTGCTTATTTTTTTTTAAATTATCTTTCTTTCCCACTGGAATGTAAGCTCCACGAATTAGGAATTTTTTTTTAAATGAGAAATCATCAGTGCCAAGAATGGTGCCCAGTATATAGTATGAAACTGCTGTTTCCCCAAACTTTACTTTTTTCCTGAGATTGTCCTGATGGTCATATCTGAATCATCTAATAACTGATCTTCCTATCTCCATTGTTATATCTCTATAGCCAATTGCCTACAGATACATTCACCATCATGGATTCTTCCACTTGCTTTCCATCTTTGTTCTCTCCTCATAGTTATTTCCCTCACAACACTGATCAACAACTGATCAACATCTGAACTTATGTTATTTTCTTTCTCTTTCTTTCTTTCTCTCCTTCCTTCGTTCCTTCCTACTTTCCTTCCTTCCTTCCTTCCCTCCTTCCTTCCTTCCTTCCTTCCTTCCTTCCTTCCTTCCCTCTTTCCTTCCTAATAGAAGAAAGATTACACAAGTATAGGGAATTTGTCTGCATTATAATTTGCTGTATCCCTATGTCTTAGCAAAACAACTGATGCATAATTGTCCCTCAAAAGGGCTTGTTGAATAAATAAGTAAAACTTCAGTTATGGATACAACTGAATTGTCATGATTATGACATTTCTGAGATAAAATGCATCTCTATTCCAATAAATTGTTTTTTTAAATAAAGGAAACTTTAATAATGGTCTAAGTTCTATTATCATACAATAAAATAGATCAAACTAATGTAGAAGTATAACATAAATTTGGAACAAAATGAATAAGCATGATAATTTTATTTTTTTCATATACTGAAATTAAATTAGAATTGAATATTACCATTAAAACCTTCACATCTTTGGTACATAACTTTGGGAAGTATTGGTAAAGTAACTAAAATTGTATTATTCAATCACCCTCCAAGGCTGAAGGGGTTTTTCCTGGTGGATATTGACACGTTCTACTTTAACACACCTTACAAATTCCCATTGTGATTTCTGTAGGGCTGTTTCCATTGCCCTTATGCCTGTCAATATGGCCAGACTATTGGCCATTTCCCATGAGTTTGTAAAAACCAAGACATCATGTCAAGAAGAATGCAAGTTAGCCCGCCTTCTTTGATTAGAGTGGTGGCTTCCAAACAGGTTGCTGTCTATTTACCTTGGAACTGCCATCCACAGACCAAGCAGCTCTTTGTTGGTCAGTTGAGTGTTGATTATAGGGTATAGTCCAAGTAGTGATGATAGAATCTGGCAGCTCCTCACACCATTCCAAAGTCAGTCCTATGGGAAAAGATGGTCCATACTCATAAAATATCTCTTCCTTGCTTTCCCTCGGTAGTATGATCCTGTATAAACCATTTTCATTTTATTATAGAACTGTTCTGGGCATTGTTTCCCTATTAGAATTTTTTTTTTCTAATATCACCCAAGACGTCATGTGTGGTTCAGGTTTCAAGATTGTTTGATGTCCTTCAGTCATAGGGGCAGTTTCCATTAGTGTCTGATAGCATTCTGGTAATTGGCCCTCAAATAGGAAATCTCCAGTGCAAAGTTCCAGCTGTTGTCTCTGAAGGTGTTCTCAGGCTTTTTTCCAATAAGCATAGGTCTCTACACTACATGGAGGTATCAAACAGAGAATTTGTGCCAGCACGCTAGCCTCTATTCTACACTGTAGGGTCTCAGAAAACTTTATTTTTCCTATATGACATGTTCAATAAATATTGCTCAAAGGGCAGATTTATATGCCTTCAGTTTTACAGAAAGAGATCCCCTGTCAAGTACCACATACACCCCTAAATGTATCCAGGTAAGAGACACAGCCATTTTTGTCCCAGCTTTCACCTTAATTTTATTTTTCTTGTACCTTGAAATTAAATTCAGAAATGGCATCTTACTATCAAAACTTTCACATCATTTGTACATGACTTTGGGAACTGTTTATATGGAAACTATAATTGGTATCTTCTACAGGATTCATGAATGTAATTTGTTAGGAGATGAGAAGATGAAAGTTAAACATCTGTAAAATAAGATGAAATGGAAAAAGAAGTATGCAAAGTGTGATCTGCTTGTAACATATTTTCATTTGTGTCTGTTTGCTTGGCTTTCTATCCATAAAGTGAATTAGATTTTGATCTCATATAAATCTCCATAAATTTAAAACTGTGTGAATCTAGTTACAAAGTTTTAGAGTCAATATAGGTCAATATATTTCTCATAAATAACTTACTTAGATTAAGATGAGTTCTTTGGAATTATATTGTTCTAAGTTAAACAGAAATGTAATTGAACTTATTCTCTTTCATTTCATGTTCTGTTAACTAGGCCTCAGATTTATAATTTGGATTGCTTTCCCTAAAGAGCCAAAAAAATGGAATATCAACAAGAGAAAAAGAAAAAAAAATGTCAAACTGTGTCATTGTGGCATTGGTAAGAAATAAAGATGAATGGATATTTGACACCCTGGGTATTTGGATAACATTGAACTCAATATGTTTCTCTAATAAAACCGTATACATTCAAGTTCTTACATCCCCTTTTAGATGCTTTTTCTGGACCTGGAGTCCCTTTAGCTAATACTGTAAAGATTTGATGAAAGATCTAAGCACTTTAAAAGAATTTAGACAAAAATAATTCTGATTTTTTCCATTTATGAATGAGAAAAAATATTGGAAATGGTGAAAGAAAATAAAAGAATGGTCCTTGCTATTATTCTTTTTCTTCTATTTCTGTACTTTTAATAACTTCTCTTTTTCTCCTTTTTACATAAGAATGAAGTAGAAGATGTAGTGAAATTCCTTTTCAGTGATAATTTTAAAAATCAAATCAATATACTATGCAAAAAACAAATAAAAGAATAGCATTCTATCTCTCTGGTTCATGAACTTGACGTTTTGTAAAACATCATACTAATTTTCTGATCTTATGATATATTGATCAATTTTATATACCAAGTGTATTAAAGGCATTCTATGATATCCTTCATCTCATCCAGATGATTCTATGTTCTTCTTGCCCTTAGAAACAGATGCAGCCTCTCTTACCACATAAATTGAATGAGAGGCCTCAGCAGGTCAACCTAAATGAGCTCAGCCTCTGTTGTTTCTACTGACATACCAAAACCCAGGGAGTCACAACAGGATAATCATTCTACTTTATTGCTTTAAATCAATGGACAGTTTCTGCTTCTTGTGTGGCAGAAGAAAGTACTGAAGATCTCTTTGAGTCTCTGGACTATGCCATTAACATAAATAGTATTTATTCTCTGTTGGATACCAAACTGATTGAAAACAACATGGCCATCATGTCTGATTCATCAAGGATTGTTTCAATTAGAGTGTTAATGCCATGATGTTTTCTGTATGGCACTCACATGGATCATCTTGTACTTCCCAACCTATTATTAACTAACAATTTATATTTGTCTCCATGCAATTTCCCTTAGATAAAAGGATGGCCATGGACTCAATATATGATTGTACAAAAAAATCTAATTTAACTTGGGGTTCTTTTTATTTCACATGCCTATATATTTTTATAATATTGAGTTAAGGGAAAGAGTGCTTGCATAGCTCACGGAACTCCAAAGAGATTTAGAACATTCTCTTTCTATGTGTTTACAATTTCAAAAGGGAAAAAAAATCCTGGATGGTAAACTCAGAGACACAGTCTTAACTTCTTCCTAGAGAAATATATTTGGGCGCCTGGGTGGCTCAGTGGATTAAAGCCGCTGCCTTCGGCTCAGGTCATGATCTCAGGGTCCTGGGATCGAGGCCCACATCGGGCTCTCTGCTCAGCAGGGAGCCTGCTTCCTCCTCTCTCCTCTCTCTCCCTGCCTCTCTGCCTACTTGTAATCTCTCTCTGTGTGTCAAATGAATAAATAAAATCTTAAAAAAAAAAAAAGAAATATATTTACTCTCTAACAGGTAAGGACCCAAGGATCTTCCTCCAATCTTACAAGACTAAATATTCCCAATTCTATATAAGTGGAGGCATTGGTATTTCTAGTTCCCTTTCCTAAAGGGTGATTCTTCTGAACATGTAGGTTTATGACATCTGGCTCTCAACATATCACCTCTGGGGTGTTATCATGGGGGACCAACCTCACCAAGTTACTTTGTCTGCTGTCTTGGTTCTGATCCCTGAGGAAGGTGCCTCATGTTTCTGCTAGCTAGTTAGCTAGCACTCTCTCTCTCAAAATAAATAAATAAATAAATAAATNCAAACAAACAAATAAATAAATAAATAAATAAAATAATAAATTAACTAATTAAAAATATATATAGTATGTGTGTGTGTGTGTGTGTATGTTAGGTAAACTATAAACTTTAGACTGTCCAGTAATTCTGATTTAATAGGGTACAGATTCCCAGGTTTAGAGCCTNTTAACTAATTAAAAATATATATAGTATGTGTGTGTGTGTGTGTGTATGTTAGGTAAACTATAAACTTTAGACTGTCCAGTAATTCTGATTTAATAGGGTACAGATTCCCAGGTTTAGAGCCTGTGGTGTCCCTTACTGGACAAGAGAGTTAACTGACTGATGCCTTGACATCTATATTGAGGAAAAAGAGCCCTAAAGCTGGGATTGTCAAAAGAGTATATCCTGAAGGAATCTTATTCTCTAAGGTCATCTATTTAAGAGTTGTTTCTCTTGTAAACTTGAACTGGAAGAAAGAAATCTAAATATGTGCATATTTTTGTCTTTGGTACAATAATATCATTCATTGTGTCACTCAGCTTCAGCTTCTTTATCTCTTCAAAGATTATACATAATAATTGTCTGATTTCATTCATTGGACCATCACTAAAATTAAGGTGTAATATGATAGGAACACTTTGTGTTATGCCAAGGAGTTATTTTAGATAAGTTTACCTTTGTATTTTCTACCTTTTTCATGTTCTACATTCAAAATGCTTTGAAGAAAAAATGTGTAATTTGGGAAATGCTGCATATTTTTTCCATTGGTTGAAGGTTTGCGACATTGTATAATACAGAGAGTTCTACAAAGTTCAATACTAATTTTTTTCCTACTTGGAGTTTTGCCAAGTTATTTGACCATAGAAAGCAATTTTCCTTAACAGCTTGCCATGGGATACATATTTTAGAGAAGGCCATCAAACCAACAAGAGCCTTCAATAAGCTTTCTTTTGACTCCTCAAGGAATAATGAGTATCAATGTCTCCCAGTTGCTGCTGTCTAGTAACTACCAGAAACATTCTCCGTGTGAGGAACCATGTCCACCTTTATAGGTTTCTTTCTTCTTCTGTGGGTGAAACTGCTCTTTTTCATACCCATATTATTTCTTCTATCAGCTTGACAGAGGAGGTATGAGTGCTGTGAGAGCAGGACTGAAAGGGTCTGAGGAAGGCCAAGTAGTTGTGAAGGAATTTCCTCCATGCCAGCAGAATTTCCACTCTTTATTATGTAACATAATTTCTTATTTTTTGAAAGTTAAGATTTCACTTTTAAGTGAAACAGAAGGATGTTGACTTTGACCATTCACAATTCTGTTATAATTTCAGGTGTTTCCTAATGAAAGGAAAAGAAAAATGTAACTTCAATGCCACTTTTATTTCTGTTCTCTGAGCCTTGTTATTTGGCACCAGGAGATATGCACTGATGCCAAGCTGTTAAGATTTTGACATTGCCAGGTCTGTTGGACTGGTGCTATACATCCTTAGACTGAGGCTATTACAACTCTTGACTACTTTTCTTCATCTCTTCTTGTCTATGTTTAGCTCCCTAAGGGCTGTTCAATCAAGACTCAATAAAAATTGTTGAACTGTTCAGGTTTTTATTGAGAGTCTTGATGCTACAGCCCCACAGGAGCCCACTGAAAAGAGGATTAGCTTCGTTACCATAAAGAGGCAAAGAGAATGCCAAGGACAAGGAAAGGCATAAAACCAAAGACTGTAATGTACCATAATTGACCAACTTAGCTGACTTTAGAAAGGAGGAAGGTGCACAAGATACTAACATCAGAGGAAAGCTGATACTTTAAAAAGACAAAATGTTTATTAATATTAAAAAGAGCTTTCATTTATAAATTGTATTTACCCATTTTTATTTTCATAGATACAAAGGGTACCTATTAAGTAGAATAATATTCTTCTACTAAAGAGTTCAGTGTACCTTGATATAGAGGAGTTTATTTAAGTCCAGTGCATACGTAAAGCCCTCCTACTGAGAAAGGTCTTTTGATACTTTTTCATTATAGAAGCATCCAGCCACAACTTATTAGCAATATTCTAAGAACTTTTGTTTTGCTATCCTTCTATATGAAAAAAATGAGAATATATTTTAAGAAATTTTGTAGAAAAAATATAAAATCCAACATATATCAGCTGAAATAACTATATATATATATGAGGAAAAGAGAAGCCACATTATAATTTGGAGAACCAAATGAGAAAGCCAAAAATGTCTATCATTTGAACTTCTCATTCATTAATTTGCTTGACTTGATCAGGCTTTCTATTTGGGGCTAAATATAAGACATGAACATAACCTCAACTGTGACTTTAAGGCCTATATTTACATCATCTGAATGGACTACAAAGTGATGTATAAACAGATGTGGGAAAATCATTAATATTTGTGTCAGTGGAGACTGAAATATGATGAAACAAAGTGATCATTTAGTTTTTAATAAATCAGGATGCATTACTAAGCAATTGTTTTGATAAATAAACTCAAAATTATTTAAAATATTGTAAACCCTTTTGGTTTGTACTAGGTCCTATCGAAAATGACTTACAAAGCATTTCACAGAATCAATGTGTCCATTTTACACACTTGTATATAAAACTTAGTAGGTAAGCTCTTCGTGCCTAATATACAAAAAGTCAACAGTGTCTGAAGCAATGTTTTGGATAAAACAGTTATTATATTCAATTGTATTATTTTTAATTTCCTTGGATCAAAAGAAGATAATGGGGCGCCTGGGTGGCTCAGTGGGTTAAAGCCTCTGCCTTCGGCTCAGGTCATGATCTCAGGGTCCTGGGATCGAGGCCCGCATCNGCTCAGTGGGTTAAAGCCTCTGCCTTCGGCTCAGGTCATGATCTCAGGGTCCTGGCATCGAGGCCCGCATCGGGCTCCCTGCTCAGCAGGGAGCCTGCTTCCTCCTCTCTCTCTGCCTGCCTCTCTGCCTACTTGTGATCTGATCTCTCTCTGTGTGTCAAATAAATAAATAAAAATCTTAAAAAAAAAAAAGAAGATAATGTTCATTCGCTAAGAACAGGAGATGTAGTATCAATTGATCAATATTCCTTGCTCAATTATTCTCACAATGGACCCTAAAACGGAAAACAATCACTGATTATCACTACTAACATTTCTAGCCTGATATTTTTCAACTCTGATAGTGACCATGTCTCTGTCCTTGGGTACTCTAGAATATGACAATGTGCATGTAACACTCAGACCAATTATATTACATTCTTGGAAGCAGTGTGGCCATGTGCATATTAAAAAAAAAAAAAAACAAAAAACAAACAAACCCAAAAACCTGAGTAGGTGAGTCTAACATGGACTCATTTAGCTTAAGATGAACCCTTCTAACTCTAATTAAAAATAAATAAACAAACAAAATCTAGAACTTAAGAGCATCCTTAATAGTTTAATTTTCTGGAATTCTTTTTTTTTTTGATTAGCAGCCACAAATAACCTGAGACACTCTGGAAAAACTATTTTAAATATTATAGATGACTATTTGTGCATCATAAAAATATGCACAAGTTAAGTAATAAAAATAAAAACTAGTAATAAACATTATTAATTAATATATAGTTCATAATAAAATAGAAACATGATACTTTTTTTTTTAAAGATTTTATTTATTTACTTGACAGAGATAGACACAGTGAGAGAGGGAACACAAGCAGGGGAGTGAGAGAGGGAGAAGCAGGCTTCCTACCAAGCAGGGAGCCTGATGTGGGGCTCAATCCCAGGACCCTGGGATCATGACCTGAACCGAAAGCACACTCTTAATGACTGAGCCACCTAGGTGCCCTGAAACATGATACTTCTAATAAAAACATAAATTAACTTTTTTCTATTTTTATTTTGAGGTAGTTTCAAATTTACAGTAAAGTAGCAAGTATAGAAAGAAAGTCATTTTTTTCCTAAGACTTTTGAGAATAAGTCATTGACAGGATACCCCACCATTCTGAAATTGTCAATGAATATTTCTTACCAAAAAAAAAAAAAAAAGTCTCAGGTAATCAAAATATAAACCCAAAAATCGGGAAATTACAAATGATATATCATGATCTTCTAATTTATCCTCACCATTTATGATTCATCAATTATTTCAAGAATGGCCTTTATAGCAAAATGATTCAATTCAGGATAATATGTCACATTCAGTTATTAATCTCTCTAGCTTCCTTCAATCTGGGAATAGCTCCATGGTCTTGCACTGACATTCATGACCTTGAAACTTCTGAATATTATCAACAGTTATTTTGAAGAATGGGCCTCTGTTTGGGTTTGTTTGATGTTTCCTTATGATTCAATTCTGGTAATGCATCTTTGGCAAACTATCATAAAAGTGAGAAGTAATGATGTATTCTTCTCATTGCATCCACTACATGGCAGGCACATAATTTAATTTCCCCCATAACTGATGATGTTAACATTGATCTCTTGACTAAGAAGGTGTCTGATGATCTCCACTGTAGAGTTACTATTTTTTCTTTTGTAATCAATAAGTATTTTGTGGCGATATTATATAAGTATTTCATTATTTGCCAAACTTTTGTCCATTAGTTTTAGTGTCCTTTGATTTGTTTCTCTTTGATGAATTAATTACTAAAATAATGGTTTTGCCCTTTGTGATACCCTTTAGCAAGAGATATTTAAGGGCGCCTGGGTGGCTCAGTGGGTTAAAGCCTCTGCCTTCAGCTCAGGTCATGATCTCAGGGTCCTGGGATCGAGGCCCGCATCGGGCTCCCTGCTCAGCGGGGAGCCTGCTTCCTCCTCTCTCTCTGCCTGCCTCTCTGCCTACTTGTGATCTGATCTCTCTCTGTGTCAAAAAAAAAAAAAAAAGAGATATTTAATCAAGGAATTTGGAATATGTAAAAAAAAGTTCATGTTTAACTCTCAGTGTAATACTCCCACATAGAAGGCATGTTCTCTTTTCCCAGACTTGGATTTAATCTATTATTGTCCTGCTTGGCTCTGTTTTAGTATATTAAATCTTTTCTGTTGCTAAATTTAGAAGTTAAGAATGTGAGTTTCTGGGGCACTTGGGTGGCTCAGTTGGTTAAGCAGCTGCCTTCGGCTCAGGTCATGATCCCAGGGTCCTGGGATCAAGTCCCACATTGGACTCCCTGCTCAGTGGGGAGCCTGCTTCTTCCTCTCCTCCCTGCTTGTGCTCTCTGTTGCTATCTCTGTCTCTCTCTCTCAAATAAATAAATAAAATCTTTAAACAAAAAAATGAATGTTTGCTCAGGTCACTACTGGAACTGCAATTTCACCCCATCTTAATTGTGTTACCTTGAAATTTATCTTGATGTATTGATCATTTCATAATGACCCGTGTAATCTTCCCTTCTCCAATGTGTCCACATTTCTGGTTTATGTTAAGAGACAATTCTTGCAGAATATTTTCACATTTCAGCCTGCTCTGGGCCTTCTGAGTAAATTATAAACAGCAAGATAAAAGATAAAGAATGTGATCTCTATTATTATTGTTGTTGTTATATTATTATTAAAATTATTGCCTTAATTAAACATGGTTTCCTTGTTTTACGTTTCTTAAGGTAGATTCAGTCCAATCTGATCCTTGGAATCTGGTCTCTTTTAATCTATTAAATTTCTTTTACAAGAAATTTAATCTATTTAATTTCTTTTACATTCCTTTTGATCTAATAGAGGCTAATATTTCAAATTGCATCCTTACATTTTAAAAGGTAATAAATGTCAAAACAATGAAAAAAAAAGGAAAGATATTCCAAAATAAGACAATAGGCAAAAATAATGAATGTTATGAGGACTAAATCAGGAAAGTGTATAAACGAGGCTCAAAGAGAGTTCAAAAACCCCTGTGTGGGCGCCTGGGTGGCTCAGTGGGTTAAAGCCTCTGCCTTCGGCTCAGGTCATGATCTCAGGGTCCTGGGATCGAGTCCCACATCGGGCTCCTTGCTCGGCAGGAAGCCTGCTTCCTCATCTCTCTCTGCCTCTCTGCCTACTTGTGATCTCTCTCTCTCTGTGTCAAAAAAATAAATAAAATCTTAAAAAAAAAAACCCGTGAACAATCTTGAAAACCAACTATAATTCCAAATATATGTACAACAGATAAATTAATCAGTATGGGGAAGTTTTTTACCGTGTGGATTAGAGCAAAAAAGAAACTGTACATTCAAGGTCACTCTGAGTGTTTCCTGCATCAAAGATATCACAAGTCTGAAGAACTTCACTCACACACCCCCTTTCCCTCATTTCAGACTGAGGTGGTCAGGGACCCTCACTTCCTTTCCTTTCATGATCATTGTTCCCTGATATGCACCTCAGCTCTCAGGGATTGGAGGTTGATTTTCTTAAAATCACTTTTATACAGATTAGTTCAGAAACTAACCATGTCTTAAAAATATGAGAAGTAAGTAGAAGTTAATGGTATTCATTTACCCAAGCATGCAGATACTGAATTTGACATTTTATGACTAAGGGCAGAACTGAAAAGATAAAGGAACATGATTAGAGTATGTCAGGTGTGTCTGTGTATTTGTCTGTGTGTGTGTTATTTTTTTTTTTACCAGATTATGAAATTAGGAAGGAAGGAAATAATTTAAATGGAACACAAAGTGCTAGTAAGAATTTTAAAGGGATGGTCAGTTTTTAAGAACAGATCTTATGTTTATATTGAATACATAGAATTAAGATAGCGCATGGTACACTTAGGAATTAAGAAAAATGTTTGGTAAATCTGGAGCCTAGAAGTAGAAAAAAGGGATGTGCCTGGAGAGAAAAACAGAAACTGAATTACAAAAGAAGAAAGAAAGAAAGAAAGAAAGAAAGAAAGAAAGAAAGAAAGAAAGAAAGAAAGAAAGAAAGAAGAAAGAAAGGAAAGAAAGAAAGAAAAAGAAAGAAAGAAAGAAGAAAGAAAGAAAGAAGAAAGAAAGAAAGAAAGAAAGAAAGAAAGAAAGAAAGAAAGAAAGAAAGAAAGAAAGAAAGAAAACAAGAAAGCTTTTATAGTCATCTGGAGGAAACTGGACTCTACCCAAGGATTTTGAAGAGGTCATAAACATGGTGAGATACAAACTTTCAGAAAAAGACTCTATTGGTCATGCGGTGATGGGACTGGGAAAAGGGTGTATCAGTACACTTGGTCTTGAGTCCAGTTGCAAAGCTGTCACTTAATGCAGAAACACAAATGTTGACATCGTAATGCAAGTGATCATAGTGGGTTTGGATGAGTAGAGTGTACAGATTCTAGAGGTATTTTGGAATGGTGTTTACAGGACAAGGTAATTAAATACGGCTGTTGGGGAATGAGGAACACAAATGACCTGAAGAAGACATACAGTAAACCCTCCTTTCCCACCTCAATGACTAAGTGGATGATGGTGTCTTTCACTAGTAGAAGGAGCAGTAGAGAAAAGGTAGATTTGTAGCACATTGGGGAGAGTTCAAGTTCTGAATAGTCTTTGTTGTAGGTGCCTCTAGGGAATTTAAGTGGAAAACTTCAGTGGATATTTAAACCTCCAGCGCTGAAACTTATAGGAGAGATTTGGAGAGGGGATACAGATTTGGAAGTCATAAACATGACAAGGACTATAAAGTCTCCCAGGGAGAGCAGCCAGAGGGATAGGAAAATGACTGTGATAAATGCCAATATTATTAAGGCAAGTCAGGGGAGGATGTCACAAAGTCACCCAAAAAGGAACAAGTGAGGTAGCAGAGAGCTAGGAAAGAGTGGTGGCACATTATTGAGTGCATGGCACTTAGCAGAACACTTCAAAGTTACTTCTGATGTTTGAAACCTCAAAGCAAAACAATGTGGTTTGTGCCGCAGGGAAGCAATTCTGTGTGGATGCAATTTTTAGTGTGAACAGCTCCAGAAGGATAAAATATAAATACAAGAGTATACTTATGTCTGACTCAGGATAAATAACATTGATGATATGGGAAAGAGAACAAAGTGCTTTCAGGATATTTTAAGAAAAACCTAAAACACCAACAGTTAACTTTTTTTTTTACTTGCCAGAAATTTTCTTAGTACCTATAATATTTCTTATAGCATAATTCATTAATGTTTTCATGTTCACAGTATATTTTTTAGAAAAAATTAAATATATTGGAAATGTCTCTGTTTATACCTACGTGGAAATTATTACTCAGATCTTAGTTACCTTGTTAAGAGACAAAATTAATAGGATAGAACTTCAAATTTCAGCCAGAAATCCTGGCAGCATAATTTTCACATCTTTCAAAAGGACAAGTAAATGAGTCATCTTCACATACACTTCCTCCAACATTTCCATTGCCAGAACTTCTATTCTAATTTCAGTGTTTGCAGACTCTATCACATGACACAATGACAACTATGATAGACTTCTGATACAGCGTGGCTGCAGCATACTTGATCTCCTTTTTTTTCCCAGACACACCTAAAGGAAAGAACCCTACTTCTAAAACTGGTATTTTTCAAAAGCCAAGAGTTCATATTTTGTTATGTAAGCAATAGTCTTCCTAAGAGATGATTGGCTTACTGATACATGTATTTTCATAATATATAAGCTAAAATATAACTTTATGATAAATATTGATGTGTCACAGCAGATCCTAGTATTCAGTTTCCATTTTCCTTTTTCTAAATCCAACTTTATATGGGCAGCAATATAAAAGGTAAACAATTTCTTTTTTTTTTTAAGATTTTATTTATTTATTTGAGAGAGTTTATTTATTTGAGAGAGAGAGAAAGGGAGAGACAGAGCATGAGTGGAGGGGGAGGGGGTTAGAGAGAGGGAGAAGCAGACTTGCTGAGCAGGGAGCTCTCTGTCCCAGGACTCTGGGCTCATGACCTGAACTGAAGGCAGACACTTAACCGAGCCACCCAGGTGCCCCTAAAAGATCAACAATTTCATTTCAAGCCTTCTATACAGTCAGGCAGGACCATGTGACTGAGTTCTAGCCAATGAGCAATGACCTGAAGTCCTTGGGTGGGATTTCTTCAAAAGTTCTCCAAAGAAGAGACAGCCAATTTGTATGTCTTTACTCTTCTGCCCTTCCTTCCTAATGCATGAAATACAGAAATAATGGCTAAAATTCCAGAAGCCATTGTATAGGTATTTGGACCAGGGTCATAGCCTAGGGATGTTATAGAAAAGAACTGATTTCCTGATAACAGTGTAGTGCTTTCATTCTAGCCTTTATCTCCTACTCTAGACTTTTCATTTTTAGGATGCTAAGATATTCTTCTTTTTTGCTTGAGCTACTTTTTTGGGGTGAATAGTAGGCTGAATATTGAGGTCCAATCCCTGGAATCTGTGAATATCACTTTGTATAGCAAAAGTGACTTTTCGGATGTGAATAAATTAAAAAATTGAAAAGGGAAGATAATCCTCAGTTACCTGGGTGTGTTAAGAGAAGGAGGCAAAGGGAGATTTGATTACAGAGACATGCTCCCCTAGAGCTGCTGGTTTGAAGATGGATGAAAGGGACATGAGCCAAGGAACGCAGCTCTGGAGGTGGGGAAAAACAAGGAAACCGAGTCTCCTCTAGAGTTTACAGCAGTGGTGCTGCTCTGCCGACACCTTGACTGAGTCCAAGGAAACTGATTTTGGACTTCCGTCCTCCACAACTATGAGAAAATTAATTTGCATTGTTTTAAATCCCAAGTTTGTGATACTTTGTTATAGCAACAATAGGAAACTAATACAGAGTTCTTGCTATTTGGAAGTGAGCATAATTATTAAATAATGCAGTACACAACGGTATTGTTAAGAAATAAGGATAAATTGTTTTAATTTAATGTTTTAACTCCCTAAGGAGAAGGGGGATTTTATTAATCTATGTGGCTGATACTAATAAATAGTAGCTGGTACATAAGAGGTATTAAATAAACATTTGGTAAGTTAAAATGGATTTCAGCTCTTTTATCATTGCATGTGTTAAGGAAAAGGGGTTTTGAAAAGAAAACAGTTATTTTCTCCTCCATAATGTGAATAGGACATGAATTATATTTTTCTGTTTTGAGGTTCTGCGGGTGTACAGTAGCTAACTGTTTAGATCTAATTAATATTATACAATGAAAATGCTTTTTGGAATTCATATGATTACATCAAAATGATCAAATTTCTAACTTAATTACTTGTTTATAGAGTCTGAAATATTGCAACATCTTTCAGTAATTTCCAAAAGAAAGCATCTGTTTGTTGTTGATTTCAGTTTGCCTTAGGTCAAAATCTATTGATATAAATATAGTGAGATGACATAAACTTCTTGCTGAAGATGAATTATTTGTTTTCTGACATTGTGTCTATGTAAAAATTTTTGCAACACACCGAATAACTGTTTTTCAACAAAAACAGAGCAGATAATTGGGAGTTTAAAGTTTATAAAAAAGTTTTAAAAAGCTATTTTACTCCGTTATATTTCTAAATATGTAGTTGATTCTAAAAATTTTCTAATTTTTTTTATTTTTCTAATTTTTAAACTTATTTTGTGGGTATATAATCTAGTAGATTTTAAACTATAGGGTAGATAAGAAATAGAATCCATTGTTACAACGGCTATATGGGGCCTTTCTTCCTGTGGATTCTGAGCCAGTAGGTATGGATAAAATGGAGAAATCTGTATCTGAACAATCTCTCCAAATCATCTGTACACAGGCGGTCAGACATTTACACCCATGTGTTGAAAAACAGTTTTGCAATAACCTTTAGCCAGACAATTAAGAGACAATTTGAGTTACACATCTTACTCCAGTACATTTTGCTTTAGTGCAAATATTTTTGTGAAACTCATAATAAATAGTATTATAATTGGAGAATTTTCATCCTCTAAACAATTGAATCTGTATTCATAGTCTCCTGTGTAGACAGCTTTATTTGAGGGAGAATTCCCAGGGTAAAACATTAAGGAACATCTGTCATCTTTGTAGAACCTCATAAAACAAGGGGCACTGCAAGTTTTAGTAAATGGATTATGCTACATAAAACACTCCGAAAGTACCTTCATGCATTGAAACACCATGGAGTGCATTTTACAGACTTCTAGTACTCAAAGGTGGTTAATATTACACTGTAATCTGCATGATAAATTTTCAGAGACTTGCTGGGAAAAACAAAGTATCTAGGGACTACCATAAAGAATAGTAAAATTGAACATATTCTTTCATGTATAAGAGAGTACATCTAATTTTAGATGAACTCTAAAATATTTAAGAATAATTAACATCTAAATCCAGTTTGGTTTATATATGGAGGGTTCATTATTTTTATAGTTAAGATAATGCATTCATAATCTCTTGAGTTGTTAATGAATAGAAACTTTTAGATAAACAATAGGAGCCAATATTTATTTTATCCTAAGTATTTGCCAGACACTGCGTTATAGTCCAGTATATTTAAATCATATAATGGCCCTCCGAGATATTGTATTAGTCAGCATTCTCCAGAGAAACAGAATCAATAGGATGTATACATATGTTGAGAGAGATTTATTTTAAGGAACTGGCTCACATGATTGTGAGGGCTGGTGAAGCTGATATCTACGGGGCAGGGCTATAGGCTGGAAATTCCCACAAGAGTTGATGTTGCAGGTTTGAGTCTGTAGGCAGTCTAAGAGCAGAATTCTTTCCTTTTCAGGATGCCTGGGTGGCTCGGTTCGTTGGGAAACTGGCTTTGGCTCAGGTCATGGTCCTGGAGTCCTGGGATCCAGTCCCACATTAGGCTCTCTGCTTGTCGGGGAGTCTGCTTCCCTCTCTGACTCTGCCCTCTTGTGCTCTCTCTCTCTCTCATGTAAATAAATTAAAACAAAAAAAGAATTCTTTCCTTTTTAGGCATTTTCTCTTAAGACCTTCAGTTGATAATATGAGATCTCCCACATTTTTTAAGATTATTTATTTATTTATTTCACAGAGGGAGAGAGATCACAAGTAGGCTGAGAGGCAGGCAGAGAGAGAAGAGGAAGCAGGCTCCCTACTGAGCAGAGCGGCCGATGCGGGCCTCTAGCCCAGGACCCTGAGATCATGACCTGAGCTGAAGGCAGAGGCTTTTACCCACTGAGCCACTCAGGTGCCCAAGATCTCCCACATTTCAAAAGGTGATCTGTTTTACTCAAAGCCTACTGATTTAAATGTTAATCACATCTAAAAAATAACTTCCAACCAACAAAGACTAGTGTTTGACCATAAAGCTGGGTAGAGTCACCTAGCTAGGTTTACACATTCAATTAATTATTGTGAGTAAGTACTATATAATTATTTCATTCTGCAGAGAATAAACAGAGGCAAGAAGACATTTAAAATTTGTATAAGATCATAAAATATGTAAAAGTTAGATCCAAGACTCAAAGCCAGGCTGTGGAATATCTGGAAATATATCATTCAATTTCCCCTTCAAGAAAAGACTTGTAACCAGGCTCTGTGTTGGAGAGGGGACCTGAAGTGCGTGGGTGGGGGAGATGTGGGAAAAATTCAGTCAGTAAACAGATGGCCTTCAGTTTCCAATTTCTTTTGGGTCTGTCTCAACTACAGAAAACCCACTCTTCCTAGGGAACTTTTTATCTGGTTAGTAAAGCATGGATATAAAGGCCATGCCATTTAGGCCCCATGTAGAACAATCCAAAGGGCAATGATCATTCTTGAGTTCCCTCCCAAATTACTGTGGCTTTGTTGACAGAACATTTGACTTTCACCTCTTTCTCTGCGCAACTCTGCTTCTTCTCTCTTTCCTTCACATTGGTTAATTTCTGGGTTCCACAAACTTCATCTTGGTGTCTTCTTTCAGAATACTCAAACTCCAACAAAGGCCATCTTATCCGGAGTATCAGTTCATAAACCACTATTGAAGCATTTTATATGGCATACAGTTATAGCCCTTTTTCTACAAATATAAAGATCCTTAGGCACAAATGTAAGAATTAAATCTTAACAGGCTGTGGACAATTGGATTGTAGCTGGATAAAACAGAAAATACATATTAATCCCAATTCTTCTTCCATAACACATTTCTTCATCTTGCCTACAAGATGATTAAAAATTTGCAACAGAAATGAAGACATGTTCTCTGTAGCCATTCATTCCTCAAGAGGGCCACAGTGGTGGTTGTGGAAGAAATCAAACTTCACTTGTTTCTCTGTTTAAATATATAAGAGTCACATTTATCTTACAAGCACTCTGGGAGAAAAAAGTAGACACATGGCTTCTGAGATTTTTGTCAGAATAGCAAAAGAAACTAGACAATTTATATAATAATAGTATAGGTAAATGCAAGGCTATTCAAGTTCATTTACTACTTAAGTGGAAAAAAATTTCTTTCTTTACAACAATCTTCCTTTAGATTATTTGAACATTGTGATGTTTTACACGCTTTGACGTTGAAGGTTGTTTACAAGATTTTAAAAAACACCAAGTACTAAATAGCTCAGAGAACATTTTGTTATCACTTATGAATATCTTAGGAAATTTTTCATTCCATTCCAACAATTGTAGTAAGAGACAGTAAATAAAAGTTCCAGTAAGATTTTTCTCCCACCCTTCTGCTCCCTTTGTTCTATAAGAGCCTGAGGTCATGTATGCTCTTATCTTCAGAGTACTCTCTCTTATCAAGAACCTAATTATTAACTTGTACATTAAAAAATGGAAAGTAGGGCACCTGGGTGGCTCAGTGGGTTAAAGCCTCTGCCTTCAGCTCAGGTCATGATCTCAGGGTCCTGGGATCGAGGCCCCACATCAGGCTCCCAGCTAAGTGAGGAGCCTGCTTCCTCCTCTCTCTCTATCTGCCTCTCTGCCTACTTGTGATCTCTCTCTCCCTGTCAAATAAATAAATAAAATCTTTAAAAAAATAAAAAAATAAAAAATGGAAAGTAACCAATATGTGAGTTTTCTTCCTACCTAACAGGTTAGTAATACCAGTGTGACTTATAGCTCTCTTAAAATTTTTAAATAGGCTAATTAGGGTATAATTTATAATCAAATGTACCCACTATAGCCATAGATTTTAGTACATTTACATAAATTCATATACTCATCTAACAATCACCATTATTGAAATACAGAAAGTTTCCAGCACTCCGAAAATGGCCCTTCATGTTACTTCTCAGCCCTACTCCTAGCCCCAGGCAATCACTGATCTGCTTTCTGTCACTGTAGATTTGAATTGTCTTTTCAGACTTCTACAAAAATGGAATCATATAGCAACTACTCTCTCCTTTCTGGCATCTTTCAATCGATATAATGTTTGTGAGACTCACCTATGTTTAACATGTGTCAGCAATGCTTCCTATTTATTGCTGAGCACTATTCCATTGTTTAGATAACAGCACAATTTATTTATCCTTTCACCTGCTGATGGATATTTGGGTTATTTCTAATTTTTGTCATAAAGCAGTGGGAATGCAAAATGGTACAACTATGTTGGAAAATAATTTGACAATTCCTTATAAGTTAAATATAAACTTACTATTGACCAAGATGGCCTTATTGTTTCTCTTGGCTTGACTAAGCTTTAGATAGGTTTCTTTCTGATACAGACTCCTAACCTCTCTCTTTTTTTTTAGAACATTTGTTTTACAAAACCTTTGATAAATGATAAATTTTCCTCTGACCCTTTGAGATATAAGTCTTCTTTGGTCCCTTGAAATTTTAGAACCCAGGGAATGTTTTTCTCTAATACCTGGGAGGCACCCCTTTGAAATGTAATCATCATGACAATAGAGCTCAAATCTCCCAGTTTGTGGAACAGTAGGGACCCAACTTTAATAAATCCCCATCAGCAAACATAGACAGCCTAGTCACATTCACCAACCTTCCTCACTTAAGTCCTCCAGTATTTTTCCACTAGCTCACACCAGTGCTCAAAAACTCTCTTGCCTTTTGTTTCAGTGGAATTGGGTTTAATCTCTCTTCCCTATTGCAATAATTTCAAATAAATTCTTCTGTTGTCCATTTATTTTGTCTGGTGCAATTTTTCTTTGCTACCATATGACTCAGAGATTCCATTCATAGTTAATTGTCAGAGAAAAATTAAAACACACCTACATTAAGACATTTTTACATTGAAAATGGTAAATTTTACCAAGATTGTGATGCTGGAAAACAGGTATGTTTAAAAAACTCCCTGTGAGTTCCAGGAAAAGGCTTATTAAAATCACTCTTTCCCACAGGTCTCACAGATTTCCTACTTGTTTACCTATGACAAGGCCAGGCACAGGCTCTCCAAAAGACTAACATGTGTCTCATAAATAATTAGCTAACCTATTTGTCCCCAGTGGTCAATCGGAACAAGATGGCCATCAATCTAACTTGATCAAACTAAATTCTGTCCTTCCAAACAAAATTCACTCCCAATCTTTGACCCACCCTCAGTTTGAGCCCCCAGGCAAACCCTCTTTAACAACTTCTCTAAGAAAGAGAACAGGCTGACCTCAGGGTAAAATGGTTTCTTATCAACTCTCATATCACATCACCTGTATGCACTCTTCTAATTCCCTCACAAGTCTTTTTTTTTTTAGCATCATTTATTTGTCTTTATAGAAGAAAAGCCTTTTTTTTTTTGCCTGATGTTTAAGATTTTTCCAGATCTTCAGACTGTGGGGAGCAGTCTCCCTGTTGTAATGGTCCTCTCCCCTCTCTCCAACACAATAATCCATTCAAAGAAAGTCTCTCCTTTCCTTTTTTAAATTTTTTAACAGGAAACTTCTTTTTTTTTTTAAGATTTTATTTATTTATTTGACACAGAGCAAGAGAGAGAGAGATTACAAGTAGGCAAAGAGGCAGGCAGAGAAAGAGGAAGAAGCAGGCTACCTACCCACTGAGCAGGGAGCCCAATGCAGGCCTCGATCCCAGGACGCTGAGATCATGACCTGAGCCAAAGGCAGAGGCTTTAACACACTGAGCCACCCAGGCGCCCAAGTCTCTCCTTTCTTAAGTTCTTAAGTCCAGATTTGTTTTTACTTGACAATTCTAATGTTCACAGCTTCTTTTAATGTTATTCACTTTTGATTTGCACACACAATAAAATGTGTTTTGTTTGAGATGCCCTTGCCAACGACAGAATCACATAGTCGTAGGTTTATAAACTGATCTAGTTAAAAGAAAACTCAAGCAGTGTCTAATATAATCTTTCACTTTTCAGGTGACAAAACATAAATCAAGAAAATTATGTATCTTAATGGAGGATTACAGAATAAGGAATTTGAAAGATAATGTTTAGAATCTTGACATTAGGTCCTTTGCTTACAAACCACCTGGTTTATATTTAATACCCAAATTTTGTCAAGAACAGCATTTAATGGATTTTGCCTATAGATTCCAGAATACATCATTTTCTCATTTATAAAAAAGTGTAGTACATTTGCCTGTTTTTAAATTCTGGCCCTAATCCTATTATTCGTAATACTTCATAGATAGCCAGCAATGATTGCACAATCACACTCTAAATTATTTATCAAGTCATATTTATAATCCTCAGTGTCACAGATTTTAATTCATTTAATGTTTTTCTTCACTTGTCACAGGCAAGAGGTCCCACAACAATAAATCACTAACACTTTCCAGTTTGCAAATTGTTCTCTTTGACAGACAAAAAGCAAACATATTACATTCAATAGTCTCTTTTTTATTTCTTTAAGATTTGTCTAAAATAGTGAGTATATCCATATTCACAAATGGTCTTGTTCTTTTTTATATATTTTGCAAGTGCTGACTTATTTTTGATAACAGACACAGTGGAACTATTATATTTTCATTCTATTGATGTATTTTTCCATAGTTAAGTATCCCTTCTTTACATACTTAAAAAATACATGTTTTCTTATTAGAGAAATATCTGAGCTGATAACACTTCTTGTTTTTTATTATTATTCCTCCTTCACTTATTGAAATGATAGAATTTCATTATAAATCTCTCAGTAAGATCCTTTGCCAGGTGCTGTTCTAAGCACTTCATGTATTTCAATTCATTTAAGCTTTGCAACAAACCCTTAGGATGTGTACTATTATTATCCTTATTTTGCAAATAATGCAAATGGTTTGCAGATGGTTATAACATTAGTAAGTCGTATGGCTAGAATTAGGTGCTCTTCATCATTCTGAGACATCACCTTCAATCTCTGCAGGTCCTCTGTATTATATATTTTATTACCACAGAATTGTCCATTATCTTAAAACTTTTTTAAATCTCCTTTTTGGCAGAGTAAAATAGGAGAATAATGCTACTCTATAGTAGTAGAATAGTGCTTATGACTATACCCAGAAAGTTGATACTTTTCTCTCCAAATTTTTCATCACTACTCTTCAGTAGGCAGGACTTCTTTTTGCTAAAATTAAGTAAAAATTGAAGTTCCTTGGTTATGTTCCCAATCTTCTGGAAGATGACCCTGTCAGCAAGGCAAAGAAAGAATTTATTACATGGTTTTATTAGATGTACAGTTGGAAGAAAATGATCCCTTTCTAAAATCTCATCCAAATACACTCTATCACCCTTCCACTATCATTTCATTGATTTAGAACCAAATCAAGACCATTGTTGAAAATTTTATCTGTAGAAATAAAAGCCATACATTTGAAGGTAAAATCTTCAAGTTGTTACTGGAGTCTTAGGAGTTTAGATAAGCACTGCAATTCTGCGCTGAAAAGGTCCCTATACTGCTGGGGATGGACCATATTAAGCTTGTGACTGGTTGAGATAAGAAGCCAGACAACTTAGAAAAGAGGAGAGCCACGAGCTGGGACTCATGCTCATTTCAGATAGGGAAGTGTGAAAGCAGCCCTCACAGTTTTGCCTGTCACCACATATGCATACGTTTGTTCTGCCAGTATTATATGCTTTCTCATTTCGTTTATAAAGGACTCATCAGAATTATTTGAGATTTGATTGTAGGTTTAGTGACCATAATTTACTAAGATCTGAATGACTTACGTAAAACATATTTTCTGAATTTAATTGAGAAGTATTTAAGTTGTTCCCTCTAGTTGGATCAAAGTTTACTGACTCCAGATCATCTAACCCATAAATAAGGATATAAAGAGATATTTCAAAACTACATACATACAGGGGTGCCTGAGTGGCTCAGTGGGTTAAAGCCTCTGTCTTCGGCTCAGGTCAAGATCTGAGGGTCTTGAGTTCAAGCCCCGCATTGGGCGCCCTGCTCAGTGGGGAGCCTGCTTCCTCCTCTCTCTCTGCCTGCCTCTTTGCCTACTTGTAATCTCTCTCTCTCTGCCAAATAAATAAATAAAATCTTAAAAAAAAAAAACTACATACATATATGTCTGAATGTATGCCCCAGATCAAAACTTCTCATCACCTGAAATAATACCTTGAGTTTGACAGAATGTTTATAAACTGAATAAATACAATTAACAGATACGCTTGCTACTTTCCATCCTCCATCTAAATTGTAGATTTTAGTAAATTTTTATATAATATTTAAAAGGAGAAACTGACAACCTGGAAAAAACTCCAAGAAAGCAAAGCACATGGGCAAGGTCTATGATACTCTAATAAATGAAGAACAAGTGGACATTTCACTCTGAATAAAGGGATATTTAGGAGAACACGATCGAGTCCATAAAGTATTTGAGAATTCCCAGAAAGAGTGGGAATATCTGTTTTACGGACATATTTAGAACTGAGAATTAGGACACCATAAGAAAGAGTGTATAGGAATGCCTGGCAGCTCTAGTGGGTAGCCCACAAAGATTTGAAAATGAGGTAAATAGAAATCTTTTTTACTAGACCAAATATAAAGCTAACACATATGGGATCATTGCAGATATGGCAATTTATATTAATGGGATAAAATATTTCATGACAACACCAACTTTGAATGTAAATTAATTACCTGTAGCATTACTTTGAAGAAATTGATTAATAGAGAGATGGTTAGTAAGCAATAGAAATCAAAACAGAACATGAGTCACAAAAAACCCTTTGGATTCTTATAGTTTAAACTGACATACTTCTAACAAACATATATGAGAAAAAATAATTTTGGGCTCACTTTAGTGGAAAGATTAGATATGGCTCTAGTTTTAAGGAATATCATATCCTGGGCCTCAGAGAACGTTAGCAAGCCTTTTAATCCACCTGCAGGCTCTGTTTGTTTATGATTGCCTACATTCTAATTCTAAACGCAGTTTTTCAGTACCGTGACCTTAGCGAGTATCAGCAACCTATGTTCTCTAAGCTTAGAGTGTAAGGTTTCCCGGTAGCCCTCCCAGTAACAGCGGATTAAACAAAGCACCAGAGGAAAAGGCACCAGGGGAGTTTTTAATAGAGATGCCCTTGGGCGAGGTTCCGTGACTCGGAGAGAAGGGAGTCAGGAAGTCGCGCCCGGGGAGGACGTGCAAGGATTTTTATGGGGCGCGGGCGGGACGGGGGAACATGACCATAATTGGTAGGAGATTGGATGGAGTGCAGCCCTCGGTTTCCCGCGGAAGCTCTGGCCTTGACTCTGGCCTTGGCGGTCTTTTGAGACGTGGAAGCTGACGAGGGCGGGGGTCTCGAGCAGCCCCGGGGCGGGGCGGTGAGACGGTGGGGTGGCCGCCTCAGTTCCCTGGACCCCCTAGGCCCAACAAGAACCATCAGAAGAAAGACAAAGTTTTAATATTTTTTTCTTCAGATGTCAAGCTCATAAGTTAATCAGAATGACGTATATTAGATTTCAACCCCTGCCCTCCCTTGGACCGAGCACTGAGAAACAAAGAAATAATGCTAGGTAATATCAATTATATTGTACACATGAACTTACATAACACTGTATGTTGATTATACTTCAATAAAAATATTTTGTAGGAAAAGTATCATAAGCTATTAATATTGCATATCAAAATCCTCCCATGCATGAAGAATAGCATTTATAGTTCCTGATTTAAAAAAAGAAAAAAAGAAAAGTTGTAAACTAATTCATCTTTTGTTTAGTAAGCTTTAAATAGTAAACTTTCTGGTGTTACAAGTGATCTTTAAAATTTAGGTTTTTTTCTATAACACTTGTAAGTTGTTCTTGGTCTGGTTAGGACCCTGTTTGTGATATATATTGGCTTTAGTCTAAAATAGATTCCATCTATTAAAATAGAATATCATCATGTAATTTTACTAATTTTTTCATATTGCAAAATGAAATATGCAATTTCATATTGTTTGGTTGCTTTATCATTTTGTTTGTTTGCTTTTTCATTTTGGTGACCCATATAAAAAAGAAACACATTGTCAGCATGTAAATTAAAATATTTAGGTCATTTTATGCCCTCCTTATTAAACACTTAGTGAAGAGAACCTGATCTGGGTAAACACAGTGGGTAAGGACCATAATTTTATTTATATATGAACAAAGATGATATGCAAAACTCTGATGTACAGAACTTGATAAAGTTCTTTGTTTATCTGCTGAATCATTTACTAAGTATTTGTTGAGCACCAAGTACGTGCTAGGCACAGTGATAAATATCAATGAATGGACTACTAACCAGAAAAGGCCCTGTCTTCAAGTTACTTAATGATCAAGGACTGCAGGCAAACTAGAAACAATACAGATTTGAAATGAAGATCGCACCTATTGTTTTAAAAGAAGTGAGGTGACTTCAAAGATTTAGATGATACGAAATCTCACTGACAAATTTCCTTCTGTATGGTTTCATGAAGTAACACTTTTAATTCCATGCCTCAGAAAGTAAAAATAAGAATGTAAGCAAGACACATTTTTAAGAAGAAACTAGAGTGGTTTATGTTTTCTTGAATAGACCTATTATTTTTTAAATGTAATAGTTATGAAAACCTATAAAAAAATTTCTTCCTCAGATTGTCCAGTCCCTGTAACTGAAGCCAGACTGAAAACTACATTTTCTCAGGTGGTTTTATATTTAATTTTCATCAGTTGTGATGAACACAGGGTGTTGTATGTAAGGGAAGAATCACTAAGTTCTACACCTGAAACTAATATTATACAGTGTGTTATCTAACAGGAATTTACATAAAAACTTGGAACTACGAAAAAATAAAACAATAAAAACATCAGAAATTTATCTTTTCTAAATCTTTTTTATTCATTGAGCAAAGTTATCAGATTAAAAACCTAGTTGACACAAATGAATTTTGAAGATTATGTGAATATTATACATATTACTTAAGACAGAAAAAGCTTAAGTGGCAAAAAAGCTGTAGCATTTACAATAACTAGATATAGAAGATAAAAGTATCTGAGAGTTTTCATGTTTTTATCTTTTTAAAAAGTGTAACTATTTTCAGGATCTCAAGTTTAAACAGCAAAAGGAAATTAATATGAACCCATTCATGCAGTAACAGATCAGATGTGTTCTGATACATTAAAAAATTGCTTCCCACCATTGTTAGAAATATACAATGACAGAATAGTCTAGTGATAAGTAAATATGTATAATCATTTTTAAAGATTGAATACTTTATTCTAGAAAGAGCAAAATGGTGAATAAAAGGCATGAATAGAGGTTATTACTCTATTATAATCAACAGTTTTCTAAATGATATTTAAATTAATCTTAGTAGATATCACCCCACTAATAAAAAAGAAACATTACAGAAACTCATAGGCTTCGAGGGTATTGTAAAGTTGGATTACCATAAATGCCTAAATATACTTCAAATATAAGACAGCTCCCACTTTCTCAATGAGTAGACCCCACCAGATACCTTTTGTCCAGTTTGATAATGGAAATTTTGAGTAATTTAAAATTTAACAGCAAACAATTAAGGCATGATAGTTGATGTCACATATGCATATTTAAAATTACATATAAATTATTGTTTAGAAATATTATCATTTTTAATAACAAAATTCATGAAGAAAGGGATTTTTTGTTGTTTTTTTAGATGACTAGAAGCATTGAAAAACACGACTGTGTTTTTTATCATTATAGCCAATTTTGAGTCATTTAACTTAGTTCTTGAAAGCAAGTTACCTTTCATTCTCCTAAGCTGACTATGACATTGCACTTCCTGAATACCTTAGGGATGTAATCACTAGACATTTTATTCCAACTGACAGTTTATACCATATAGTACTTGGATATTTAGAAATTATTATTCATATTAGATGTGCATATTTGTGATCTATAAAATTTAGCAATTGCTCTTTTGTTGATTTGTACTGTCAGTTTTATTAGTTTTTGAAGGCCTTGCATATTTTAACTTCCAACACTAGAAGTTGTGAGGCCACACTTGGAAAAACAGTTACCAAAACACAATTAACATACTTAATTTACCTGTTTTCTCCCTCTCCTCCCACTGTCTTCTCTCCCACTTCCCTCTCTCCCTCTATCTTTCTTTTCTCTCCTTATAACTCACCACTGCTGTATGTATTTAAAGCTACCACTGAATGAAAATATATCAGCCAAAACGTTAGCCTTGTCTCAACATATCTTTATCCACTTAATAAACGTTTACTAATTATTATGTGTAAGGGTTATAAATGATTAAGATAGAACAGAAAAAATGCTGCTGGCGAAATTATTTGAAAAGTACCACATGAGGGGCGCCTGGGTGGCTCAAACCTTTGCCTTCCGCTCAGGTCATGATCTCAGGGTCCTGAGATCAAGCCCCGCGTCAGACTCCCTGCTCAGTGGAGAGCCTGCTTCTTCCTCTCTCTCTGCCTTTCTGCCTACTTGCAATCTCTCTGTCAAATAAATAAAGTAAAATCTCAAAAACAAAAAAGTACCACATCAGAATTAAATAAACTCAACAAATATTTATTGATTTACATATTATATTTATCCATATATACACACATATACATGCACATACACACACACACATGCACACACATAGATACACAAAACATACAGAGTCTTGTCTTTATGGAACATACATTATAACAGGTATTTGAAAGTTGTTTTTTTTTTAATTAAAAAAGCAATGCTCATTTTTTCCTTTTATATACTGCACTTATATTACATTGATTAATATATGATGATATCTTCATGTAAAAATAAAAATCACATTATTATTTTAATGTTGGCTAAAGTAATCATTTATGATTAGATTTTTATACCTGAGCACAAAGAACTTGCACTTTACTATACAGACAAAAGACTTTTTTATGTATCTGTGCAAAAAGAAGCCATCTCATGACATTATCATGGATCATTTTGAATTTTTGATACAAATATCTTTAGTAACTATTGAGTATATTCTATATACATCCAGTTCTTTCAGCTTTAGACAAAATAAACAGAAGTTATAGTCTCTGATTTGAGAAGAGGTAATTTCAGTCTAATTTCTTATGTTAAAACATAAAGACAAAGTGTTAACTAAGTGACAAAACAGAATTAGGAGCTTCAAATAAGCATCTCATTTAGTCTGCAAATTCTGAAGTAGCTGTCATCTTAAGGAAGCTGAGACTTCACTGTTTTCTCAAAAAGTTCAAATGAAGTCACAATGATGGTATAAAATTGTATAACTAAATAAAAGCAAAGAGAACAAAGTATGGGAAGAAACCACAGAAGACAAGAAAAGCCAACACAACTTTGAAGATGAAGTATGGATTGATAAATGTTAACACTATCGAAGAAAGGGATGCTGAAATCTATCAGTACAAGAATGTGAAGGGAGCCAATCAAGATCAGGCAGACTCTGAAAGCTTCATGAATGAGAATCACCTAATACTTGGATTGTGAGGACTGTGAGAGGCTGGAAGGAAACAAGAGAACTGATTGAAAATAAGATACAGGAAATATTTAAACTTTCACAACTTTCCCCAAACCAGGAAGGCAAACAACCCTCTGTCTTTACCCAGGCAGGAGGAAGGAGTTTTACTTTCTGCAAAGCTTAATGTGAGGTTTCCAGACTCATTGACATCAAGTAAGAATGAGGCAGGGGTGAATCTTTACCGAGGCTAAGAGAATTAAGTTTGAATCTTCATTCTGAAATATCACCAGATATTTCAACAGCAATTCTAGAAGTTAAGAAACAGCAGATGAATGCTTTAAACTTCAGATGGAAAATTATTGCCAAAATTATAATCAACTCCCTAAAGTATTCAGTTGTGAAGCTAATGCAGTGTAATCCTCCACCATAACAATAAGCAAGGTTCAGAAACCTAAACCTAGTAAACGCATCACTGGAGTTGTTATTATTGTAGGGTTAAGACTTCACATCTCCCTGTTGAGAAGTCCTGTGTTCTCACTACATGGTCTACATGTCTCCAGCCCCAAGTGCTGGTTAGATTCACATGACGGTGTTTGTCTTCTCTGGTTAGTAAGGTCAAACCGGTTGTTTCTGTGTCCACAGACTATTTAGACTGTCAGGACTGAGGAGGAATTCCAGTAAATACAAGTTTATTTGGCTCTAGTTTCATTCATTTCCAAATGGACCAGGAAAAATAAGGACAATGGGACCATCATCTGTCTCCCTTCTATCTGTGAAAAAGTTACCTGCCCTTTCCACACACACCCCATTCCACCTTCTCTCCATTTAGACCTTGTCTCCCAGAAGATAAGAACTGTAACATGCTGCATTTTGAGACTAGGATCTGCTTATTTTTGGTATCTACCTAAATGAATTTTTGCAATGTCTTATTTCTGAAAATGAAATGTTTCAGCATGCAAGTTCTCAAACCTAATGTATTGCCAAAACACACAAGTTCAGGATACTACTGTGACTATGTACTTTTCTAAACAAGACAGGAAACAGTCAACCAGAAACCAATACTATATAAGAGATCCAGCACAAGAGAGAGAGATTTAACGGACATGGTTTCACTTATTTGTGGAACATAAGGAATAACATGAAGGACATTAGGAGAAGGAAGAGAAAAATGAAGGGGGAGAATCACAGTGAGAAATAAATGATGAAAATCTATGGACTCCAGAAAAAAACTGAGGGTTTTAGAAGGGGTGGGTTTTGGGCGATGGTTGAGCCTGGTGATGGGTATTAAGAAGGGCATGAATTGCATGGAGGACTGGGTGTTATATGCAAACAGTGAATCATGGAACACTACATAAAAAACTAATGATGTACTGTATGATGACTAAATAACATAAAAAAAAGTTAAAAGGAAAACATGTATATATATATATCTACACACACATATATATACATATATGTATGTGTGTATATATATACATATATACATAAATGTATATGTACATGTATGTATATATATTATATATATATATATAATATATATATATAAATTGATCTTAACAACATCCAATCCAGACTGGAGAAGCGGGGGAGAATGATCAAGGAGGAAAGATACCTCTAACAAAATAAAAGTTATATTATCTGATGTGTTTTGCCACATTGACTGGGGATTATGAGGAAGTCAGACTGGAAAGCTGGAGAAGAAAATATTCACAGATATAAGGACAAATGAGAAAACAAAAGAATGTCCTGGTTATTTCTTCAAGAGAAAACTATGAGATGTTCAAGAAATAGAATATAAATATACCAGATTTTCTTAGTGAGAATAACATTTACATAGTCAATGTTATGTATTGATTCAACTAGAAATTGTAGTATAAATATGGTTGGAAGTTTGAGAGAAAGAGGAGAGAGAAACCTTGAAAGTATGGATGACAAGGCAGTAGTTTTAAGAAAACAATATCCTCATTGTATATATTTGGAAATTAATAGATAATAAAGGACACAAAAACATAAAAGTTAGTAGATTATATTTTTTAAAATACAGAGGCAAATACAAGAAGAAACAAGTGAACTGAGAGTGGTTGACTCTAGTGAGTGTGATCCAGGAGTGAAAAGAATTTAAGGAGCGGATTTCTTCTTCTTCTTCTTCTTCTTCTTCTTCTTCTTCTTCTTCTTCTTCTTCTTCTTCTTCTTTTTTATCTATTTATTTGAAAGAGAGATAGAGAGCACAAGTAAGCAGAGTGGCAGGAAGAAGGAGAGAGAGAAGCAGGCTCTCCGCTGAGCGGGGAGCCCAATGTGGGGCTCAATCCCAGGACCCTGGGATCATGACTTGAACTGAAGGCAGTTTCTTTACCAACTGAGCCACCCAGGCACCCCTAGACAGTGGATTTCTGAGTTTGGTTATAAGACCTTAGGCAGTATTAACTTTAAATTATGTACATGTATTTCAGAGAACAAAACTGAGGACTCGTAATATTTGAATATTAGGCCCATCAGAAATAGTGGAATGGGATTCAAGAATGTTAGTTTTAGTGCATTACTTTGGAACTCTTATGTTTTCCTCTATTTTTGAAGTATTTAATTTTAACATAGTGAGAAAGAAAAAAGGGGAGAGTAATAATGCTGGAATAGAATTAGTTAGGAAAGGTATTGAGGAAAATTCCATATTCTAGAGCTGGGCTGAGCAGCTACCTGTCCCTTTTGTTTATTGGAAGACTTGAAATGTGGCTAGACATATTTTTGATATATTAGGTAAAATCAAATATAACATTGAAATACTTACCTGTTGAATTTTAATTGCTTAATGTGGTTATTCTAAAATGTAAAGTTCTAAAATGTAAAGTTACATATTTGGCCCTTATTTGTGTCTTGTCTTATATTTTTATTGGGTATATTTTATTGGATAGAGGTAAGAAGGAAATAGATAGAAAATAAGCTTCTAGTAAGGAAAATATGGGGACATTGCACACAGGGCACAAATGATCAAAGATCATGTTTTTATCTGGAGAACGACCAGGCTGGAACTCAAGACTTTTTGTGTGAAACGAGAAAGATGAGCAGAGTTTGATAGATCATTTGGAAGGGGTGATGAAACACTTAGGCATTAACAAAACAAAAGACTTCAAGAGAGCATGGATCATTGTATGGACCCAATTAATACTGGATAGATATAAAAAGAGTAAAAAGCTTTCATAGTGTTTTAGAGTGATTACCCAAGCAATGGTGTTGCTGATTGCAGTATATATAAATGTTAAGAGATGTAAGAAATCAAAGTGCATAATGCTTAAGCATAGGGCTATGGGTTGTGATTTCCAAATTAGCTAACTAGAAAAAAAATTGAATATGAAGAGGCTTTGAAAAAAAACTGAGAACATGTAATGGAAAAGAAAGGAAAAATTGAAAAGATATCATCCTACTAATTTGAAGTTGCAGTCATAAATAGACTAGAAATTCTATAATAATAAAGGAAAATTATAAATAAGCACATGTTTATTTTATTTTTTTTTTAAAGATTTTATTTATTTATTTATTTGACAGAGAGAGAGATCACAAGTCGGCAGAGAGGCAGGCAGAGAGAGAGGAGGAAGCAGGCTCCCTGCTGAGCAGAGAGCCCGATGCGGGCCTCGATCCCAGGACCCTGAGATCATGACCTGAGCCGAAGGCAGAGGCTTTAACCCTCTGAGCCACCCAGGCGCCCAATAAGCACATGTTTAAAGGGGAATTCATTTTTTAAAAGATTTTATTTATTTATTTATTTATTTATTTATTTATTTATTTATTTAATTATTTATTTAAGAGTCAGAAAGAGAAAATGCACAAGCAGGGGGAGGAGCAGTGGGAGAGGGAGAAAGATTCTCAGGGAGACTCCCTGCTGAGAGTGGAGCCCATTGTGGGGCTGGAGTTGGGGCTCGAGGGGCTCAGTTTCACAACCCTGAGATCATGACCTGTACTTCTATGATAATTAGTGAGATTGAGTACCTTTTGGTGAACCTGTGGGCCATGCGTATGTCTTCCTTTAAAAATGTCTATTCAGGTCCTTTACTGAATTTTTTAAATTAAATGATTTTTTTTCCTATTCAGTTATATGAGTTTTATACATTTTGGATATTAACATCTTATCCAATATGTTGTCTGAAAATATTTTCTTCAATTCTGTAGATTACTTTTTCAATGTATTGATTGTATCTTTGCTATGCAGGCTCTCTTTAGTTAGATGTAGCCCAACTTGTTTATTTTAGTTTTTGTTGCCTGTGCTTTTGGTGACTTAACAAAAAAACTCATTACCAAGACCAATGTCAATGAGTTTTTTCCCCTATATTTTCTTCTAGGATCTTCATGCTTTCAGGTCTTACATTTAAATCTTTAATCCATTTTGAGTTGATTTTTGAGTATGGTATAAGACATGGGTCAAGTTTCATTCTTTTGCATTTGGCTGTCTAGTTTTCCCGTCACTACTTATTGAAGAAACTATCCTTTTCTCATTGTGTATTCTTGGCTTCTTTGTTGTAAATTAATTGACCATATGTGCATGGGTTTATTTCTGGGCTATCTGTTCTGTGTGTCTGTTTTTAATACCAGGACCATGCTGTTTTGATTACTATAGCTTTGTAATGTAGTTTGAAATCAGGAAATGTGATGCCTTCACTTTCACTCATCTTTCTTAAGATTTCTTCGGCTTTGCAGAACCTCTTCTTGTTCCATACAAATTTTAGGATTTTTTTTTCTATTTCTGTAAAAGAATGCCCTTAGAATTTGGGTAGCAATTGAATTGACTCTAGATAGCTTTGTGTAGCATGGAAATTTTCATAATATTAATTCTTTCAATCCAAGAACGTGGAAAATCCTTCCACTCATTTGTGTCTTCTTCAATTTCTTTCATCAATGTCTTTTAGTTTGCACTGTCCAATTCTTTCACCTTCTTGGTTAAATTTTTTCCTGAGTTGTTTATTGTTTTCAATGCTATTTTAAATGAGATTGCTTTCTGGATTTCTCTTTCAGATAGTTCATTGTTAGTGTATAGAAACACAACTGATTTTTGTATGTCGATTTTATATCCTGAAACTTTATCATATTTATTTATTAGCTCTAACAATTTTTCCTGTGGAGTCTTTAGGGTTTTCTATATGTAAGATCATATCACCCACAAACAATTTCACTTCTTCCTTTTTAATTTGGATGCCTTTTTTTTTTCTGGACTAATTGCTCTAGCTATGACTTTGAGTACTATGTTGAGTAGAAGTTAGGAGAGGGAGTATCCTTGTCTTGTTCCAATCACCATACACTTTTGAACAAGCTTTCAGTAAAATTCTGCATGACACATTATCTTTTTATTATTTTATATTTCTTTTACACTAAAAATATATGCTACTTTATTTCTACTAAAAATAAAATTTAAGCATGAATGGGTCAAAAGGAGATACATAAAAGATAAATCATTAAGCAAAATGACACTTCAGGATATGAAAGTGATTTTTAAACACCTAGCTAGGAAAATGATATTCATGTCATTTGGAGTAAGCTGATGGTTTGACGCTCTATTTAATAGTACTCTTTAGATAATAACTTTATTATAACTTTATTAATGTCTGGAGGAAAAATCACTTAAATCTTTTGCTAAAGTACCAGTGCTTGCTTACCGTTTAGCAGTTTTCTCATTCCTATTTTTTTTTCTTGAAGCTGTTTGCATATTCCACAGGCTCATTTGTTATGTTTATCTTTCTTACCATGTCTAATTGAATGGAATAGGATGATTTGGCTCATTCTGTGCACAGTGTGGTCTCTGTAGGCATGCTTCTCAACTCATTTTAATATCCTAAAAGAAAACCCTATTACTGCAAGATAACTTTCAGATTAAAATGTAAACATGCCAGTCTATTGCCTCACCTTGTTTGAAATCACAGGAGTCATGAGACAGAAATTCTTAGGGTCTAATACAAATATCTTTGAAATAAGGATAATGAACTCTGTATTATAGAAAATAAAGCTCCAGAAGAGTCTTTTATTTTATTCTGGTCATGTAGAGATGCTATGTATCATATTCATCTAATTTACTTTTATATTATAGCAGTAAAGGAAATAGAAAGACTCTTTGGAAGTTATAAATGAATTTTAACAAAGCTCAATAAATAAGGGGAAAGTAGAGACTAAATCAGTGAGTCAAAAAGGACTAAGTAATCAGACATTTATGGGTTTATTGTATCCATTTCTACCACCCATAGGCCAACATGTAATAGAGGATTATTGTTAAACAATCAGGAGATTAAATTTAAGGAAAAGGAAATGAGATAATAAATTATCATAAATGTCAAAGACTAATATAATGGCATAAAATGTAGTAACCAGGTCTTTATAATTTCAACTTAAAATAGTAAGCCTGGAGCTAGACTAATAACAAGTAAAAGTTTCCTGCTCCTTTGAAGAGGTTCAAACTCGGTGTTACAAATATGTTTATCTGGCCTGTAATGGTTATCCCAAAGCTTTCTCTATAACTAGACTATATAAGCATGTTTTGTACTGTAATTTTGGTACATGCAAAGCAAGAGGATGGGACAGGAAGCTGTAAATAGTTAAAACAAAGGTACATTTCAAGGTAAAAGGCAGTGAGGAAACATGGGAGCAAAGACATAATAAAAATCCGTCAACAAAAAGAACGTCTGCATTTATGAGGCTCTTTCAACATGCTATGTCCCTACTTCCCTAGCTCATTTGGGCAGTTGTATTTCAGAAGTGACTCAAGGTTAACAAGAACCTTGATTTCAAAAGAACTATCTCTCAAGGTTATTTGAGAAAATAGTCACAGGATATTTAATCATTGATTTAACTGTAATGATTGTGACTGAAAAACATTTCCTAGGAAAAATAAATTACCTTGTAGGAAATAATCCTTTGACAATACTACCTTGAAATGTACATACTGTCATTTGCTCAAGCCAGAGCATAAGGCCTTCTCATATGCATTTCTGAGATCTCTCTGAGCTTTCTGGCTAAGACTAGGGTTTAATTCATATTAACGTGAAGCCCAGCAAATGGATAAAACATAGTTCTTAAATTTTAGCATGCACCAGAGTTACCTGGAAGATTTGTAAAAATACAGATTGTTAAGTCTTACTTCCAGAGTTTCCAAATCAGTAAGTCTGGGGTGTATCCTGATAATTTACATTTATAATAATCTCTCAAGTGGTACTGATGCTTCTTGCCTGGAGACTACCTTTTGAGGATTAGTTCCATAAGACGCAGTATAAATATTACTAGCCCGCTCGTTTTGAAAAAGATACTAACAATTTAGATCCAATTAGATGGTCTCAATTCATATAATTTTATGTATTTGTATATTATATGATATTTCTACTACTGTTAGTATGTATTATACGATATAAATTGTTTAAATGAATGTAAACATTTTTGTACTTTTAGGAAAATGAACAGGGGACATATAATAAATAAGAAATTGAGTATTATTCCCAATCTATTTGCAAACTTCATGTAATTTTACAAAATTTTCATCATTTGAAGACATAAAGAACTATGCAAAGAAAAGTGCACTGTTTAAGGTAACATATAATCTGTATAAACTTGACTTACTGAAAAATTGAAGCAGATTACACTGTTATTTGTGGCTAAATAGCCTCACCAGAAAAACTATATGGACTCTTAGGTCACCAGAGTACGTTATAAGAGCAACATTTTGCACAATAAATAGGGTAATTAATAAAACTTTGAAACAAATGGAACATATCCACAATGGTGAGCTACATTGCAAGAATCAATATGATGATCTAATAGTCTTCCTGTGAAGATATTAATGTTGTGACCACAGTTTTAAATGAAGCTGTAGTTGACACTTACAAGCCAATTTCTGTAATGAATAAAATGATAAGGCACTAAAATATGCTACAGTGTAAACCTGTAAATTTCTGTAGAAGTTATTGCTCAAATTTTACTTTTTCTTTTTGTTCAGACTGGATAGTCACACTTTTTTTTTTAAGTTCCTATCTTGGCTTTCTCATTTTCCTCTAAACAGTATTATGTTAAAGATAAGATGAGCCAAGGGAACAATATGATCTAAGTAACTTTAATTTCAAAGAGAGAGCAAGAAATTTAAATTCACATTGGAAATTTCTAATTATGATTTTTTATGATCCTTACTAATGTAGTTAATATTAACCCTTCCTGTCCAAGAAAAGGTATATGGGTTTAGAAAAATTAAGCAAGTTATGTTCATGGCTCCATGTACAAACGCAAACACTCACACACACACACACACACAATATGCACCTCTGTAGAGTAAGTCCAGATGAACTGAGGGCTCAGACTCCTGTTTAAGGAACATAAATGTCAAATGTCAAACATACTGAAAACCATACAATGGCCATGCCAATATATATTCTATTTCAGAAAGTTTTTTGCAAGAAGCTCTTCTGTGACATTGGTTTGCCTCCATCAAGAGATATCTATGTTGCTCCTGTCTGAACAGTGACTGAATTTTATAATTATTTTGTCCAATAGAATACAGCAGAATGGACACTAAGGGACATTGAAGAAAAGGTAATAAAAGGGACTATATGTTCTGCTTGTGGCTCTCTCCTTGTGTGTGTGTGTGTGTGTGTGTGTGTGTGTGTGTTTCATTTTTATCTCTAATGCCTCAAGCTTTTTTTTATAGAATGTGTTTTTCACATTCTATATCCTTAAAATTTTTTGTTCTTGTTAATTTCAATCTGTTTCTGCTTATGTTTTTTGATACTATCAGGTTGGGTGCACACAAGTTTATTTTAAAAAACTGTTTCAGAGGCTTTTATTTTGTTTCTTTCAATAACTATCATTCCTTTTTGTTCTTCACAGTTCTTTTATGACTTAAAAATCATTTGAAGTATATCAGTATTATTATTTCAACTGTCCTCATTTATCATTTAAAAAAACTTCTATTAGAGTCTGTTTCTAATAATTCTGAGTGCTATAGATCAGTCATAACATCTTTTAAAAATCTTAGTGTGTGTTTTTTAATGGGTATTATTAATTTACTAAAAATTACTGTGATAATATAATATTTGACCCATTTCCAAATGCCACTTTGTATTTTGCTTACAATGCTTCCTTTGTTACTATTTTCCCCTCATCTTTAACTGAAAGATATATATTAATATATAGTAAGTTTTTAATAACTTACCTTAAATATTTTTTACAACCAAAGGTGTTTATTGTATCTATCCTCTCCCAGATCAAAACGAGGAACTTAGCATGTCTTAGTTTTCTCTGAAATGTATTCCTGGATCTGATTTGTTATTATTGTGTGGTATCTTAGATGTGTCTCTCTTAACTGACCTGCAATTGATCATTACTATTTAAAACTAGATGTAAAATCGTATGTTATTAAGTATTTGCTAACCATTCTTTCTTTGATCACTTATGCTTTAGCTGATACATACTTTCAGCAACAATTTTAGAAGAGATATACATTTGTATTGGTATGCCTAAAAATATTTTTATTTCCTTAAGTCTTAGAAGATACGTATTTTATTTTCCCTAAGAATTTAAGTGGTATTTTAATTTTGGAAACTAATTTTAAATGTAAGAGGTCTTTAGGTGGCTAACGTGGCTCAGTCCTTTAAGCATCTGCCTTCAGGTCAGCTCATGATTTCAGGTTCAGCTGGGAGTCTGGTTTTCCCTCTCCCTCTGCCCCTCCCCACCACTTGTGCTCTCTTTCTTTTTCACATAAATAAATAAAATCTTTAAAAAAAGTCTTTAGTAATCAATTGTAATTGTTCATAAAAAAGTTCTAAATTTTCTCTCCAGTTGCCATTAATATTTTCTCATTTACTTCATATTTTTTACTTCTTTATGATTGTTTCTTTTTATTCATACTTCCTTTCCTTCATGCATCTTTTAGTTTAATAACTCATATCTTTCTTAATTTAAGAGACCTTCCAGATAATATGTATTTGAATATTGTCTCTTCATCGTTTCCTATATTCGTTCTTATAGAATGTCTGTGAAATATCCACTTGAAGCTTCCTTTACTGAACCCAGTCTACAGTTTATTTAACTGATGCATTTTTAATTTTAATAACTCATTTTTATTTATATATTTTTTCATGTTCTGATATTTCATATTCATATTATTAGGGTTTTTTTCCCCCACAAGTTCTTGTCTTGGTTATGGATATAGTTATTTCCTTTAGATTTGAGATACTTAAGCACACTGATAAAGCGCGCCTTTTCACATTGTATTATAATTGTAATTTCCTCAGGAATAAATTATTTAATGTATTGATTTTATTGTTATTGGTATAGAACTTTTTCCTGGGTTTAAAATTGTAGTTTGCAAATTTATTTTTTTTCTGGTCGTTTCTTTCTTTGTTTCTTTGTTTCTTTCTATCTTTTCTTTCTTTCTTTCCTTCTTTCTCTTTCTTTTTCATTTTCTTCCCCTGACTACTTCTCTATGTTTGTTGACTCTATTCTCATCCTTCCCTTCTCTCTGCTCTTCCAGTGAAGTCTTACGGAGAAAAACATCCATATATTGGTAATTCAATTGTAATATATTGTATGGATATAGCATATTTACTCCTCAAGCCAGTGCCCTGTTATCCATCTTGTAGGGTTGTGTACAATATATCTTGTTATTTTAAGAAAGCTGCTACTTGCTATGAGCAACAGTCTTGAGTAGTGGGCATGCTGTGTAAATCTTTTGTTCACCCAGTGAGCCTCGGTCAAGTCCCAAGCCACCACTGTCCTTTTCTTATTCTAGTTTTTACCTCCGCAATTTGCTTTATCTGTTTCATTTAAGGTCCACAAATAGAGTTTTTCTTTTAATTTATAAGTATTATGTTTGGATTTCTCTATAAATTATTCATTTTGTTATCTTGATCAGAATTACAAATCTATACACATATATTATACACACATACACACACACATACACACACACGTGTGTGTGTGTATGTGTTTTCTTTGTGTGTCTTTTTTGTTTTTTAGAGATTTGCAATTTGCAGTTTGCAAGTGGGTGTAAGGGCTGGGGTGGGAAGGGTAGAGGGAGAGAGAAAGAATTTTAAGCAGTCTCCATGCTCAGCACAGAGCCCAACATGGGCTCGATCATATGCCACTAAGATCAGGACCTGAGCTGAAATCAAGAGTTGAAGGCTTAACTGACTGAACCAAGCAGGTGCCCCTATATATGTCTTTTTTTTTTTTTAATCATGATTTTCTCTTTTGAATTGAGGTGCAGGGTATAGATATTATATGAAGGAGATTAGCCTATAGATATTATATGGAGAAGGAGATTAGCCTCTTTAATGCCTTTTCCATATCTTTACTTCAGTGTTATGCTTGTCATAGAATGATATAAAGACTATTCAGTGACTGTTTCCAAAAAGTGTGATGCTGTCAGATACTCTACTGCAAGACTGTCAGAGTTCTAAATTTATTCTAGTAATAAGAGTTTTAATTTGTGAAATATGACTCCATTTGGGAAATACTTTTATAATATATCTGTTTGCATCATGTGAACAGAATTATTAAACATTTCTTCAATAGTTGGGATATGTTATAGTTTGAGAACTGGCTAGATCTCAAAATAATGTGTCATCTGATCTGTAGATTCACCAGCAAGGAGATATTCTAATATTTTTCTAGGAGATATTCTAATGAGATTAAATGTCAATAGTGAAGTATATCTGTTGCTACTTGAAAAATGTATTGTCTTTTTAAAGAAAAATTAACACATCTTTCAGATCGCCATATACATTCTTGAATAGGTTGCATGTGTTTACATCAATCATCACTTTTTTAATATTTTAGATAAATTAGCAATTAATACTAATGTGTGTGTATATATGTAGTATATATTTTATATATAGTAATATATATATTTTATATATAGTAATTATATATACTTTATATATATATACATATATACACATCACAAACTTTCTCTTACAAGAATTCTGCACCTTCTGTGTCCCTTTTAATGTAAATTTCCAAAAATAATCATCTCGTAATTGGAATCTATGTCAAGAATTGTTTGATATAGCAATCTGAGTGCAAACAGGTTTTGGAGACCTGTCAATTGGAGGAATATGAAAGGAGAACTATAACAAAAAAAGAAAAAAAGTAGAAGGCTTCAAGGCAATGAGAATGTCTGTATAGGGTCTACAAGGAAATCTATTGTAATGCTGCTACCTAATCAAAGCTAAATATTAATTCTCTTTCTTACCTTTACATCTGGAACTTTGATTTATTTTTTTAAAGTAATGCCATATTCACAAGCTTTATTAAAATTAATTGTTCCTTTCATTTTTAACTTGGCTTGTCAAAAATTGTAATTTCAAAACTATAACTTTCCTATTTGCCATTATTATGAACAAAAACCATGAAAATTTGAGAGTGCAGCAAAAGAAAAATCACCTTAAAAAGAAAAATCTACTATAGCTTAGAACAGGGGCCAATTAAAACAATCTCTTTTTATTCACTAGTGTATTTCTTAAATATCTAGAGCTTAATATTTTGTACTTATAATTTGTTCATCTTAAACATTTAATAAGCAGTATTTTCTATGAAAGGGTCAACCTCTTGAAAATAAACAATTTACTTATGTTTTAATAAAGTTTTAATTCTGCAAATTTGAATACATTTTTTAAAATATCTTTTTAAAAAATATTTTTATTTATTTATTTGACAGAGAGAGAGGCGAGCACAAGGAGAGGGAGCAGCAGGCAATTCACTAAGCAGGAAGCCCGATGGGGGACTTGATCCCAGGATACTGGGATCTTGATCCCAGCTGAAGGCAGCTGCTTAACCGACTGAGCCACCCAGGAGTCCCAATAAATTTGAATAAATTAATGAAGTTGAAGACTTGTCTTATTATTTGGAGGCCCAATATACTATCATAACTTCACAGATTGGCTATGTTTGCCCTTAATCTTATATCCTCTACATAACTGATCATGCCACCTTCCACTTAGGTATACACACCAACATTCTAGAGACATCTTAGACTATCTGTTCCCCTCTTTCTCTACCTCCTCCCATGAGTAGTCAATAACCAGATTATATGCTCTGCTCTCTAAACATACTTAAAATCTGTTCCTCATGCTCTTTCTGTAATAGTTTCCAAAATGGGGGACATTTTCAAACTTCTCCTTCAGATTCATCTACTCCATCAGTCCTAAGTGATTTTTCAAACATTTTCAGTTCTGATAATACCTCTTTCTTAATAAAACCATTTGAAGAGCCTCTCCATTTTCTGTAGAATAAAATTCACTTTTATATTAAGGTCATTTATGATTTTTCCCCAATGATCTCTCCTCCTTCATTCCTTATCATATATTTACATAATAATTATTATTACATAAAATATATTTACAGTGCTTACTGTGTATCACATACTACTCTAAATGCTTTATGAAACCCTTCACTATAAGTCAGTGTTGCCCTCATTTCCATTTCACCGACGAGGAAGCTGAGGAAGAGAGCAGTAAAGTCACTTGGCCTTAGTCACAGCTACTAAGTGTCAGAGTCTGCATTCGAATCCAGGTTCTCTGGCTCTAGAATCTTGGCTTTCGATTATCCTTCCTCCTGACTATGTTCTTTCTGCTTCATGAAAAAATTAATCATACTGGAAAATCATAATTTTTTTCACTAGATGATTCATATTTCCCTTTTTCATCGTGTCTTCAAGTGTTCTGTACTTTCTCTTTGGAATGTGTGTGTGTGTGCACATGGGTATGTGTGTTCATCTGTATATATATTTTTTCTCATGTTATAAAATGAACTCTCAAACAGGAATTCTCTGAGACTTTAAATCTCAAAGGTTTCTCTGATTCCTTTTTCCCTTGCCTTCCCACATTTAACAAGATATCAAGGGCACACATCTTTAACCTAAAAAAAAGAAAGAAAGAAAAGAAGAGAAAAATTTTTATATTCTCACTTCTCTGTCTCCATGGGTGTCCGTGTAGTTCCAGCCGTACATCCTTATGCACAGGCCACAAAAGGGACACTTTAACAAAGAGGCTAATTCATAGTGAAGCTGGGATAAAGAGAAGCCACATGGAATAGTGCACGGACTAGCACCATTTCCTCCATAAAGGGGTTACTGAACAGCTAATGGAAGCAAGAAGAAGGGCCTGTGGAGAAGACCACTTTGCATGGAGGAACACTTCCAGCCAAAGGCCACCCAGCAGGGAGTGATCTTGGGAAATAAACACCTCGATCTCAAACTCTTTTCTCCCACCCTTTTCTCCTGGGGCTCTCACTGTTGGAATTCACCTGAAATGTAGAAGACAGGGATGCTCATTGATTGGGTGCATAAAGTTCAAACTCCTGGGGCAGAGAACAGATTGGAAAGAGTGAAGGGCAAGAGGAAGAGCGCACGTACCCCTCACATTAGAGAATGACATTTCCCAATCCTTAGTCCATACGAGGATACAGGCTTCAGAATATACCCATCGATAGTAATGATTAAAATGATTAGGTTTGTTAAGATTGATTATTTAGGCAGAGTTGAATGTTTGAAAAATTAATATAAGTGGTGTCAAGATTTGTGGATGTCAATAGCTAATCCATATTAAGACCAGACAGACAACTAAAACTTACACAAAATAAATGCTCTCTTGCTTGGCTAATTTAACATTTTTTGCTCTTTATTTGTTATTTGTTTTTTCAAATCAGGAATATAGGATTATATATCTACACTTCCACTATATTCCCACCAATGTATCAGAAAATATGAATATTCATCTGTATTGATATTTTTATATCAATCATTAAACTCATTGTAATGTGACAAATTTGTTCTATTGACAAGATACATAAAACAACTGGCTGGATATCTTTAGCAGCCCATTGCTATGGGTGCCATTTTAGCACAGTTATAGATGATTAGGATAATCAAAGGGGGGCAGATTAGTGCTGTTTTGGTCAATTAAAGCAAACAAAGGAAAAGAAAGGATATTAGGGTAGCGATTATAAGTTTAGTGACTCTTGGTTTCTTTTCTGCCTCCTGAAGTATTAATTTGAAATATTTGTCATTAGTATACTCAGTGGTTCCTGTATTCTTGTTATAAGAATGAAATTCTACACAGACTTCTAATACCTATACTCTCCTCCTAAATGGATTATCAAAAATGTGTATACTGGTGCAGAGAAAGGAAGAAAAAGGATGGTGCTATGAAGAATTTATAATGATATAAAGTTTGATATAACCAATATAAGCTATAAGAATATTTCTATTTCTGGCATTTTGTGAATCTAGATTTCTTGCACTACTAATCTTGCATCCAAAAAACTCAAAATGCTAAAAATAATTATATATGCATAACTGAGCTGGCAAAACTCAGGGGAACCTCAGAAACTAAAAGCAAAGTGAAATAAATTCCTAATCCTGAGAGGTAAGAAAGCAGTCAAGTTGATTTTGCTTTAGAGCACATTCCAAATCCTGGTGACTTCAGTTTCTGTTTTAACTGTCACCTGTACAATGGATTGGAGAGAAACCTAGGGTTTTCATGCTAAGTGGGAGTCTAGTAGAAGTCTACAGAAAGTTGTTTCTACTGTTAGTGAATGGGTGGACTAGAAATAAATCTACTCCTGAGAAGGTGAAATTAAGAAAATTACCTGGGGGCACCTGGATGGCTCAGTAGGTTAAGCCTCTGCTTTCGGCTCAGGTCACGATCTCAGCAAGGAACCTGGTTCCTCCTCTCTCTCTGCCTGCCTCTCTGCCTACTTGTGATCTCTTTCTCTCTGTCAAATAAATAAATTCTTAAAAAAAAAAAGGAAGAAAATTACCTGACTTGAATTTGGCCTTGTTGAAAAAGAAAAACAGTATCCTTTGAGAAATTACAAGCAGAAACTAGATCTCATGAAGTTTTGCAGCTAATATTCTTATAATCTGGTCTGAGAAAGCTTTTCAAGAGCTCACAGTCCAGAATCATCAAATGCAGAGAAAATGTAGCACCATGAGTAACAGAAAGCAGGACCAATAATAGAATGAGATCAGCAAAGATTCACATACAGGAATTATCAAATGCTGATTATAAAGTAAATATGCTAACTCTGTATTTAAAAGCAAAAGATAGGTATTAAAATATGTGTAAGAAATCAGAAGTGTAAAAACAAGCAAGTGGGTCCCAAAATCTATGTAAGAGATCACCCAGAAATTAAAATAATAATAATAATTGAAAAAATATTAAAGAGAATACTTAAACATTGGAAAGTGTCTTTAATGAATTGGAAGCATACATAATGATTATCGAGAGTGCAGTAAAGAGGCAGGCAGGGCTGGATATGGCCATGCAGCCTCTGAATTGCAGATATGCAGAGGCTCATCACATACAGTGGGTGGAAATGGGGCGGGGGGAAGCAAGCATGAGAGAGGAAAAAACGTGGCACTTCTGACATACTCCTAATTAGAGTAAGGAAATAATGAGAGATGACAGCTTAAAATTTGCCAAACTCAATGAAAGATACTCAAATTCAGTCAATGCAATCAAGAGAAAATTACATTTAAAAAAAAAGTCACCAGACATATCTTACTGAGAGTATGGGACACCACATACAAGCCAAGAGCTTAAAAACTGAGAGAGTTTCACTAAAATTTTTTTTAAATAAAACAAAACAGAAGCAAAGGCAAAAAGCAAAACAAAACCCTGTCAATCCACTGTTGACCAGCATTTCACCTCTCAGCAACAGGAAAATAAGAGTAATAAAAAAATGGAGATATGAGGAACTTGAGGGGAAGAGTGGGGGGTCGTGGGGGGTAGGGAGGGAAAAATAATGAAACAAGATGGGATGGGGAAGGACACAAACCATAAGAGACTCCTGATCTCACAAAACAAACTGAGGGTTACTGGGGGGTGGGAGGGTAGGGATAGGGTGGATGGGTTATGGACATTGGGGAGGGTTTGTACTTTGGTGAGTGCTGTGAAAGATGTAAGCCTGATGATTCACAGACCTGTACCCCTTGGGCAAAGAATAAAAATAAAATTAAAAAAAAATGGAAATATTTCAAAGAACACAAGAGTGTAAAAAAATGGGCAAAAAAAAAAAAACCATAGTGAGGAGACTGTGTACATAAGATAACTAGAATTAATCCATATGTACCACTAATCACATTTAATACAAGGAGGTTGTGAGGCTATTCTTTTAAAAAACCCACAAAATGAAGTTACATGTTTAATGCAGGCACTTCGAAAATATAAGAACATAGAATATTTGTTTAAGTAGTTGTCATTTGATTTTGAAAAACTTTCTCCAAGAGAAAAAAATGACCTTAAACAGGTAGCTTATGTAAATCACTAGGTTCAGCAAATCAGTTGTATGACAAATNCATACATTAACTATATATTGGAAATGTATTATGTGCTTAGAATTATGCCAGCTTTCCTAGGTAATTTGGGGGAGAATTAGGAAAACAAGTCTGGCTATTGAAAAAATATATATATATATTAAAAATAAAGATGGGCGCCTGGGTGGCTCAGTGGGTTAAAGCCTCTGCCTTCGGCTCAGGTCATGATCTCAGGGTCCTGGGATCGAGACCCACATCGGNAAAAAAAAACCATAGTAAGGAGACTGTGTACATAAGATAACTAGAATTAATCCATATGTACCACTAATCACATTTAATACAAGGAGGTTGTGAGGCTATTNGAAAAAAGTTGTATTTTCTCTGTATGTGTACCCATAACACCTAGGCAAGATAAAGAATAAGGGTGACTCACTTAGGTGAATTGTTTTATTGAAGACAGGGGAATAACCATTTAAAATATCTGGGGATTAATCTGATGGAGCAAGGAAAGTCTTCCTATGTGTTTCTTAAATTTAAAAGTTTTTACTATCAGAGATAAAGTAACAGAAATGTATGACAAATGAATATTAGGGTCTGCATTAGAGATAAATTAACATTTCTTTAAAAAAATCCTTAATGTGGACATTCTAAACAAAAGGACAAATGATTAGAAAGCAATAATGAGATGAATACGAGGGGTTTTGATGTTTATTTTGTTTGTTTAATATATGCCCATATTGCCTATACTTAGAATGCTTTTGGGGAAAAAATATCCATTGGAATTGATCTAAAACTTAATGAAAGCCCCTATGATAGGGAAAGTAATGGCCCCTCGAAGATATCCACATCCTAATCCCCACAGCCTGTGAATATATTAGTTTACAGGACAAAGTGGAATTAAGGTTACAGTTGGAATTAAGGTTGCTAATCAGCTGAATTTAAGATAGGAAGTTTATCCAGGATTACTTGAGTAAGCTTAATGTAATCATAAGTGGAAGGAGGCAGAAGAGTCAGATAAGAAAAGGAGGTAAGATTGCAATGATGCAGTTTGAAAAGAATTTGACCCACCCTTGCTGGCTTTGATAATAAAAGAATGCGGGGGGTGCATGGGTGGCTCAGTGGGTTAAAGCCTCTGCCTTTGGCTCAGGTCATGATCTCAGGGTCCTGGGATGGAGCCCTGCATTGGGCTCCCTGCTGGTCGAGGAGCCTGCTTCCTCCTCTCTCTCTGCCTGCCTCTCTGCCTACTTGTGATCTCTCTGTCTCTCTCTGTCAAATAAATAAATAAATAAATAAATAAAATCTTTAAAAAAAATAAAGGAACGGGGCCTTGAACCAAAGAATTCAAGCACCCACTAGAATCTGGAAAAGCCAAGGAAATAGATTCTCCTCAAGAGCAACTGGAAGAATATGCATCCTTACCAACACCTTGATTTTAGCCCAGTGAGATTCAGACTTCAGACCTCCAGAACAGTAAAATAATAAAGTTGTATTGTTTTAAGCTGCTGTTGGTAATTTGTTACAACAGTAATGAAGGGTCTAAAAAGAAGATCAGATAATGTGTAACAACTATTCCTTCTATTTCAGCATCAGAAAGACTTAACAAGATCTAAATTATTAAATCAATCAAACCATATTAAAGTACTGCTATGTATTTAACATTTTGCAGTGACAATAAAATTAAGTATAGTCAGTTAAAATCTGTTTAAAGGATTGGAGGAAAGAGAATTCGTATGCATTAAAATATTAAAGCACACAGCTGTTAAACTAGAGTCAAATATGGCCCAAAGCAATGAGAGAAGACAGAGTGGTAAACTCTAACTTGGAGGAGTCTGGATGTACATATGAGGGTGAGAGAGTAATAACCATCTCTGGGACTGGTCGGAGTAGAATAATACAGCTGAATAAGCATCTGTACAGGGAAGAGCCAGAGGAAAAAGACCCACAGCCTACCAATTTATGACTCTTTCTCACACATTCCTTCTCACAGTCTTCATGAAGGTGACCTACAGCTTTCATGTTCCCAAAACAATTTTTTTTTTTCCTTCCCAGCTCCTATGGCTTTGCTGAACACTATCCCACGCTGCTTGGCATGCCTTTTCACCTCTTTCTCAAGTTAGGTATAAACTCTTTCAAAATGTAGCNCCTTTCCAGCTCCTATGGCTTTGCTGAACACTATCCCATGCTGCTTGGCATGCCTTTTCACCTCTTTCTCAAGTTAGGTATAAACTCTTTCAAAATGTAGCTCAAGGATGCTTTTTATATATACCTCTCTCTTGTATGACTGGTTTGCCTTTTTGTCATAAGGCTCAAAACTGTTTAGTTTATTAATATTCCCCTTTTTAATATTCCCCTTTTCTCCTACTATTGGTTACTCAGTGGTTCCTCATGGAATGATTTTTATGCAACCATCCTTTGTATTTCAAAGTAGTGTGTATCTCATAGTAGGTATTACAAAAAAAGTAGGGAGTGAAGTAAGCATGTGATTCTTTTTTATGCCAACACATCAAATTTTCAAATTCATAAATCTTAAGGAGTATGTTTAAACTGCAGAGAAAGATACTAGATTATTAAAATATTTTTTCTATTACTTTGGTCAGGTAAATCTTTCATCAGGAATTCTTTATAAGAGACAGAAAAAGTCTCTGAAATACTATTTAAATTATGTTTTCCGTTAAATTATTTTTTGCTGCTTAAGATAAAAGCTAAATGATCTTATTTTTAAGCTTAAAGAAAAATAAATGGGTCCTGTATAATAATATGTAGAACCCTAAATAGGTCAGAAATATTTATTTTTAGAATTTAGTAAGGAAAGTGAATAATTGAAATTAAAAAATACTATAGAAATGATTCCATATTCCAGTGAGCTTATTTTCATTTCCTATTGCTTTCTCTTTCTGCAAATGCTACCATAAGTGAATAAGGCATATTTCGTTCAAAAAAATAACATTTCATGTAAGTTAGAAAGGGGATAGGCAGATGTATTATTTGGCAGATTTGAATCACATTTCAGTGAGTGGTGAATCTGTTGGAAGTACGTTTTAGAGGGTGAAAATTACAGTAATGCCTTCATTTAAATTCTAAGTACTACATAAAAATAAGCAAAATTATCATGAGACATTTAAAACAAAGACAAAACATTTGGGCATTTAAAGGAAATAGTAGAAAACCATAATGTTTGAAAAACATGGACTGCCCCAAGAGCTACACAAGACAAGGCCAGTGGGGGGGGGGAAGTAATCCTAACATGTTTAAGAGTTTTTTACTTTTCTTCCCTCCAGAGAATTGCATTAAACAGACACAAACACACACACACGCACACACATGCACACACACACACACATACACACACACACATATTGATTCAGTAATATTTGCTAGAACTGTTCCCCTACTTCTTGTTGTATCTCTTTTGCAGCAACATTTTCCCTGTCATAATGTTTTTAGGGAACAAAGAATAAGAAACTATATGCTTGGGGAAATGCTAAATGTAAAAGCAACATAAGTTTTTTGTTTGTTTTGCCTAACTAAAATAAAATTCTCAAAAATACTTAAATTTTCTGTGGAACAAAGTAGAAAAAAATGAGAAGTTTCTGCTTTCCATGTTTACAATCTGTTTGTCTTTGAAAGTTGAAGGCCAAGTTACAATGGCTACTAGACTAATCTTTTCAGTGAATTAGATTGCCCATTCACTGTAAACAGAGCTGGCTCTTAGATTAAAAATCCTATTCTCGGTCTTAATTACAACAGATCTTAGCGAAGACTAGACATTAAATGCATTTGAATTCCATTTCTTCACCATCATCCAAGAGATACCAATCATACTTTCATAAAACTTGAGCACCATAGGAAAAAAAAATCATTTTGTCCTTCTTTTCATCCCATGATCAATAAAAGTTTGTTTTAAATGAAGGTTTGTTTAGCTCCTAAAACAAGACAATGTTTTGTTAGATAGCAAGAATGTGGCAATTTTGTGGATTAAGTGATTAGCCGTGACTTGGGGTTGCCCTCTATTTAGAAGTGGCTGAGTACATTATATTTGTGGAAGGAAAAGTAAAATGGACTTTTGATTATTGGAAGGCAACTGGCTCTCTCTTCACTTGTTTTATTTCCTTCCTGAGCATAGAGCTATCCCTCATTTCCCACCCTCCTTCTTAGTTTAATGTCACCTGTAACTGAGTTGCAGTCAATGGAATGTGAGAAGATAGAAGTTCCTCTTTAAGATACTTTTCATAATTTGAGACAAGAAAATCAAGGGGGGAAAGCAAAGAAACAAACAAACAAACAAATTTGGAAGCTACAAATTACAATAAGCCATGACACCAAATGAAAAGAGTCTTAATTCTGAATGAGCACTTGGCAAAGGACTGCTTCCTGATATGAAGTGGACTACTCCATTGAGATGTGGATTTTTAATCTTTAAAAGCAGCTTGTAATTATACTAGTGAAAGGATTTACTATAGCAGATCACACTTTTTGAGTAAGTACTTTCTGATAAGCAGTGTTCCAGATAGGGATAAAAAAGATGAATAAAATGTTTAAGAGTTATTCAACAAACACAGACTACAAAATTAAACTTGGTATATATTTTAACCCTACCAACTATTTACGACCCNTGACCCTTAGTTAAAGATTTTTTTTTAATTTTTATTTATTTATTTGACACAGAGAGAGAGATCACAAGTAGGNCGACCCTTCGTTATTTAAAGATTTTTTTTAATTTTTATTTATTTATTTGACACAGAGAGAGAGATCACAAGTAGGCAGAAAGGCAGGCAGAGAGACAGGGAGAGGAGGAAGCAGGCTCCCTGCTGAGCAGAGAGCCCAGTGCAGGCCTCGATCCCAGGACGCTGAGATCATGACCTGAGCCAAAAGCAGAGGCTTTAACCCACTGAGCCACCCAGGTGCCCAACGACCCTTAGTTATTTAAACTTAAGGATACTCATCTGTTAATTGTTAACAGTAGTACCTTCTTTTGGGGAATGTTTTGCAGATGAAAGAACGTTTATAAATTTTCTAGCCCTATATTGTCAATACCAAAGAGTGCTCATCTACTGGCTCCAAATATAATAGGATGCAGTTACTATTGATACGTAGTTCTGTCTTAGTTTCCTTCTATAGACTTGATTTATGGTAAATCACAAGAAGATATTTATTATATGGATGAGAAAATTNGTGTGGATGAGAAAATTTAAATTAACATATATATTAACATTTATTAGTATGTTTTGCTATTATATGTTCTATATTTATCTTTTGATTTCACGGTTTTAGTTTCCTGGTTAATTCTTTTTCTCTTTTTCTTTTTCTCTTTTCCTCAAAGAGATCCCCTGTAGGACCACCTCTTGACATTTTAACACTGTGGTGTAATATACAGAACAATTCCCAGGGAAAAGTCTTCATAGTTTAAGGCTACAATTTGAATAACACACATATTTTTTAAAAACTACATTGGGAAAAAAAATAAACTACTTTGGAAAACTGTATCTCATGCATGGTTATGGGATTCAACATCCGAAAAGATGCAAGTACATATTTGAAAATTTGACTAAACATATGCCTATTAAGACTTTTGAACTAAAACGAAGGGTTATTGGGGCACCTGGGTGGCTCAGATGGTTAAGCATCTGCCTCTGTTCAGGTCATGATCCCAGGACCCTGGGATTGAGCCCCATGTTGTGCTCCCTGCTCACCACAGAGGGTGGTTCTTCCTCTCCCTCTGACCCTCCCCTTGCTCATGCTCTCTCTCTCAAATAAATAAATAAAATTAAAATAAAATTAAATGAAATTAAATAAAGGTTTTTTTTGTCATATCTGTGTTTTAGGAGAAACATGTTGGATAAGCAGATAAGTATTTGAAATAATCAAATAGTTGGAACAAATAAATAATTTAGCTTATATATATCATTATATATGATCTATATCTATATATATCATTATATATAATCTATCCATGCTTACTTTAGAATATTGACATCTCTCCTCCCTTATAAGAAAACAAAGATTGAAAACTCTTAACAGGAGTTTAGTATATTTATTTTTCCAACAAATTAGAGATGAAATGAGAGACCATGGTTCTAGTTTTTATTAGATCTAGTTTTTAATAGATCTAATTGCAGTGTACAAAAGAGTTTATCAGAGTGAGTTTTTCAGATTTGGAAAAGAGATACTGGTTTATATATTACAGAGATACAAGGAAGTAATTTTCGTGTAATTCAGATTTGCACATGGTATGGTATTTTGCTACCTCCAACTCAGGGAAAAGTCCTCCAGGGAGACACATTAGGAAATAGATGGTAAGCATGGATTTACTGATGGTAATTTTAATCTCTAGAGATCATTCAGTCTAAATGGGAAAAAAATAGAAACCTGAGGTAGGAAAAATGGAAAGTCCACATAAGATATTATTCCAATTTAAGATTTTTTCCCCTTATACTAGTTCTATTATCAATTTCAAACCCCTTTTTAGGTGGGCTCCTGTACACATTTTTTAAAAACAAAAATAAGCTCTCTGGATTTTATTCTGATTTTGTTTTCAAACATTGGAAAAACAACAAGATTACTTGGTAATATGCTGTTACCTGCAAAGCTGTCGTGTGGCCATTTTTTTCAGATTCTGCCATCATCTCTCTCTGAGTAAATATTTTACTCATTAAACATAATTAAACAATTCAAAACTGTGTAAAGTAATCCAGTGCAACAGTTAGTATTTTTTGTCCCTTTTATTCAGAGGTTAATGTATTATTTTATTCATTTATTGAATACATATTTATGGAGCACTAGAAATCCAACATCTAACTGTTCCAAGCCCTGGAAATGTGATGATGAACAAGTTAGATCTAATGATAGTAGGGAAAAATGGTCACTAAGTTCTTTTCAATAAGCAGAATCAACTAATTTTCAAAGGTGATAACAGTGTTTCAAATAAAATAAAAAGGGATTATAGGAGAGTGACTTGGGGAAGAGAGGGTTTCCTTAAATAGAAAGGTAGTGGAGGAATCCTGGAAAAAGATATATTTTAATTAGATCAGAATGGAAAAAAAGCAGCTAGACACATAAACTTCCTTATATAGATTACATTTAGCAGACGAGAAAACAGTTTAAAGAATTAAGATGAAGAGAATTTGGGAACTTATGGAAGAGAAAAAAGAAGGAGCCTGGAGCTTCTGAGAACAGGCACATTCACAGATGTTGACCAGAGGTCTGGGATTGAAGGCTCACCGATTCTCAGTGGAATGATTCTGGGCATGCAAGCATGGTTCAACATTGACAAATCAATCAATGTGATAGATCACATTAATGAAAGAAAAGACAAGAACCATATGATCCTCTCAATTGATATAGAAAAAGCATTTGACAAAATACAACATCTTTTCTTGACTAAAACTCTTCAAAGTGTAGGGAAAGAGGGAATATACTTCAATATCATAAAAGCCATATCTGAAAAGCCCACAGTGAATATGATTGTCAATGGGTAAAAACTGAGGGCTTTTCCCCTAAGGTCAGGAACACAACAGGGATGCCTACTCCGACCACTGTTGTTCAACATTGTACTGGAAGTCCTAGCCTCACCAATCAGACAACAAAAAGAAATAAAAGGCATTCAAATTGGCAAAGAAGTCAAACTCTCATTCTTTACAGATTACATGATATTTTATGTGGAAAACCTAAAAGACTCCACCCCAAAATTGGTAGAACTCATATAGCAGTTCAGCAAGATGGCAGGATACAAAATCAATGCACAGAAATCAGTTGTATTTCTATACACTAACAACGTGACTGAAGAAAGAGAAATTAAGGAATTGATCCCATTTACAATTGCACCCAAAACCATAAGATACCTAGGAATAAACCTAACCAAAGAGGTAAAGGATCTGTACTTTAGAAACTACAAAACACTTACAAAAGAAATTGAGGAAAACTCAAAGAGATGGAAAAACATTCCATGATCATAGATTGGAAGAACAAATGTTGTTAAAATGTTTATGCTTCCCAGAGCAATCTGCACATTGAATGCAATCTCTATCAAAATACCATCGATATTTTTCACAGAACTGGGAAAAACAATCCTAAAATTTGTATGGAACCAAAAAAGACCCCAAATAGCCAGAAGAATGTTGACCAAGAAAACCAAACCTGGTGGCATCCTAATCCTAATCCCAGACTTCAAGCTATATTACAAAGCTGTGCCCATCAAGACAGTATGGTACTTACACCTAAACAGACACATAGATCAATAGAACAAAAGAGGGGCCCCAGTAACAGACCTTCAACTCTATGGTCAACTAATCTTCAAGAAAGCAAGAATGAATATCCAATGGAAAAAAGGCAGTGTCTTTAATAAATCATGCTGGGAAAATTGGACAGACACAAGCAGAAGAATGAAACTGGACCATTCCCTTATACCACACGCAAAGATAGTCTCAAAATGTATGAAAAACCTAAATGTGAGAAAGGAATCCATCAAAATCCTAGAGGAGAATCTCTTTGACCTCAGCCACAGCAACTTCTTAAGAGACACGTCTCTAAAGGCAAGGAAAACAAGATAAAAATCAAGATAAAAATCTTCTGCACAGAGAAGGAAACAATCGACAAAACTAAAAGACAACCTATGGAATGGTAGAAGTTATTTGCAAATGATATATCAGATAAAGGGCTAGTATCCAAAATCTATAAAGAACAAATACTCTGGTCTAGAAATGGGCAGAAGAGATACAAATAGCCAACAGACATGTGAAAAAAATGTTCCCCATCACTTGTCATCAGGGAAGTACAAATCAACATATTACTCAGCCATCAGAAAGGATGAATACTTACCATTTACATTGACATGAATGGAACTGGAGGGTATTATTCTAAGTAAAACAAGTCTATCAGAGAAAGACAATTATCATATGGTTTCATTCATGGTGGAATATAAGAAATAGTGCAGAAGATCATATGGGAAAGGAGGGAAAACTGAATGGGAAGANTTCTATCAGAGAAAGACAATTATCATATGGTTTCATTCATGTGGAATATAAGAAATAGTGCAGAAGATCATATGGGAAAGGAGGGAAAACTGAATGGGAAGAAATCAGAGAGGGAGGCAAACCATTAGAGACTCTTGACTCTGGGAAATAAGCTGAGGGTTGTAGAAGGGGAGGTGAATGGAAGGATGGAGCAAGTGGGTGATGGGCATTAAGGAGGGCACATGATGAGATGAGCTCTGGGTGTTTTATACAACTAATGAATCATTGAACACTACACCAAAAACTAATGATGTACTACATGTTGGCTAACTGAATTTAAATTAAAAAAAAAAGACTCTGGGCAGAAAGCTGAATACTCACTGAATCCCTTTGAAAAATGCATCTTGTCATTCTTTTGTGGGCTGGAGGTGAAGCATTGACATGAGTTAGGAGGTAATTATAGAAGTTTAGGGAAGAATAAAGAGTATATTGGACTAGGGTTGTGACAGAAGTGTTGGGATAAAGAATTAACCTTTGGAGATAAGATCAATAGTATTGCAATTTACTTGGATGAGGAAAGATCAGGGAAATGAAATTATTAAGGGTGACTGATATTGGGAAGGCTGGAGAAAATTACTGTAGGGTGGTGGGAGAGCATTAATGTTTTCAAATTGAAGGTGTTAAGTTTGAGATGTTTTATAGGAAATCTAAGTGAAGACTGAAGTTGCTATACTAAGTGTATCTGTATTAATCTAGAACTCTAGCACAGGTAGAGAATGAGGATATATAATGATTTGGCAGTATGTAGATGGACTTGTCCTCAGAGACCTGAGTGGGTTCACTTGGAGAGAAACTGAAAATAGAATGTTGGGGACAGATAAAGAAGAGGAAAAGAGAAGAGTTAAGGACTGAGACTGAGAACCTACTTTAAAGGAAAACGGCCCAGCAAAGGAACTGAGAATGAGAATACATTTAAAGAGATTATTAATATATTTTGGATCCTTAGACCATATTGCACCAATGTACCTACTACATATTAAATGATAGTATGGTAATTATATGAAAGAGTAGCATATACTACTACTTCAGTCTAGAAACTGGAGGAAATCTGAATTAATCATTCTTTCTGAATCTCTCCCATTCTCTCTTCCCTCCTCCTCTCTCCCTCTCTTTCACTCACTAAAGAGTAGAAATGAACCAATATAATTGTAATTGCTGATTGAATTAATAACAATTAAGTTTTTCCTTAATATTTGTTCATTAGAGATGTTATTTCTTTTAGTTCATATTTACCTTCAAAAAACTCTGAAATTTTTTTTTTTAAAGATTTTATNAAGAGTAAGTTATACGTTGAATTGCTCTTTGCTTTCAAAAGAAAAATGAACAGAGGTATGTGTGTATGTGACAGAAAGAAAAAGAGGGAGAGATAGAAAGGAGGGAATGAGGGAAGGAGGGAGGAAGAGTGAGAGAGAGAGAGAGAGAAAGCACTGAAGTTCATTACATGAATTAGTTTGTCTGGGACNCTGAAATTTTTAAGAGTAAGTTATACGTTGAATTGCTCTTTGCTTCCAAAAGAAAAATGAACAGAGGTATGTGTGTATGTGACAGAGAGAAAAAGAGGGAGAGATAGAAAGGAGGGAATGAGGGAAGGAGGGAGGAAGAGTGAGAGAGAGAGAGAGAGAGAAAGCACTGAAGTTCATTACATGAATTAGTTTGTCTGGGACTGTATCGTAACTATCATATGCTAGTTATACAAGTGTAACTTAACCTTTATGTATCTCATGTTCCTTATCTGTACAAGAAGGAACATGGTAACACTTGCCTTCATAAAGTCATTGTCAAGATAAAAGTGTGTTAAAAAAAGATTAAATGTGTTAATACTTTTGAGCTCTTAGCAAAAGCATCTGGCAGTTAGTAAAATCAATAAATACAAACTATGTGATTATTATTATCATTATATTTTATTGCTGTTTTTCCTGGCCTATATGGAGTAAATATTTATTAGACAATCAATATATATTTGATACATTTTAAGTGTAGTACATTTAATGTTATTTTTATTTAATACATAATCTTGAAATCAATTGCATAACAGAGATAGTAACAAAAATATTTTTAGAATTTCATTAAATTTAAATGGATATTTTATGAATGTAAAAATCTACATGTGAACATCATTTTAACTAATTTATTCAACTCACATTAAAAATATTAGTCTCAAAGCTTTATCGTTAAACGTTCTGGATAGTTGAACTTTCGGAGATGAAAACTGGGCAGACTAACCCTGTGAGAAATTCTATACTAGGGCTACCTTTCTTGTATTTTAAGACAAATTATTTTGACAAAATCTCACTGGTGTGCCCTGGAATGATGGGTCCCTGGTTGACGAGCTCCACTTAAGTGGGTACTGCTTCATACATGCCAAGTGGTGCATGGTTCTGAAGCTCTTGTTTTCCATTTTTCTGAGAATTCTTTTGCTTCTTTATGATTCCTCCTCCTTCTGCATCTGCACACTTCTCCACAAAATGCCCTTGTATGTTTTTTTTTTTAAAGATTTTATTTATTTATTTATTTGACACAGAGAGAGAGATTAGAAGTAGGCAGAGAGGCAGGCAGAGAGAGGAGGGAGCAGGCTCCCTGCGGAGCAGAGAGCCGGATGCGGGCCTCGATCAAAGGACCCTGAGATCTTGACCTGAGCCGAAGGCAGAGGCTTTAACCCACTGAGCCACCCAGGCGCCCATGCCCTTGTATGTTTACGGTTTATATATTCTAAAGCCAACTCTGCCAGGAAAGTTTAAATTTTCTAATGATTAATAGGAGAATATTTTGCCAAAGACCAAATGGACCAATAAGGAAAACAAATGAGGCTACTTTGATCATTTGTAGAAGCTTCTCAGAATTAATGTGACACCTGATTAAGGATTCAGAAATGTCTATATTTTACCAAAGCATAAGGATAAAAGTCATGCAATATTAATGTTAAATGATCGTTGGAAATGCAAAACAAGGTGGGTTGGATTAACTCTAGGTGGTGCAGTTCTTTAACAAAGAAACATTTTCACTGTTTGAATAATCAACATGATCAAATTAATTGCACAGAGTTTTCTAGTTCAATGATTTGATTAAGTTTACATTGACAGTCCACTTTCACAAACTGCTATGACATTATTTTTAAATGTTGATAGTATTATTTAATTTTTCTTGAAAGACACAATGGGAGTATCATCTTTCTTGGCTATCATTTCATTCAAAACTGCCTCTCTTCTTATATTTTTTAATAAGAACTTCACTCAAGCATCCATATTGTTAAAAGCTCATATGGATGAGTGAAGTATATGATTATTAAGAATAGGCACTGATCGTTCAATACCTGTTTAATAAAATCTGAGGTTATTTAGGGTAGGTAACCATAGAGTTCTTTGGCCAGTTTTAAGCTCTTTATTCAAACTGATGTCAGCTCTTAGTAAAGCCCCCAGGGAATAATCAATAGTGATTTCACAAACTGTTTTTTTTTTTTAACGAAATGATGTCATAATTTCTCTAACATTAGAAGATATAGCTCATCACTAATAAAACAAAAATATTGAACTAAGAATGTGTCTAAAATGTCTAAGTCTTTAAAAAGACTGTTGTTTTACTAACAAATGCAAAAAGAAGAGACAAAAGAGTTTATAATGTAGAGAGAAATGGAGTAAGAGTGGGTAGTTAAGCAGATTAAATCAAAAAGGAAAACAAACCCAAAAGTACATTGTTAAAAATGTTAGTAGAACATGATGAAAACAAATGCAAAGACTTTGAAAGTGAGCTTGAGAATATTAAGCAAGATCGGATATAACTAAATGACAAAAGCAGATTTACCTCTTTTTCTGCCTTTGAAACAAGTATTATTTGAAATGGCCAAGTATTTGTTACTCAATTGCTTCAACAATGATTGAACTAAAATGTCTTTAAAGTCCCATAAAGCTGAAATTATATGTGCATTATATTAATAGCACATTCTATTATATTGTCACATAATATTCATATAAACTGTGTACATGTAGAGTCACCAAGCCAGTTTCTGTAAGTGTTAAATAAATACTTTTGAATGAGTAAATAAATCACTATATTCATCACTTCCATTCTTGTTATATGGAAGATAGTATTTTCTCGGTAATAGCAGTGAAGATCAATTTTGCCTCTTTTCTACACCAGTGCCAATGTTTGTTTACCCATTACCTGCAGATATTCACTAACAAAACTTGGATTTGCATGCTGAGTTGCTGACCAAAATAAGGGTGGTAAAAGAATGTGCTCAACTCTGACATTTTCTCAACAAGGACATGATATTAACCTCCCACTCAATAAAATAGTTCCACCCAATTTCCCAGAATGAGTTCTTAATTTAATTGGTCATTTGAAGTGCACTTATGTATAAAGAGAGTATAGTCTTATATGAAAGGAGGAAACCACTTACAGATTAAAATTTTTAATGTCAAACAGAAATGGAAGAAGAATATTGATGGAACTAGTGAAGGTTAAGAAGAAAATATTACCTAAAGTAAGATGGTTGAAAATCATTGGAAAAGATGTACAGAATTTAATGATAAATTTTTAATTATATACTTAAAAATGAAGACCAACATATTTAAATATATAATAAGTTAAATATTTGGAAGAACTTCTGGGAAACAAAATTGCAAAGAACTAGAATATTTTTTAAGAGAGTGATTAGAGCCCCTTCTTTAGGAAATAAATTACCCTGAAATTCTATAATGCAATTGCATCATGTATGTTCCTAGAAGAAAGCAAAACTAAATATTAAATCACAAAAATCTAGATCAATAGCAATACTTGAGAGCATTACTATTCATTTTACACATTGTATCAAGAAGTAGATTATGTTCTGTCTAAATTTGATTCTAATGTATAGGTTGAGTTCCTGTGTATCAGAGAAAAACTTTTTCTTCAGATTTAAAAACTGATTTGAAAAAACATCCTTTCTTTCCTACCATCTTGCACACTCTTGTATTCTGATATCACATGTTCATATTTTAACTTTTTCATATTAAAGATTGCATTTTAAAATAAAACTTGAAGTATTTGATTGCTTCAACTTACATTCCTCAAATTATTAGTGAAATTAACTTATACTGAAACAACTGTATATAAGCAAACTTTATTCTGTGTACTTGCCTGTTAATAATCTGAGATAAAACATGACAATTAAAGAAAGTTTCCTTGGCAAGCCATAAGTGTCTTTTAACCAAAGAGGACAAGTTGAGGGTGGCTGGAGGGGAGGTGGACGGGGAATGGGCTAAATGGGGGATTGGCACTAATGAGGGCATTTATGTAAAGAACTGGGTGTTATATCTAAATGATGAATCACTAAGTACTACTCTGAAAACTAATATTACACTATATGTTAACTAAAATTTAAATAAAACCTTGAAACCTTAAAAAATAAAGTCTTCTTTACCTGCTTATTTCTTAAATAATTATATATGGAAATAAGAGTCTTGAGTCTATTCAATGTTTCCTTTAAAGAAAGATTCTTATTTAAAATTTTTAAAATTTAACTTGGTCAGCATCTAAAACTTATCTATAAAACTCAAATACTGCATGGATCAGCATGATAAAAAGTGAATTTTAAAAATAAACTATCTGGGGGAGCCTGGGTGGCTCAGTGGGTTAAAGCCTCTGCTTTTGGCTCAGGTCATGATCTCAGGGTCCTGGGATCGAGGCCCGCATCGGGCTCCCTGCTCAGCAGGGAGCCTGCTTCCTCCTCTCTCTCTGCCTGCCTCTCTGCGGACTTGTGATCTGATCTCTCTCTGTGTGTCAAATAAATAAATAAAATCTTAAAAAAAAATAAACTATCTGGAATAAAAGTTTTCAAAAGGAAATTTCCTTTATCCAAGAGGTTTTTATTTTTTTCCAGAACAACTTTCTAAATGAAGTAATATAATTTTTTGAGAGTCCAACTTCACACTAAAACTCTTTTTATTGTCTTTGCACTGTTCTCTATTAAGAAAAAAGAGAAAAGGTTTTACCCTGAAAAATAGTTTTGCTGACAATCTTGTTCCTATTTTTTATTTCATTGCTGGGTGGCTGCTGCTACTCTGGAAATATTCAGACTTTTCAAACCTGATTACACAGTCCACGTGTCCTTCCCTCCTTGTTTCTACACAGCTTTCCACATAAATACATAGTTCCCGAAGATGTGGCAGGCTCTTCTTCCCCAGAATAGATATGCAGCGATGCAGGGGAAATGACAGGAGAGTCAGGTCTCCCATTGTGCACGTAACACACGCTTTGGGCTGTGTGCCTACTAACGCCACAACATAGAGTATTGTCTAGAAAAGCATGACAGACACTTTGAGACAGAATTCATTCTGGTGATCTGGACCAATTAACTGATAGGAAAAACAGTACCTTCTGATATTTTGGACTTCCTAATTTATTTCATTCTTCTTTTGGGTCTTCTTTTATTTGGTCCCTGAAGTCTTGGTCATTGTGCCCTTGCACAGTCACTTTAATTTTTATAATAATTTAGTTCCTTCATAAACTATTTTCTGGAATATGTCAAATAAGAATTCATCAGAAACCACTCTGGGTCCCAACATATAGAAATAGTAAAGTTTGGTACAGCCTCCTCTATGTTCAGGTAACTCCTGATGGCATTTCTGGCCAAGCGCTGATTTTTTTTTTTTTTAACCCATCACTCTTTCATGTTTTAAAATTGTTTCTTGTTACTGCACTGTGAACATGTCTACAAGAGAATTTTATGCTCTTTGTTTACAAATTTGAATCAGTATGATTGTGCATGTTTAAAATGTTATGTATCCTGTTATTGAGTACAATATCAGGTAAAAAGTAGACATTGAATGCATCTTGGCTGAATGACTACATTTGTAAATGAGGAAAAATCAATTGGCATTCAAGATTTTAAAATATGTATCAGAATGTAAAATTACTATATACACATATATTAAAGTACTAAAGTATAAAATGCTTTTCTATTTTTAAACAAGAGAAAGTTGTCCAGGACTATGTTCTGGAGGGAAACAAGCCCTGAGATCGACTATTGAATTCTGAATATATGACATATATGTGAATTCTGAATATATGGCACCGTTTTAACTCGTTTGCACATTTTACCTGCTCAAATGACATAGGGTAAAATAATAAAGCAACTAGCAAGATATTCCTCTTGGACTGTGATCTTGGTTAAACCAGCTAATATTCCTGAGCCTCATTTTCTAAGTCTGTAAAATAAGAATTATAATAACAGATTTAAAATATTCACAACATTTCTGGGAGGATTATGTGAGAGGAGTCTTAAAATCTTTATAATCTCTAATATATTTTACAATGAAATTATATTATTGGTGCAAATTAAATCCATTAATAAATAATTATTATAACCTAACATCTTTTTATTCAAAATGTGAGCCTATAAGCTAACTGCATTAATATCACCTGGGAGGTTCTTAAAAATACAAAATCTTAGGCTATCCCTCAGGAACACTGACTCAGTTTTTAACAGCATTCCTGAACAATTCACATAAATGTTAAAGGCTTGGAAATTCTGGTTTAAATATGTTTGAAATTGGGGTTCCTGGGGGGCTCCATCAGTTAAGCTGACTCTTGCTATCAGCTCAGGTCATGATCTCAGGGTCATGGGATCGAGTCCTTCTGGGAGTCTGCTTGAGATTCTCTCTCTCCCCCCTCTGCCCCTTCCCCTATTCATGCTCTCTCTCTCTCTTACAAATGAATTAATCCTTAAAAATAAAAATAAATACAGAAAATATGTTTGAAATTGATGAAAATGGAGTGGGAAACACTGTTACACAATTTCTTGATAAAACACATGTTCTTATTCAAGATAACAAATGCTTACACTTCGTAATAGCTATATGAATATATTTTAGCCTTTTGACAAATAAAGTGTGGGTTTTCCCTACTAATTTGAGCTTAAAAGCACATGATATTTCCTATCCTGTTTCAGAGATGCTCTAGAATGTGTAGGCAAGAGGGATTAATTTCTCAAAGTACTGTTTCTTGGTATGAACATTCAAAGAATACTCTTGCAGGAGGAGAATTGAATTAAATGTATTTGTGAGATTTTCTTTTCCCTCTATCAGATTCTTATTTTGACTGCTTCCAACAGCTAGATTTTGGGGACTATTATATTTACTTGTCTGTCTCCCTCTTTGAATCTTATTTTTTCTCTCAGACTCTTGGCAGTTTGTGAAGTTTCAGTAATGAGGAGAAAGTCAAAGCTTAGCAAGTCTGAGTCAGGGAATTATAAAAGCTCCAAAGAACAAAGTAATGATGAGGATACAGACCTTTTGTTTTTGTTTAATTTTTGGTGGCAAAAAGTCCTTTACAGCTTTCTATGATCCCAATTGCAGTTTGAAACCTACAATAGAGGTGCACAAGCAAGGACACAGATGCTTCTTTTTTAATGGTGTTGAGTTCCAGGTATTTTACCAGAATGCTTTGAAGGCAGAAGGATGATTTTGTGTAGGTCTAGCAGCTCATGAAAAACATTTAAACTTATAACAATTTCCATTACAAAATATTATTTTAAATGTAGTAATCGATCAAGGGGCAGGACTTTGCCTGAATGTGGTGCAACTCAAAACAGTATAAAAAGGGACACTTGGGGGGTGCAGTCAGTTAAGCGTCTGACTCTTGGTTTTGGCCCATGTTGTGACCTCAGGGTCACGAGATGGAGCCCTGCAGAGGGTTCAGCACAGAGTCTGCTTGAGATTCTCTCCCTCTGTCTCTCACACTTGTGCTTTTCCACACACTCTCTCTTTAAAATAAATCTTTTAAGAAAATAAATTAAAAAAACGGTATAGCTAAAACTATCTCATTCACTTAGCGAATACTTAGTGCATACTTACTCGGTGAGTCATGAGGCTCCACACTAGGCATATTGTGTTGAATGAAGTAGATGGAGTAGGGACCCTATCAATATCAATTGAAAGCAAATAGGGTGCCTGAGTGGCTCAGTTGGTTAAGCACCTGTCTTTGGCTCAGGTCATGATTCCAAAGTCCTGGGTTCAAGCTCCACATCGGGACCCCTGCTAAGCAGGGAATCTGCTTCTTCCTCTGGCCCTCCCCCACTGCTCGTGTTCTGTCTTTCTCAAATAAATAAAATCTGGTTTTTTAAAAGACTTTTTACTTATTTGTCAGAGAGAGAGAGAGAGAGAGAGAGATCAGAAGTAGGCAGAGAGGCAGGCAGAGGCAGAGAGAGAAGCATGCTCCCCACTGAGTGAGGAGCCCCACGCGGGACTCGATCCTTACCTGAGCCAAAGGTCAGGCGTCTTAACCGACTGAGCCACTCAGGCGTCCCTCAAATAAATAAAATCTTAAAACAAAAAAATTGAATACAAATAATTAAATACAATTATGTGATAATACAAACTTGCTAAGTGACCTAATATGTTTCATATCACCATGTAATAAGAAAACTTACCAGGAAGTTCTTATTATATTAGCTATTTAACACCACTGAATAAGTGAGATGTTTAAAAATTCTCATAAATGGTGGGCAGTAATGACAGCTGTGGATATAACATATGGAAAGATTAAACTGGGAGTTTGACAAAAAGCCTTCAGTAGTAACTGCCAGAAAATTAGCAGAAAAAATATACCAAATGTTTGAAGAAAACTGATGAATGATTTCTTACCATCAACATTATCATTGGGAGAAGAGTGCACAAAAAATAGGAATAACCAAAAAGATATACTCATCTGAACTATGTTTCTAAAAAAAAAGAAAAAAACAAAAAAAAATCACATAGAAAAGAAGAAGAAATTTGTCATGGAAATTAGAAAAATCAATTTGCACTGTGGGAGTTCATCCAATAATTATAATAAAATAATTATAATAAACTAAATCTTGAATACCTACTACTTCTTGATACTGTATTAACACCTATATGTATATTTCTAATTTTAATTAAAGCATCCTGTTTTATCTATTAATTTTTATACAAAAAATCAGTTATGCATTACCTTTTTAACTAAACAGTCCTTTCTTGAAATGATTTAAAAACTTATTAAATAATCAGTTGTATTTATTGGACTACCAGGAGTTATGAATGACCTCTATAATTTTAATTACATATTTCACACATCTATCTCCTTTTCCATATTTAATTAGTATTAAAGGAGTAAGATTATTTTTGATCCCGGTAATTATAATAATGCTTAATTCAGTCATTTAAATACTCTATCACTATGTGTTGAATAGAATTCTTATTTCTGGCTAGTTGTCTCAGTTAAATAACTAGTCAGAGCAGATTACAGCAGTCACCAATACAGCAATATCATCTAAAATTATAATACATAGAAATAGAAATAGATATATGTATACTTACATCTTTTCCTAATCCTATATGTATACCTACCTATACCTCATTCTCTAGTCATGTTCTCTGTACTTTTTATATGTATCTTTCCAGGAGTTTTTAATGAATGGACATCAATGTTATTACATATGTACGTACATAACATGTGTCTTTTTATCAAAATAAAATTTAAAATTTTATTTTTTGATTTTAACAGATTTTGAATATGCTTAATATAAAGATATATAATTGTGCTGGTGAACCATAATTTATTTAAAGATCCTCATTTACTTCTTTTCTGACTTTTTAACATTCCAAATAATACTGGTATGAATATTCCTCTTCACAATAACTGAAATAGGGAAATGATATGTGAATATTTCAGTGGGATAAATACCTAATATGTAATCGCTGCTCAGTAGATTTTGATGTAATTGTGCTAGATAGGACAATGTCGAAATTTTCCTTGAAAGTGTTGACAATTTCTGTTCTAACCTGTAAGAACAGTCAATACTGAGTATTGCCAACATTTACATTTTCTTAAATTGAAATTATTTAGACATTATTTTAACTTATATTGCTTTGATTGTTAGTCTATTTTTTTAAAGATTTATTTTATTTATTTGAATGAGACAGAGAGTGAAAGAAAGAGGGAGAGCACACAAGCGGGGAGAGAGGCAGAAGGAGAGGGACAAGCAGACTCTCCACCAAATGTGGAGCCTGACTTTGGGCTCCATCCCAGGACCCAAGGATCATGACCTGAGCAGAAGGCAGATGCTTAACTTACTGAGCCACCCAGTTGCCCCTTGATTGTTAATCTAAACAATACCATCCAGACCTTTTAATCATTATCCTAGAATTTCAAAATGGCATTTCTTTATGAGTTTTTATTCTATATAAAACTATCTTTTCAGTGTATTGCATAAGTTAAGGAGTCTGAATTAAATTTGTAACTAATGATATTTAAGAAATGTAATCATGAATAGTAGTAATCATCCAAAGATTTGTAGTAAGGAAATTAATTAAAATAATATTTTAATTATATTTTTCCTCAAATTTCAAAAAATTAATGAACCACTTTGTTTCATTTTATATGATTAGTAAATGATAATGCTGATGCTGATCATAATGATACATTAAAGACCCCTTGAGAATTTAAGGTCTTTATGCCAGTTTGATCTTTGCAGGAAATACAAATGGCAAGACTCTTTGTCTTTTAATTTCTCTTGACTTGGAAATTTTTTTCTGGTAAATATCTCCTAAATCCAATCCAAAGATTTTGGGAATTCTCTGTAAGTTAAATAAGGCATTAAATCTAGATCTTATAAAGACAACAATGAGAAATTAAAGGACATTTTTTGTAAAATTAAAATGATAATTTTATTAAAATAATCAGCCTATGTTTTAAGGGAAATTTTTTTTTTAAGATTTTATTTATTTACTTGTCAGAGACAGAAAGCACAAGCAGGGGTGAGTGGGCAGTGCTCAACAAGGAGCCCAATGTAGGACTTGATCCCAGACTCTGGGATCATGATCTGAGCCAAAGGCAGACGCTTAGCTGACTGAGACACCCAGGCAACCCCAAATGTTACTTTTTAAGTGACCAATTAAAATGTATATCTGCATTCTTCACATTATTTTTCAATATATTAAACACATATTCATATATGTGGTATTAGGCTTGGTATAGTAATTTATATCATGATGTATAAGCTAGTCTCAGGCTTCAGAAAGCATACACGTTAGTAAAATAAATCTATAATGATATCTATATGTATGTCTATATATCTATATATCTATTTAACTTCATTCGCGCCATATGAGGGTTACAAACTCGTTGTTTGGAAGAAGAGGCTGATAGCTGTCATTTCTAAGGAGAAAGAATAGAGATTTCCTCATGGATTTAATCCTTTAGGAAAGGTTGGATTTTTAACAGGTAGATGGATCTGCATTTTAAACCCAGAAAGGGCCATGGAAAAAGACTAATAGCACTGATATATTCTTGTATGTTTATTGTTTATGAAATTGACTGAGGATCTTTGAAGATAATAGATATTTAGTAGCATGAAAGAAACAAGAACACAGAATTTAACTTTGTTTCACAGAAATATGTTGCAAAGAGTAGAAGGAAGATGATATACCATGACCTTGTTTTTTTGAAGGCCAAGACAGAAACTGAGATTTTGAAATGAATCAGTATGCTTTTAAGAGATAAATTGGGAAAAAAAAAAAAGAGAGATAAATTGGAGGAGGAGAAATTACCCTCTGCAAACAACAAGAAAAGCAAGGGTACAATTACCATCATGAACATAGTCTAGAAAAATCTTTTTTTTTAAACTGAATTTAGATATAATTAACATATAATGTTAGTTTCAGGTATAGAACATAATAATTCAATATTTGTATATATTACAAAATGATCACCATAATAAGTCTAGTTAATATCCATCACCATAAATTGTTACCAAGGACTTTTCCTTGGAATCCCTGTAACAACTGTAATTTATACCTGTTAACATTTTATGTATATTTTTTCTCATATTGTTGCTATTTGTCCATGTGCATTAGTCTTTTTCACAGAGCCTATAAACACTCTGAGGTTAGAATTATGTAGTTTACTTTTTCTAGATTCCCTATTGTTGTTATCATAATGCTGAGGATGCATTAGATGAGTTCCAACCTTTGGACAGGAGATTCGAAAAGTTTACTTCAGTTCATTTACATCCTACAAAGTAACACTAACAATGGTAGCATCAAATGCTCAGTAAACTTGATGCTTGATGATTGATCTCATAACACATATTCCATTTCTTCATGATAATAAATGTCAAAGAAATTTTATTTTTTTTATTTTTTTTTTTTAAAGATTTTTTATTTATTCATTTGACACAGAGAGAGAGATTACAAGTAGGCAGAGNTGATAATAAATGTCAAAGAAATTTTAAACCCAAAATACATTCCTTTTGACATTTTATAAATGTAAGTGAAAATAAAAAATAGATAAAGATATTTTTGACATTTCTAGTAAAGAGGTACTCTTTATAAAGGTGCTCCATTCAAATATCTAAAATATGTTCACTATGTGTTGTGATTCAGAATGTTTTAGTCCTCCTTCATGATACGATATTATAGGTAGTTGTTTAACTTTAAGTTGCTTTTATTTCTACATTTATATATCAAAGCTACAGGTTATGACTTTAATAGGGAACACATTAAAAGTAAAAACTAATGGTAGCTCTTCTAGAGAATTCTTTTTCTTTACATGGCTTGTATTTATTTATACAAATATACAATAAATCACTTCAATAATACAGATTTCCACATATAGTTAGATGGTTTAATGATGTCTGGTTTTTAAATATGTGCATAATATTAAACAGCAAAGATAGAAAAGTATGGACCTTGTAGCAAATGGAGTTATATACCATAATAATGTCCAAAATAGTTTTCAGAACATTTCATCATGTAAATTATTAAGGAATCAATTATACTTATTCTAAATTATGTTATATTTNCCCTCCCTGTACCAGTCATCTCTTATTGGGCATTCATTCTCAATCAGAATATGATAGAAAATGGAGTTATATACCATAATAATGTCCAAAATAGTTTTCAGAACATTTCATCATGTAAATTATTAAGGAATCAATTATACTTATTCTAAATTATGTTATATTTTTATTATGATTTTTAGATCTCTACTGAAAATGATTTAGAAATGGTATTATTTCCCTCTAAATGCCACATGAAACATCAATTACAGGTATTGATATTATACATTAATTTTCGAACTGGAACATTTAGATTAAACATTTATAGATTTTATTTGCTTTTTATTTTAAGTAATATATATAATTGAATATTCATATGGGTGACTATGAAAATGTCTAATTTTCACAAAGAAAAAAGTTATAATTCATGTAATCAACAAATGCTTTTCAAACTCTTTAGTGGCTGGTTTCGGTCTTACATCTCATCTCCTAAAAGACAGTCGGAACTCACATCGGCAGGCTTTGTAGCTTGGTGTTAGGAGCTCATGATTTGGATTCAGACTGCTAGGAACTGAAGTCCAAAACACTCCAACTGTGATCCTGGGCAATTCATTCCCTCTCTCTCTGTATTTAGGTCTCTCCCTTACAGAATAAGGATGATGATAATAGCTATACTGGTGATATGCTTATTTTTCTAATGATGTAGCATATATTCAACAAATACTTATCGTATTTATTTGGATTTTTAAATTTTCGATAAGCTCTAACATTTGATCAAGCAATAACTTGTCATTCATAACTTAGACTTATGGACCACATCTTTATGAGCTAATATTTAATGAGAAAATTAATTATTTTAGAACACACAGTGTTTTATCACATTGAGATTTCCATGAAGCTAACATTTTACATTTTTGCAAATTTTACTTGACCTTATTGATAGAAATTTTTCTGGAAAAAAGTAAATTTATTTTTTCTTTGTTGTAACTGTCTCATATAAATGAAATTTGGTTGCTTCTTTAGTAAACATAAATTTGTTTCAAAGACGATTTAACAAAAACCCCAAATAAATATGAATTACTAAAGTAAAACTACTATTCAAAGGTATCCTGACCAAATCATCATGACCAGTGTAGATACTTTTTCTCTATTTTTGTATAACTAGCAATAATTATAATCAAGAAGTTTAGACATTTTTATAAATACTGACAGAAGTGCTCACTTAAAAAATGCATGGCATCTGAAGATTTATGAATACATGTGTACACCCAAAAGGTAGTTTGGTCTGAAATAGATGACACTCAACTACTTCCTGTTAGAAGCAAGAAAATGTGTTAATTGCATTTAATATAGTTTATTACACTGTAGTCAACACAGGCCATCTGTCCACACAGCTGCCTCTTGGTGGTTTCAGCAAAGTGACTGTATGTATTTTAAGTGCAAGCACAATTGAAAAAGTAAAATAGCCCACATTGATTGACTTTGTGTTACATGACAACGTGCTAATTTTTTTTTTTAATTTATGCCATGTAAATACAATGTAAACTAGATTTTCTCTTGCAGTAAGAAGTGACTTTGTTAGGAATGGGTCTTGATGAACTACTTGATTGAGAAATAATCGTGAGGGTTTGCATTGACTAAAGACAAAATTTTTAAAACCTTAACTACTTTGCTTAATATGTATAAGTAGAAATGTGGGTCTGGGGTTGAGGAGAGGGGAGAGAAGAAGGGAGAGAGAGACCCTCTCTCAGAGGAGAATGAGACAACATGGCAGAGGCCTAGAAATTGTGCTGGGGAAACGAGTTGGAGTACTAGTCCCTACCCCCACCTCCCCACCCTCCCTGTACCAGTCATCTTTTATTGGGCATTCATTCTCAATCAGAATATGATAGGATTCATAGATGGGAGGCAAAAGTCAAGGTCAAGAATGCAGAATGTACCATCACACTGGGCCCTCTTCAGTGGTACTTGAGTAGCTGCTCATGTCTCCTTTTTTTTTTAATTAATTAATTTATTTATTTTTAAAGATTTTATTTATTTATTTGACAGAGAGAGAGAGATCAGATCACAANTAATTAATTAATTTATTTATTTTTAAAGATTTTATTTACTTATTTGACAGAGAGAGAGAGATCAGATCACAAGTAGGCGAGAGGAAGGCAGAGAGAGAGGAGGAAGCAGGCTCCCCGCTGAGCAGGGAGCCCGATGCGGGCCTCGATCCCAGGATCCTGAGATCATGACCTGGGCCGAAGGCAGAGGCTTTAACCCACTGAGCCACCCAGGCGCCCTGCTCATATCTCCTTACAAGAATAACAGAAGTTGAAAAGCCCTTAAAGGACCAGCACCACAGAAATCACAGTGACGCCCCCTTTCTTCGCATTGACATACTTGTAATACCGGTAGTAACCGCTCTGAAATGCTCTAGCAATGACTTTGGGATGAAATCCCACATCACTATGCAGCTTGACAGTTCTCCTAGTTTGACATCCAGGAGCTTCTCCACTGGTAGGGATGACATCATCTTCGACCCTGGGTGTCGGCTATGCCAGCCCCAGGAGAACTTGAGTTGGGGTACTTTTTAAGAGCAAGAATGTGAACTATGCAATCAGTTATTAGCATTTCTGTGATGTATTCCAGGTCATTTAAATTTTAGTAAATTCTACTAGTCATACAAAAAATTTGTCACGTATTAAAGAAATTGTCATGAATATTACGTTTTTGTTTGGTAGAGATTAAAGACAATGCTGTATTGATTTGATGGTTGTGTTCAGGTAAGCGTCAAAGGGAAAAGCTTTGGGTGAAGGAGTCAAACCTAAATTGGACGAACTTGGGTAAAAACTTCTAGAAAGATGGAGGTAATTATTCAATCCTGTTACCCCTCTAATTTCACAGATACCTTGAGATAAGGATGCAACTCTCCTCAAGCAGACGAGCCTTAACTAATTGTAATTGAATTTAATATAATTAATTTTATTATAATTAGCATACTCTTATTTTTTTGGAAAAGTGGCTTCAGCAGTTAACTCTGTTGTGTTGCTTTTTGAGGAATGATACTAAAAGGTAAGTTCATTAATTTCAGTTGAAATATAATGGCTGCTTTCCTGTGCCAGATGATTTTTAAGTCACTGTGTATATCACAGTGAATAAAGGAAACAGAAATCCTTGTCCATGTGATGATTACATTCTAATGGAGAGAAGAGCCAAAGAAAAAATATGAGTCAAATATGCAGTATGTTAGTTGATAATAAGTTCTATGAAGTAAATAAAGTTGGCAAGGAAATATTAGGGAGAGGACACAATTTTAAATTGAGCAAAGACCAAAGGAAATGAAAACACAAATCAAACAGAACTCAGTCTAAAGAGTCCCACAAGAACGAATGTGTGAAGACTCTGAGGCTAAATTTTACCTGTTTGTTCAAGAAAGAACAAAGAGGTCTGGAATCACAAATTGTCTCTTTAAAAAAAATATATATATATATATATAATTTATTTATTTAACAGAGAGAGAGATCACAAGTGGGCAGAGAGGCAGGCAGAGAGAGAGGAGGAAGCAGTCTCCCCGCTGAGCAGGGAGCCAGAACAAATTGTCTCTTGATGGAAGTATCACCAAATTTGTAAGCATTAACCTAACTAATCAATGTAGATTTATTTCATAAACAGAAATATTGGATAATATTTCAAATTGTCTGTCTGAAACTTTGATAACCCCTAACTTATGCAAGATCACATACTACCCTGGAATGTTATTTTAATACTACTCTTTCTATCCCTACTCCATTAGCAAAGTAACTAGGTGTTATTTTACATTTCTGTGTTACTTGATGTCATGGATAGACAGGTGGATGAACCAAAATATGTGAAGTTCCTGGAGCTCTTTATTCTCTTTTATCAGAATAAAACTGATTGGGATTCAGAAGTACAAGAGAAAAGAAACAGGAAATATTTTATAAAATGTTTAGGCATTCATTTCTTCATTTCAAAGTATTCATTGAGAAACTGCTGTATGCCAGCAGTGTGTTAAGCACTGGAATTATGGTACTATAAACAGATGTGATTTTATTCTTAAGAAGATGGTAGAAAATTCATGCAGTATGCAAATCATTCAAAGAGAATCTGGAAAAAAAAGAGAACATGTTTTATGGAAGTTTATAGTGGCAAGGGACTCCACTGGTGGAGATCAGAGAAGGCCTCACAAAATAGACTATTTTAAAACTCTCCTATGGGAAGTATTATTTTGGTCAAAGGTAGAGTCATTGAAGATACCAAGTGATACTGGTAATGGCAGTATTTCCAGTTCTAAATATTGACTACAAGATTGGGCAAAGTGGATGTGATATCCAATACATACAGTCTGGGCACAGTGGTAAAAATGCAGATTGAAATTCATAAGAGAACGGGGGAGAGGAAGTGGAGACCAGACCGACACCTAAACCAATGTCTACTGACAACCCCTTTTAGGAACTTTGTAATGGATGGTGAGGAAAGATGAGGCAGAAAGTGAAGATGGTATTAAAAGTGATTTTTATAAGATTGGATTTATATGTTTCTATGTTTATAACCACTCTTAAATTTCTGCTAGAACATAAAGCTGACATGAATCACTCAGTGCATTTCCTTTCATAGGGGTAGGAGAAACAATTTAATATGGAGGTGAAAGAGTTGGCCTTCGATAATGTCAATAACTATTCATCCAGAAGGCAGACCATGTGTTTCCCATGCAAGGAGATTCATATACTCAGGAGATAAAGAATTTCTCTTCTCATGTCTTCAGTTTTCTCAGTGCAGGAGGAGGGGAAGCAGGATACCAGTTAACTGGCAGTTAGATTAGAAGAGGGTCTTGGTGATTTAAAGACAGATAGTGCATAAAATAGCTGCAGAGTTGAATGGTCTCCTTGAGGATAATGGTCATTAATTTAAATTAAAACCTTCAGGCAGCCATGTTCAGCGACTGGGTGTGCAGGTATGGTATGGGTGGATTTAGGTTAAACTAAATGTTCGAGTTTCCTCAGGTGCATATGATGAAAGGAGAGAGTTGCAGGGAAGTTGAGTGTGTACACCGGCGAATAGGTAAATGATGGGACATAGAATTTAACCTGGAGTAAAGACATCAGAGGCTCTGGACATTACAAATTGAGCTGGGTCAACGGATAAAACATTCCAGTGGTGTCCAAGAGTTATTAGAGATGGGATAGTAAAAAGAGTGAGCTGGAATGATAGAGGTGGTATCCAGAGAATCATGTGGATATTGTGATTATAGTAGCCAGCTCTTGATATTGACAAGGGTAGGTAATGAGCAAGGGATTAGGTAATCTTAATGGTCACTGCAGGAGAGGGAGTGAAGGAAATGTGAAGCCAGAGTATCAGATACATTATCTATCTTGACTTTGAAATTATTATGACTTAGCATAGAACTAATGTTGCAGAAAGTTTAGGGCGCCTGGATGGCTCAGTCGGTTAAGTTTCTGCCTTCCGGTCAGGTCATGATCCGGGGGTCCTGGGACCAAGCACCTCATCAGGCTCCCTGCTCAGCGGGGAGTCAGCTTCTCCCTCTGTCCCTTCCCACACTTGTGCTCTCTCTCTCTCTCTCTCTCAGTCTCTCTGGCAAAAATAAATACATAAAATCTTAAAAAAAATACTGCAGAAAGTTTAAACATTTTTTTTTCTTTAAAAAAATTTTTTTTTCTTTTTATTATTTGCCCCAGGGGTACAGGTCTGTGAATCATCAGGCTTACACCTTTTACAGCACTCACCAAAGCACAAACCCTCCCCAATATCCAAAACCCATCCACCCTATCCGTACCCTCCCACCCCCCAGTAACCCTCAGTTTGTTTCCTGAGATTAAGAGTCTCTTGTTTCATTTTTTCCCTCCCTAACCCCCAAAACCCCCTACCCTAGTTTAAACGTTTCTGCCACAATCCACATACAATGCCATGTCTGTGCGCCAAAGTTATCACACATTTAAAATTTGAGAATCAGGATGCCTGAGTGGCTTAGTTGGTTACGTGTACGGTTTTGACTCAAGCCATGATCTCAGGGTCCTGGTATCGAGCAGCCTTAGGGCTCCATGCTCAGTGCAGACGCTCCTTATCCCTCTCCCTCCCCCTCAACTCCCCTCCCTCTCCTCCAGCCCCACCCCCCAACACACACTCACACACTCTCTACCAGATGAATAAATAAAATCTTCAAAAATAAAAAAGTAAAATAACATTTGAGAATCATTTCAGATCATTTTGTCTCCAAAACTGCTAAAATTTGAGGTGGCCATGAGGCATGTCAGGGACATGTGTCTCGGTAGGTGTGACATAGTCTCACTGCTCATATATAAACAGCAGTTTTCGTTAGTGAATGTTCAGGAAATCACTTAATTAGCAGTTTCCCTTCATATGTAGAACAGTAAATTGATGGCCACTTCAAATTTATTAAACCCTTGCCCTCTGACTCTGGCTCTGTTTTGCCAGTTAGAGTTCAGCATTTCTTTAAAGTGTATTAATTCTCATCACTGGCAGAACAGGCAAGAGGACCCAGTGGTACATTCGGAGCAGCCAGGGAATGGCCTGGTGACCCTATTTGGTAGATAGATAGTGGCCTAAAGTTAGGATGCTACCATGTCTTCCAGGAGCCAACAGTAATTTTCTAAACTTTTTGGATGCTCATTTTATAAGAGCCGTGATAATCTGTGAACTTTGGATTATTGGAGAAAAACAGCATTTAAAGTAACTCATGTCATCTTTAACATCCTGTGTGTTTAGATCTCTGAAGTAGGAAATACTTTTATATCACTGTTTAGATTTATATATGAGAAATGCATTATTGAGAAATCTTCTTACTTAATAAAAGCTTATATTAGTTTACTAGAGTCCTATATAATGTGTGGTATTAACAAATTACAAAGAAATGGGTTTCACACTCATTCTCTAGTCTTAGGAAAATATGAAGCTAGTTAGAGTTTCTTCATACTATCTACCCATCATGTCCTAAGGGCTACTTCTCTCATTTGTCATCTAGGCACTGGGATAAATAAAGCAGAGTAAAAACCAGGAGTTATTTTGTNGCATTATTGAGAAATCTTATTACTTAATAAAAGCTTATATTAGTTTACTAGAGTCCTATATAATGTGTGGTATTAACAAATTACAAAGAAATGGGTTTCACACTCATTCTCTAGTCTTAGGAAAATATGAAGCTAGTTAGAGTTTCTTCATATTATCTCCCCATCATGTCCTAAGGGCTACTTCTCTCATTTGTCATCTAGGCACTGGGATAAATAAAGCAGAGTAAAAACCAGGAGTTATTTTGTGCATAATTGCTGTGACTACTCCTGGATGATTTTTTTTTTTGCAATAAAAATATTCTGATAGGACCAACAAAAATCCATCTTTGAAACCAGTAGTGAAATAGAATTAAATAAAATAAATCGAGGCACGAGAACATTTCTGTTATAAAGGTGGAATTAGTGATTAGTGTAATCCTAACATGAAATAAACTCTTATATATTAAATTCACACTTATATATTAAATTCTCTTTTCCAGAGACAGGATCTCCAGATGTATAAGTGTGGGTGTTTTGTTGCCCTAAACATTTTTTTCTACCAAAAACAGTGAACAAAAATATTTTATATATCAATAATTCTATATATGAGTATATCTGCATATAGGTACCATATACTTCTCAAAAAAGAATTGATAAATTAAAGTTAGGATTTTCCATGTTGATAAAAATGGATACACAGTTTCTTAGTAGGGGTGCCTGGGTGGCTCAGTCAGTTAAATGACTGCCTTTGGCTCAGGTCATGACCCTGGGGTCCTGGGATCAAGCCCCGCATCAGTCTCCCTGCTTGGCCGGGAGCCTGATTCTCCCTCTCCCTCTTTCTGCTGCTCCCCCTGCTTGTGCTTTTTCTCTCTATCAAATGAGTAAATAAAAAAATCTTTAAAACAAAACAAAACAAAAAACCATAAAGTTTCTTAGTAGTTTGGGTCAATTTGTGCTCCTAAAAATAATGTGTAACAATAGTTTCACACAAATTAGCAAAAATTTATATTAATTTATTCTAACTTCCAATCTGAATTCTGAAAATGACATAGTATTGATTGTTACATGAATGTATTTTGTTATGCTAGAGGTCACATAGTTCAATTTTTTTTTCTTTTTTCGTGTTCTGCCTGTTCAGGACTTTTACCATTTGACCTGTTAATATTTTCTTTATTTATCAAAGGAATATGTATATTCCAGTACTTATTCCTTTGTCATTTACTGTAAATGTACTTTTTAATTGAATTTATTTACAGAAAAATTTAACCTTGCTAATACTTAAAAATATATATTAATATATTCATCTGTCATTTTCATTTTGATTGCCAAATTTCACTCATGTAAATAAAAGCCTTCTCTAGTCTAATATGTCATATTTACTGAACCTCATAATTTTTACAGTACTTTTACAGTAAGTTCTTTTTTAAAAACATAAGTATTGATTCTACCTGTCTTTTATCTTAGTTGTAATGGAAAATGTAAACATTTTTTATTTGAAATGACTACACAGCTGTTAGAAAAAAATTAATTATATAATTAATCATTTCCATACTAATAAGAAGAACTACATTTGTCATTTGACAAAAGACTACTAATTTCTCATTGATTTGTGTATTCCTATCGTGATATAGAGATAGGCATAAATACAGATATTTTACTACTATAGATTTGAATGGTTAATTTTTGTTCAATTTTTTGGTCACTCTGAATATTTGTTCTTCAGTATGAAATTTAGGAAAACTTAGTCAAGTTTCAACATATTCCTTTGATATTTTGATGGGATTGCTTTGAATTTTAGACTTACTGGGTGAGAATTGACAACTGTATTACATCGTGTCTTCCTATCCAAGGTTAGTTTGGTTTTCCATTTTTGAAGTTCTCCTTTGTGTCACTCCTTAGAAACAAACTTCTTTTTTCATATTGGCCTTTTATAGCTTTTATTAATGAATTTGCTAATGTCATTTTCTTTTCAGTTATTTGGCTACTGAAATTGCTATCTACTCTTACATTATATTATCTAGCTAGCTGCTATTTTAATGTGGTTACAGTATCCATACCTATATTGTAACCAGCCATTTAACTGCATTTTAATATTGTGCCCATAGAATTTTAGCATTAAATTATCTTTGAATTTTCCGCAACTCTATCACCTGTTGATATTTACTTTTCTTTTTTCTTTTCAAAATATATGCCTACTTTTTTTTTTCCTTTTGTCATATTTCTTTAGACAAACTTACAGGATAAACTTTAATGTGAGTGGTGTGTGCTTACTTACAGTGCTCATAAAAATGTTTAGAAAGTTTTTAGTGGATAAATATTCAGCATGCTCTTAGAATAACCTTGTTAAAAGATTAAGATTCACAGATAATGGGGTAATATAAATTATATATGTCTGTGAAAAACTTCCAACATCAAAACTTAGTTTTTTATTTGTTTTATGACTAACCTTGTTTTTGGCTGAGACGACTTGCTCTGGAGCTAACTGACATGATTTAGCTTCTAAATTGCAACAAAGCCCACTCCGGTAGTAGAAACCACACTGCGGGACTTGCGATGCAGTCTGTGTGGCAACGCCTCTGCCCAACCTGCCTCATTGCCATATAAAGAGGCCATTAAATGAAGGAAGTATCTTCCTTGTGGAAGATAACAGTTCCAGATTTAAAAACATCCTTTCACATTGATCAATATGATTTGGTTTCTACCACAGAGCTTCAAGATCCCATTAAAACAGAGACTGTTTTAGTTATCCACCTGAAACTTGGCCTAGAGAACCACCAGAATTTTATACTATGCAGTGGAGGAGAGCCAAGGCCAGGGTGAGCTATGTCAGGGGACAGCATGTACTCTCTGCTTCCATGGATGGGATCCTGGCTGTGGAAAGTAGAGCTGAAGTTGGCACAGCTCCAGCCTGCTTGCCAGAACCCTTCACAGCCGTCCATAACACAGCCTTGCTGCCATGGGGTGAGGAGAGGAAAAGGCTGCAGCAGACAACTGCTACAAGGACGGTGCACAGAGCTCCGAGAGGGATGTCAGGAGCTAGGGGTGCAGAAGCATAGCGGTGTACAAGCACGCAGTCTCAGGACAGATACAAACTCATCAGCAACTGTTCGTGGTTAGTGACCTTCATAATAACTCAGTACCCACTATCCTCTTCCCTCCCGCCTCCCATAGTTGAGTGTTAGACTCAGGAGAACCTTGTGCCTAGAAAAGTGGGACCAGGAGTAAGAGGAAGGGAAATATGCCAATGAAGCAAGGGAACTCTAATATTGAGATCAGAAACGATATAGTGACTAAAATTTTCATAATTGAATTATACTACAGAATCACCAGATAAAGTAAATTTACCACAAAGGATGAGATATGTTAATTGGTAACATAAAAATTTCCACACAACTATCAAGCCATATGGTCCTAACACATGATGTTGATATCATTTATTAACAAAAACAAAAATATTTTATGTTTATGCACAATTCATACCTGATACATATGCCAAAGCCTGGTTCTCCAACTTAGAACAATATTTTTAAAAAATGTTGTTGCCTGGAAGCTACTCCATAATGATTTTATTATAATCTTAGGTCTGAGGGCCACAGCTTAACAACTATTTTCCTGTTTGTTTGTTTGTTATACAGCTTTCTGGGTGATTCTCATGTAAACGATGCCAAGGACCACTGCTCTAACACAGGACTCGTGTATATGAATTACCAAGATGTCTCGTCAATTTGCCTACTGATACTAAAGCTGCTTATCCAAGGCTACACCTTTAATAGAAGACTCCGTGGTGCACTTTATTTTTTTTAAAGATTTTATTTATTTATTTGACAGAGAGAGACGTCACAAGTAGGCAAAGAAAGGGGAGGAAACAAGCTCCCTGCCAAGCAAAGAGCCCGATGAGGGACTCGATCCCAGGACCCTGAGACCATGACCTGAGCTGAAGGCAGAGGCTTTAACCCACTGAGCTACCCAGGTGCCCCATGGTGCACTCTAAATGGATAATTGGAATGATCTATTTTGAGAAATTTTATTTAAATTCACTTTTGAAATATCTGCACCTTCTGTTATGGGAGTGGGGATGTGTGGGTGTGGGGGTGTGAGGGAGAGATCATGCGTTGCATTCAGAACTTAATATCCTTTTCACATGGCAATTTTCTTGCAAATTATCATCTCTTAACCGTTTACTTTTTCCTTTTTGTTATGTTTCAGTTTCGTGCATTTGGAGTATTTTTTCTTAAACATTAGCTAATGGCATATGTGTGTTATATTTTTAATGGAGAGTTTACATGTTTCTTTGTAAAAATATACATTTTAGTGTTTATTTTTTTCTAATTTATTAATTGATTTTATTTTATTACATTATTTCTTCTGTTTCCCTTACATTAATTTTATTATTATTTTCTATCATTTTTATTCCATACACAAAATTTTCCTTTTCTTTTTTAGGAATATGTCTTTAAATCTTTAAATATATCTTCCAGGTATCATTAGCCAAAAAATTATCTTTAGCCATCTTTTTTCCATAACCAGGAGTTGGAGGAAATTAACATGTTCATCACAGTTATTATCTGTTTTCTGCAGTTTGTGTTTACATTTTTCTCTTAATTCAACTGCTATTTTTTCTTAAATTATGTTGTTTTTTGTTGTTTTCTTTTTACTATTAAGTATATTTTTTCCCATTTTCATAAGGAAATGTGGCATCACATTCTGTAAATGTTGACATTTTCTATTTGTCCTAATATATGGGTAAAATTCACAATATTTCCATGCACTCTTAAAAAGAATAATAGTTTCTGTTTTCACATAATACAGGTTTAATTAATCTATTAGATCAGACTTATCATTTTGATTATTGGATTCTTTATACACTTTAAAAATCTTTATCCAGTTGATCCGTTATTTCACTTGTATTTTATTCTATTTCTCCATTTGTTTCTTACAGGGTTTGAATTTTCATGTGATAGTTTTGGGTTACCATATATTCATGATTATTATACTTTAGAACCACTTTTTTCTTCTTCTATCTATTGCTTTTGCTTCTATCTATTGATAATTTAATAAAACTTTGCTTTGTTTTCTTTCCATGCATTTGTCATATATTTGGCCAAACATTTAATTTCCATCATTCTGAGTGACTTTGTGTTATATATGTCTGTAATATTACAAATATTTTATTCTATTTTTAAAATTTAACTGAATACATTTACCCTATGTACATTGACTTATATAAGTTTTATAAGCATATTCATTTTGCTTTTACTTATTTTTAATGTTTTTCTTTCACTTTTTTTTGGCTTTGCTGTTAATTTTTTTTTTTATCTTTTGTGTTTATCATGGTAGCACTAATGTACTTCTGAAATTTTATAGATTTTTTGGTATACCTATTACTATATTTATTAGTTTTTATGTCTACTTATTTTTATTCAGGAATAATCTTTTGTGTTTATCTCCATGGTAGCACTAATGTACTTCTGAAATTTTATAGATTTTTGGTATACCTATTACTATATTTATTAGTTTTTATGTCTACTTATTTTTATTCAGGAATAATTAACATACAGTGTTATGTTAATGTCAAGTTTATAACATGATTCAACAATCCTATACATTTCTCAGTGCTCATCAACATAAGTGTACTTTGTGGTGTGTGTGTGTGTGTGTGTGTGTGCATGTGTGTGTGTGTGTGTGTTAGGAGTAGAATTCAGTGATTCATCACTTACATTTAAAACCAAATGCTCATCACAAGAAGTGCCCTCCTTAATACCCATCACCCACTTAAAACCCCCACTCACCTACCCTCCAGCAACTCTGTTTTCCCTAGTTAAAAGTTTATTTTATGGTTTGCCTTTCTCTTCCCCCCCATTATGTTAATCTATTTTGTTTCTTAAATTCCACATATGAGTGAAATCATATGGTATTTGTCTTTCTCTGACTCACTTATTTCACTTAGCATAATACATTCTAGCTCTACCCCTGTTGCAAATGGCAAGACTTCATTCTCTTTGATGGTCAAGTAATATTCCACCATGTATATGTACCACATCTTTATCCATTCATTAGTCAATGGATATTTGGGCTCTTTCTATAATCTGGCTATTGTTGATAATGGTGCTATAAACATTGGGGTACACATGCTCCTTCAGATCACTACATTTGTATCTTTGGGGTAAATACCCAGTAGTGCAATTGCTAGGTCATAGGGTAGCTCTATTTTTAACTTTTTGAGGAACCTCCCTACTATTTTCCAGAGTAGCTTCACCAGTTTTCATTCCCACCAACAGTGTAAGAGGGTTCCCCTTTCTCTACATCCTTGCCAATATCTATTATTTCCTGTGTTGTTAAATTTAGCCATTCTGACAGGTGTGAGGTGGTATCTCATTATGGTTTTGATTTGTATTCCCCTGATGATGAGTGACATTGAGTATCTTTTCATGTGTCTGTTAGCCATCTGAATGTCTTCTTTGGGAAAATGTCTATCCATGTCTCCTGTTCATTTCTTAACTAGATCATTTGATTTTGGGGTGTTGAGTTTGATAAGTTCTTTATAGATTTTGGATACTAATCCGTAACCAGATATGTCATTTGCAAATATCTTCTCCCATTCCAAAGGTTACCTTTTAGATTGATTGATAATTTCCTTCACTGTGAATAAGCTTTTTATCTTGATAAATTACCTATAGTTCATTTTGTTTTCCTTGCCTCTGGAGATGTGTCTAGTAAAAAGTTGCTATGGCTGAGGTCAAAGTTGCTGCCTGTGTTCTCTTCTAGGATTGATTCTGATGGTTTCCTCTCTCACATTTAGGTCTTTCGTCCATTTTGAATTTATTTTGGTGTATGGGTTAAAAAAGTGGTTCAGTTTTCCTGCGTGTTGCTGTCCAGTTTTACCAATACCATTTGTTGAAGAGACTGCCTCTTTTCCATTGGATATTCTTTCCCCCTTTGTCAAAGATTAGTTGACCATCTAGCTGTGGGTCCATTTCTGGGTTTTCTATTCGGTTGCATTGATCTATGGGTCTGTTTTTATGCCAGTACCAAACTGTCTTGATGACCTGAGCTGAAGGCAGGTGCTTAACTGACTGAGCCTCCCAGTCACCACTATTATATTCCATTTGTAAAACAACAAAAAAAATTTAATTTCCACCATTATCTAGACTTAGCTATACACTTAAATGAATATAATTGACCACATCAACCCTTTTCACAGCTTCTCCATTTCTGAGCTGTATATTATGTATTTCTTATGGATTGTCTAGATTCGTCCAGTTGTTCTTTTGGCCATACCCCCAAATAAATGCTTGCTTCCTTATTTGTCTTTTTAGTTTTCCAACTGGAAATGTTTTACATTTTAAAATAAAATTATTTTATTTTGCCTGAATTTGAATATTTGCATAAACAAAATCATACACTAGATATTCTTTTATGCTTTACTTCTAATTCATATCATTATGTTTTGGAGATTCATATTTATTAGGTATAGCATGAGCCCATTCATTTTCACTGCCATATAATAGTCCATTATTTGACAGTATTGTAATTTATTCTTCTATTCCATTGCTCAAGGACATTTGGGTTGTTTTTAGTTATGAGCTCTTATGAAATAAATGCAGCTTTAAATATTCTTGTATATACTTTTCACTGCATAAGTTCCCACAACTCACTATGGTGTCTATCATAATATTATCACAAGGTAATTATAGTTTTTGTTTCACTAGGGAATGATTTATTTCCCAAAATATTTTCATCAGTTTGTATCACCAGAGTTCTTGTAGCTCCACATTTTTCCCACACTTGATATAGTCAGAAGTAATTTTACACAACCTGGTAGTCATAGTTTCTCATGACTAGTTTTTACTAACTATGAATTTAAGCATATTTTAATGTGCTTATTAGCATTTGAATAAGTATTTTAGTAAACTGTTTCTTCTTCTTCTTCTTCTTCTTCTTCTTCTTCTTTTTCATTTTTGCAATGTCTATCTTTATCCTTAATTTAAAAGAATTTTTTTGTATTTTCTGTATACAAGTCCTTTGATGCCTATCAGAATTATAAATATAAACCTACATATTGTGGCTTATTTTCTCATGTTCTTAAAGATGCCTTTCAATAGGTACAACTTCTTAATTTTCAATATTCTATTTTCTTTAATGATTTGTAAGATTTATACATTGTTAAAAATATCTGTTTACACTCTGTGGTCATAAAAATATTCCTAAGGATTATATTTTCAAAGTTTGACTTTATATTAATTTACCCATTTATTTAACTTGCTTTTTCATTTAGTTTTATACCCTATCTATACTTAATATTTTAATATAGTGGAGGTAGGCATCCATATTTCATCGTTTATACACTAAGATCTCATTTTCTAATATCCTTCATGGAAGAACAGTGTTTTCCACTTCATTAAAGATCCATCTTGTTATAAATAACTCCTCAATATCATTACATAATAATTATATTTATATTTTAATTCCATTTCTCTATTTGCTAGACATGCACCAATACTAGCTTATAATAGGTCTATCATAAATCTTGATAATAAAAACCTTCCTAACTTATTGGTCTTATCTTGACTACATGAGGCCATTTTGTTTTTCTCGTGAATCTTAAAACCTATTTGTGGAGATTTTGAAAATCCTACTGGAATTTTGAGTATTAAATGTGTAGGACAATATAGGGATAGTTGACAAATTTTACAACACTGAGACATAATCATCTATGACTATGATGTAAGCTACATTTATTCAGGGATACTTAATGTCTTTCAATGAAATAGTAGGTCTTTTGTAATTTCTGTCAATAAAATAAACTGAAACAGTGTTATAAATTTTTCATAAATGCCTTGAATATATTTTTTATATTTATTCTTAAACATTTTCTTTGTCATATGTTATTTTATTTATTTAAAGCCTCTTTCTGTTTTAGTTGGTATGTGAAAATGAACTATTAGGTATATTGATTTATGTTGATAAACCTTGATGAACTCTTAGTAATTCTTCAAAATTCATCTTTTGCTCTTCTGTATTTTTTAAGTGAAAATCATATCCCCTTCCTTTATAATGATTATACATATGTACCTTTTTCTTTCCTTTTGCATTAAAATTCTGGCTTAGTGTTGAAAAAAATGTGATAATAGTGAATCTCTTTACCTTCTTCTCCATTTCAGAAGGAAAGTGTTGATTTATTTATTGATTGAGTACAAAATGATCACTCAATATATGTCTACATTGTGAAAATAACCACAATTAAGTTAATACACCATCACATCATTTAATAGCTCACCATTAAGTGTGGTGGTGACTGCAATTTTTTGGTAGATACTATTATTAGTTTCACTAAGTTGACTTCTATTTTTAGTTTACCAATAGGGTATATTTGTTTTTAAATGTATAAATTTATGCTCATGAAAGGTATTAGACTTTAGTTTGATAGTGTTTATACTGGATTTTTTTTTGTCAAAGTTTTACTGGTTTCATAAAATGAGTTGGAAAATGTAACATGTATTTTATTATCTCTAGGGTTTTATGTACTATTAGAATTTTTTCTTGAGTGTTCAGTGAAATTCACTAGTAAAGAAAAGTAAATTTGGAGTCTTTTTTTTCTCATGCAATTTATTTCCCACTGTTCTGTTCAGGAATGCTATTTATTTTACAAATAGTTTTGGTAGTGATATTAATTAAATATATTGAAGTACATTAGTTAATTGTTACATTACACAGCTATTTAAGAATTAAATATCAGAATCTCAGTATATTAATAAAATGCAAGTTAATTTCATTTTTGTGTAAAATTGTGAATGGACATCATTTGTTGCCAGGTGTTTGTCTTCTAATCAGTGACTTCATAAACCCAAACCCCTTTTCCTATGGCTTTGCCATCTACAATGTATGAAGCTAAATGTGTGAAATCATAAAAGATTGAGCATAGAAACTTTATGAGATTAACCTGGAAATGAAATACTCTCACTGTGTTTAATTACTGGGACTCAATCACATAGCCCTTCCACACTGCCTATCTGGTCTAGTTGTTTGTCAAGAAAAAGAGACTGATGAGGAAGATTAGCTAATAGTCATTGGCACAGTATATTGTTTCTTTTAATTTGCCTATTTATTTTATATATTCAATGCTTCCTAAAAGTATTCATAATTTAACTTAATTATGTTGCTAATTATATAAGTTACAAAGTTATTTCCACTTTTCAAATCATTCTACTCATTATGTGTGTCATATCTTTTTGTTTCTTGGTCAATACCACCAGACTATTAGCAGTGTGTTTCCCTTTTGAAAGAACTAACTCTTGGCTTTGTTGATCCATCTAATGGATATGTATGTGTGTGATTGATTTCTGCTCTTCCTGATTTTTGTTATCTGTTTTCTTTCATGCTTCATGTGTGTGCATGTCTGTATGTGTGTGTTAATATTTATTAATACTGGTCCATTACATTTAGTATTCAAGTCTGTTCTTAGAACTTTTTAACCTGAAAAAATCTAATTGAACATTATTTAATTTGCCAATAAACTGACTAATTTGCATATCTTTTTGTTTCTCAGCTGTTCAATCCCGACCAAGAGTGCTAATATCTCTTTCCCATCAACACATTTTGGAATCTATCCAATCCAATTTCCCAACTAAGAAAATACTTAACATGATTATTTTTATAATGTATATAGCGATGGGAGTGAGGTGGTAGGAAGGAACAGATGATCCCAAACAGCTGGTTATTCTCTGAAGGACAATTCACAATAACTTGTGTTGTCTATAGGGTCTCTATGCTCTGATTTACAGTGATGTCCATCCTCAAATGCCTCAGTACACATTACAGGGTAGGTAAAATTGGTTCCTGTATCAAAGGCTATACTTACTCTCCTGGGAACAATTACCATACTTGAATTACCACAGAGACTTAGTTTTAGATATCTGCTTCTCCTAAATATTTGAATTCTATTCAGTGTTTGAGACAGAGCTATTCATAGAAAAATATAATGGATAATGACTGTTCAATAAATCTTTTAGCCATTCCCTTCTCAAGATTCCAAATTCCCATGATCTAATGTTCTGTTGGGATACTACAAATCTTACTTCTATTGTATACTTTCCCTAGAAAATTAGTGAGATTTGTATATCCCCTGAGCATTTTAACACACTGAAGTTTCTTAGGCAAATCACTCAACCCTGGTTACCATCCCATCTCAGATATCACTTCATAGATTAATAAATCCAACTCATTGCATATAGTCTCCTATGTCATGAATTCATAGACTATTCAAAGACAGATTTTCTTTTTACATGTAGCTAAAAATTTGTACAGGTGGAGAGTACAGAGCATGTGCGATGAACAAGAGGAAGGAGAAAAGAGAACACTCAAGCTTGAAAGATAAGTGAAAACATGTGTGAGTGGCAGATTGGTGTAGGAGGCAAGTATGAGGTGTAATTATCTTGATAGTAGATTAAATGCAGTGCTTAGGTTTTAAGTTTATCTACCATGTGTTTACGCATATATTTCTAGCCCATTTAAAAGAACTTTGAATAGGATGAACAGACCCAAATCATACAATTAAATACGTATGTAATTTCATTGTCCATAATTTCTGAGTTTCACTCAGAATTCACTCATTATTCAAAGAGTTTGCAAGTCATTCAATTTGGGACACAGAGGTAGGGTGCACAGTGCCTGCCTTCATGAACCTCATGGAAAAGTAAATGAATAGGTCTGAATATGATAAACCTATCACAAAAATAATAGTATGTATTTAAGTGGGCAAAAAGAGGAACATGTGATCTGGTCACATTGGATGTCGGGTAAATTGGGGGAATTTTCCTTCAAAAGAAACTGTTTGTGTGAATCCTGTAGAATAAGTAAGATTTCCTAGGTATACATGCTAGCAGAGATCAGTGATGTGTAGCAAGTGATATGTTCTGGGGAAAAAATATGTGCGAAGACAAGGATATCTGAAAGGGCATGGTGTAATAAAGCAAATTTAAGCAGTGTGAAGTGAAACTGGAAAGGATCTTTATGACACTTTAAAGTTTTAGTGATTAGATTAAAATGAGATCAAAATGCTTTTAAGAAATATAAACAATATAGACATAGAAAAAGAGAAATACGTATGGTGGAATGGAGAAGAAGAAATAGCATGAAGATAAATTTAGAAAATAGTCGTGGTGCTTTTTGACCAATGGGATGAGGAGCAGTGAAGGATAGGGAAGGATATCTCATCCACTAGAGCATGAGAATCTTGAATGATTCCCAGATTTTAGGAAGGATTGCCAAGACGATGCAGGAAGTAGGAGAACAGAAGGTGGTGTAGGGGGTGCAAAAAGGGGGATGCAAGTTGAATGATAGCCTGAATAATTACATATATATATATATATGTGACACCTAAGTGAAACTCCCTGACGTGAATGCTCAAGAGAATGACTTTAGTGTCATCAGGCTCTTGTGTTAGCTGAACACAATGATATGAGTGACAAGGCCAAGTAAGACTTAGGATAGTAAAAAGTGTATGGGTCTGTATAGTCATCTCTAAGGATGGAATGTGAAAAAACAATCATTTTTTGGGAAAGCCAGGAAAAAGAGCTTAAAAAAAAAGAAAGACTGAAAAGTAGTGAAAAGAGGGGTTAAAGGAAAATTAAACTTTTTGCTTAGAACCCAAGGAAAGTAAATTTCAAAATGTAGGAAGTACAGAATAATGTCACAGAAAGAAACAAAAAGTACATTATGGTCTAGGATGTATCTCATAAATTTATCTTCAGAACAGTCATTAGAGATCTAGAGAAGTGTAACATGGCTGACCCTTATCAGAAATGTAAATGGAAGAAGAGTAAATGAGAAATTGGGAAGTGGAAAGTATAATAGCAAACTAGCCTTTCCACTAAGAGTAGGCTGGAAGTAAAGGATAGGCTGGACGGAAGGAGAGATTTTAAATGGAGGAAGAAAATTCTTATTTCAAAGATGAAGAAAAAGAAGTAAATGTATCATCCAATATCTAATGAAGTGCCAAATAAGGATAAAAACTATGCAAAACAATCTAGGCTGATTGATTTTATTTTCACTTTATAAATCAATCAACAAATGTGTTGTTGAATTTAAAAATAAAAACGATGTATGTCAGTAGGGTGAGGCCAGTTTATGGATGGCATTGAAAATCAGCAAGAGATTAGACCTGACCTCTTTTTTTGGCAAAGGGTAAGGATAGATGTTACTTGTACCTCTCCAGAGAGATGGTTATATTCTCTCTTTGGCAAATGTTCACAAAAGAAAACTAAGCTGTTATAATTTAAAAAAAAAATAGATTCCAGCATTTTGAATATCATTGTGTAACAACTTACCTACACTCAATGTGATTGTATTATCAGCAAAATTAGACACTAGATGCTCAGTGGCTACATTATCATAGCTTCTGGTATGTATACTAGCCACCTATAAATTACTTTACATCTTTTGACAATGTGAAAATTATCCTCAATTTTATCTCATCAGGTAATCAAGGAAAAAACAAATTATTAATCTAATTGTACCTTTTAGTTTCACAGAAGAGACAAGAGGAAACATTTAATATATCAGGAGGTAAATTGTGTCCTTTTACTCCAATTTTTGTTTTGCCATTGTTTTGCTGCTCATGCCATTCATGAGGACTCGGCCCTCATCATCTCATCTAATCCTGATCATCTTCTAATAAAGGCCCATGTCTTAATAACATTGAAGGATAAGGTTTCGACATGTGAATTTGGGAGAGAACACAAATATTCAATCTGTAAAAAACCTTCAACATTTTTTAAAATTTTGTAATACAAAAACATTTTGAAATCATTAAGGAGAGGTGAACTCAAAATACCCAACTCATTTTGAGAGTACATATTCCTGAGCTTTTCTCAGGAAAAGCTCAATGTAGCAATTTGTCAATGTAGCATTTCCAATTTGTAGTGTCTCAATGTAGCAGCCTGGCTGCATGAGTGTGTCACTCCTTACACAAACACAATAATACCTGTTAAGAATAAATTGAAGGGATAATATGCACACAACACCAGCAACAAAATTGCAATAGTGGCCAGATTGACTCCAAGGATACCTCTCACCACCACTCCATAATTCCCTATAAGAGATGCCTGTTTCCACAGGCTCAGGACACAAGACAGCTTATGCTTAAAATGCATCCTTAAAAACTTAAAAAGATGAGATGATGATAATAAGTGCAGCGTAAAATAGTTTTTAGTCTTCCAAATAAGTTTCTATAGAATTTTTGTAGAAATTTCCACTTCGAATTAACTCAATGTGTCTCTTTAACAGGTTTTTTTTTTCTGTTCCTATTTTCTAATTATATAATTAGTGGCCATTGAATAAGTTTTTCTAGCCTGATCAACAGAATTAAACAGAACAAAGATTTGCAGATGAAAACATTCTTAGGCTTTTTGTAATCCTTAATTGATATTTTAAAAACAAAGTATCCCAAAAAAGTCTGCCTGTCTGAGTCTTATTTCAATTGCCTTAAACTGGTATAATTTTTGCTGACATGCTGACTTGCCTGGTGTGATTTTAGTGTGATCCCCTATACACTGGTGCCCACAGTACTTTAAATGTTGTATTTTGAGTAATTTGTGAATATTATTTGTCAGGGTGAGAATTTTTTTTTTGCAAAGAATAGAATAATGGACATAGCTGTACCTCTTTTCTAAGTAAATGGTGTAGCAGTATGGAACGATGTATTTTTAGAGCAATTCTAGTTACATTTTAGACCTAGGTACACGTGACTTCTTCGATTTCCTGTCTACAAATACCAAATACATTTCTATGTGTCCTCGTACATACTATTATATTGTTGTTGTTTGCTTTTCCTTGGTTTTTAGCTGTCATCGTACCTCCCCTAACGTCTGTGAGACTAAGTTCACGTTTCTCTGCAGTCTGTCTCCGTCCCATCCTGCTGGGATCACCAGGTTCATATTGTGACTGTGATCCAGTCTCAACCCCGTTTACACAGGATTCTGTTTCAGTCGTTGCTCGAATGCCTTTCCTGCTCCTTCTGCTTTTAAGCCCCTGATTCCAATCCAGCAACCTGGAACGCTAACTATGGAGACACATTCCTAATTTTTAATGTTGCAAAAGATAGGCTTATTTTTTGCATGTGATTTTTAACCTGCCGGGTTTTTTTGTTTTGTTTTGTTTTCAAGACTATTTGCATTAAAACCCTGCCCTTCATTCTTAAATGCCCATCTGTTCCTGCTGTTTATTTCTAGACTTAAATAGTAAGTGACATCATTATAATTTCTATGGCAACCAACTGCATTGACATTAAAAGATGATACAGCCTTCAGATAGTATAAAAACAGCAGAAGCTTGTGAACTGTTAAAAACAATGTCTTCTGTTCATGCAAATGTCTTTAATAAAAAAGGAAGGATTTGTTGTAACTCTTTGAAGGCACATACACTCTGAGGCTCCAAAATTCTAATGAGCCCAACCAAATCTTTTATGTACTAAATAGTCTTGTTTTCAACTTTAATATTTTTCTGGATTCTATACAAACACTCCATTTTTCTAATTTTGGAATGAGAAATCATGAAGGGATAAAAGAGTATTTATAAAAATGTCATTGTAAAATTGTAATATAATAGCTCATGTGTTTACTCAAATATCCTCAAAGTCTTAAAATCTAAGATCATATAAAGCTAGGCCTTTATAATTATGCCAGAAATGGAGATTGTGCTAGCAGAAAGTATCAGGAACCTAACAGAATAAAATAAGCTCTGAAATTGAGAGGACAGAGATGTAGAAGCAGGTGGTCAGAGATACACTCAGTCAGTTGTATGGTATGCTTAGGTCATAGTCAAGGCCAGTGTGTGTGTGTGTGTGTGTGTGTGTGTGTGTGTGTGTGTGTGTGTGTGTACAAGAAAGAGACAATATATTGCACAGCATGATGAATAATCTAAATAAGAATGTTGGAATATTGGGATGTAAGTTGTAATGTACCACACGGATCATCTACCCAGGCACACATCCCTGAGCTACTGAGAATGTTGGCAGATGACCACTCTCAAATGAGAAGCTTTCCAAAAATTACCTTCAGCCAAATAAAGCTATCACATCCAATGTCACTCTGTACCCCATGTTAAGCCTGCATTCTGTGGCAGAAATATAGAGGTCATTCAATATGGAAGAATATAGAAGCCCAGCTACCTTTCTTCAGGGTTAGACATTTCCAAAAGCAGGCCCAGCTCCAGATTTCCCTGAAGGTAAACTAAGGCTTTTGTACTATGACTGTTTCACAGTTTAATTTCTCTTTCTGCCTAATCACATGTCCTTCATCTTCCATTACTAGGGTACCACTAGTAATTTCCTGCATTTAAATCTCTATCTCAGAGTTTAATCCCTGGAAACTTGCCCCAAGATAATTGATAATCTGAAGTATTACAAAGAAGTAGACTCTAAAATTAGATTTTTGGAGTTGATCATCTAATGGCTAACTGGCAATAAAAAGATCAATACAGCTGGTAGGTGGTTATTATCCCTGTGGTGATCTTGATGGGGAACAAGTGGAAGAGAATGCATTGGTGGGAGCAATACCACAGTCATTTGAGAAGTTCAGAGGAAGTCTTTATTGTAGGACTATGGAATTGGTTGGATGTTGCTGGGTCAGTGGACCTACTGGAGAAAGAAAATGAAAGGCTGAGGGTGTGAAATTAAAGCTAAATCTGAAAGCAAGAGGTTCTTTTGGCAACACAAAGAGTCTCATCTTCTGTAGCCAGGGAGCAGAAGAAATTGAAGGCCAGGAACTTAATTATAAGGATAGCAAAGCTCCAGAGGAGGTTGAATTCTCAACTTCATCAAGTTGGCTACACAAAGATTAAGGCCCTGATTAGGAAGGAATGATACCCTCAGGAATGGCATGGAGACACTGGAAAATCTTAAGTTCCCATATCCTTATGAGCTCTCCAGGTGGTCTGAGTGCCCAAAAAATTAAAAAAAAATTTTTTTTAATTAATTTTTTTTGAGATAGTGAGAGAGACCGAGAGAGAGAGAGAGAGAGAGAGAAGAGCACACGGGTGAGCTCGGAGAGGGGCAGAGGGAGAGAATATTTCAAGTAGACTCCACCCTGAGCACAGCCTAACTTGGGCCTTGATTCCACAACGCATGAGATCATGACCTGAGTGGAAACCAAGCACTGGACGTCTAACCAACTGAGCCACCCTGGCACCCCCACCCCCACCACTTTCTTTTAAAGCCTAAAACTCCATTACTTGAGGGGAATGTTTCCATAGCCTCTGCCTTGCAAGAGATAAGAACCCCATACATGATCTATTTCCACTTTCCCCCAGGACATCACTAGAGTTAATTGACCTTACGATCTTGCTAAGGAAATGCCAGACCTGTTAAGAGAGAAAAGGAACTATACTTCAAAGGCATTGTAGGAACTAACCAATATGTACCAACAGGAGCCTGGAGAGTATGTAGTGGACAGGGTTCTGAAGTGCTGGATCGTGAGGGAGCAGATTATGAACTTATAGCAGGAGGAGTTTATTGACATGGGCTTACTCTCCTTGATATAGGTATTAACACTATGGTAAGACACCACCCAAGAAACTTCTTACATATTACTAGAATGATCTTTGGAAACCTGGAGAATATGATGACTAACAGTTATGTAGAAATGAGAGATGTATCTTGGTAAACAGGAAAAGAAAAAATCAAAAGATTCAGAGAAAGGGGAGGATATTTTACCTAAGTCTGAACACTCACCAACTGACTATGTTCCCTGGATGCTGAGAGTGGTCTGAAGACACTGTATCTATCCAAGTAGTAGGCACTGTACTGGAGAAAGAGGCAATAGCATTACAGAGAAACTAGGTGTTGGGTTTTCTCTGCAAGTCAGAGCTGAGAGTAGATGATGCTATTATAGAACCGGGGTTCCAGATAGCAATGGGGATGAGAAGTTCCTAAAATATTAGAGGGTATATGCTGGTGCTTAATTATTAAAAGCAGGGGAGTTGGAGCATAATTAATATAATGAGTGCCAAATTATAGCAGCAAGATTACAATGGCAATTCCACACTTGGGAATATAGATTCAACACATTTTTTTCTGAGTGATATGGAAGGCTGCCAGCTTTGAGTGAGTCTAAAAACAAGAAAGGGCCCTAGAGCAGATGGAAGTCATTTGAATTATACCTAGTCAAAACCAGTTACTGGAGTGCTGCTGAGATTTGGAAGAGGAAAAGCACCTAACTATGGGTCATCAGGTGTATATACCACTGGAAATCTTCCATGGCTTGGATTCTGTTAAACCCACCAAGTCTACTTCCCAGTAGCAATCCATCTTAAGACAGAAATGATATGCCCAGGATTAAAAATCAGAATGCTATGACTTTCCCCTCGTTCACACTTATAGCCAGATAAGGGGATGGGTGTCCCTTATGACCAACGGATTTAGGAGCAAATAGGTCACCCTTGGTTAGGAGATGGTTTGATTCAGTGATGGCAAACTAATAATGGAAGTCTACCGCACTATAGTCCATTTATATATGACACTGAAGGGTAATGGCTAGAGACAATGCTTCCAGTGGTCAGATCTTTAGGTAATGTTCCTTGTCATCTACTTTTTGTTAAAAGAGAAGTGGCCAGAGCTAAGAATATATACTTGCAGACTCATGAATAATTTGGCTATTTTATTTGAGTCCTGGAAACAACTGTAAGGCTAGCAACAAAGAAATCCGGGGCGCCTGGGTGGCTCAGTGGGTTAAAGCCGCTGCCTTCGGCTCAGGTCATGATCCCAGGGTCCTGGGATCGAGGCCCACATCGGGCCCTCTGCTCAGCAGGGAGCCTGCTTCCTCCTCTCTCCTCTCTCTCTGCCTGCCTCTCTGCCTACTTGTGATCNAAAAAAAAATCTTAAAAAAAAAAAAAAAAAAAAGAAATCCGGAGAAAAGACACAAAGATAGACTTCATAAACTTTGATGATCTTTGTATTGCGTGTTAATTAGAACGGCCATGAAAAAGGCACAAAACTACCACAAAAACAGAAGGAATCTACCAGCCAACCTTTCTTATCAGTGTTCAGTACTGGCACAATGACATCAGGATTGGAGAAACCGAGGTAGCAGTGATGTAGACTACACATAGACCCGATGATTTAGGCCCAACTCAACAAAGCTGATCTGGTTATTTTTGTTGCTGAATATCAAAACTGCTTACAGCAGAGACTGATAGAACTTCTGCCCTGATATGGCACTTCCTTCAAGATCAGTCATCCAGATGGACCTCCAAAACACTACTATCTGAACTGGAGTCACATAGTTTCCTGGTGTGGATTTACCTTTCCTGCTCTTAAGCCCTTAACCAGCACTAGTATCCGAGCACTCATAAAATGTTTAATTTTCTGGCAGAGTATCTCATGTAACATCTAATCAGTCCAAGAGATCCAATTTATAGCAAAGGAAATGGGCACATGTAGTACGATCCACTGGCCATGTCATACCTTGTGTTACCCAGAAGCTTCTGGCCTGGTAGCTAGAGCAGAGTATGGCCTCTAAAGGTGGAACTGAAGTGCTGACTTGGAGTTGATAACAAATCATTGGTTATAATATGATGCTATGTGCCCAAGAGCTAGAAATCCTGGGTCTGGGAACCCAGTGGTGAAAGTAGGGATAGCCTTGTTTACCATCATGTCTAGTTACCTACTTAGAGAATTTATAATTCTCATACCAATTTTCTGGGTTTAGAAGTGCTTACTGTTAAAGAGGAATGAGTCCACCAGGAGACCATAGCACTAGTTCCAGTAACTTCAGTTAATGACTGCTGCTTGGTTAGTTCAGGCTTCTTGTGCAAAGACATCATGAGGCATGAAAAGGCATTATTCTTTTCTCCCCAATAATTTGTCACTGTTGTTAATAAAAGATTAGGCTACCCTTAAAGCTTGAGGACATAGAGGGAGATATGTGGCTCTTCATATTATCCCTTGGGGGCATCTCTTGATATTCTTTGGTGAAAGTTTGACAGTAAATTGACTATTGTATTTGCCCTGACTCGAAAATGGCATGGTACCTGGGGCCTTATACCAATAGAAATGACATTGTCAATCATCCCTCCACAGAGGTACCAATCTGGGTTAAGAAAAATCTTGAATGACAAGTAGCTGAGAGAATAGATAAATATAGGTTGAGCTCTCTGGTCCAATGCCAATGGTGGGATGAGGAGGTGGGGTATGTAGTTCATCCCATTAAACTTCTTAAATTTTTCTCAGTAAAGGAGATCAAAAAGAATATTATGGCACTGTTTGAACATTTTATTATTAAAAGAAAATTGACCTGAGTGTAACCAAGGTTGATCTGAGTAAAATCTTTGGTAGGTCATACAGTCCATCCTTTACGATTGAAGCATTCATCTCCCAGGGGCTGAATGTGTTGAAAACTGACAGCTCATAGCCAAGTTGCTCTGCAAGAAATTCTACCTGTGTTGAGGTCATGGGCCCTCCCCAGGACATCCTAAACTCAAGGACTGGTTTATACAGTGATATAAAAAATAAGCCTCCCTGTTTAAAGGCAGGATAACTAGCTCCAGAGCTCTTGATCACATTGGCTGAAGCCTTTGTGCAATTGCATTCCAGTTTAATTCTTTCATCTGTGTAATCCTTCTTCCTTCACTCCCTCACAGATGTTTATTCCAAGGACACTCCTGTCCTACACTGAGTAAACCTCCTACATGAGCCCTTAGGCAACCCAATCTAAGAAACATGTCTATGAAGTTGAAGTCATTAGAGGTGAATGTCATGATGTCCTGTATTTTCTTTTACTGGAAGCAAGTAAGCCTAACTTAGCCAACTCCAAGAAATGTATTACAGAGGGAGATTCTTATATTAGATGAGAGAATTTGATTCTAAAGGATGAATTCATAATTTGAAAATTATTTAGAAGTATGTATTTCAAACTCTCATCCACTGTAAGAATCCCCATTGATAATATATTTCTTGGAGTTAGCTAAGTTTATGCTTACTTGCTTCCAGTAAAAGAAAATACATGACATTATGACATTCACCTCTAATGACTTTAATATATGTAGACATTTTTCATAGATGTATATAATATATAAATTTGTATAAATATATAATAAATGTGTATTGTAATCAAGCAAATATTTTATAAATATATATTGTATATGACATAAAATAAGTGCATCGTATGAGTGTTAAGTGCATCTTTATGGGTGTTAAATTAAGAATGACCTCTTCACACAGGCTGAGAATATTCCCTCTTTTGCCCAACATTAAGCTTAAATCTATTTAGGCAGGATTATATAGTTGTGAATCTGGATTAAATAAATGACTATATAATTAAAGGAAGGAGAAATTCTGATTAAAAATAAATTGATATGTCAGCACCCCCCAAATTAAAATTTTGGTAAATTATAATTACATGCGTTTGTAGAAAGATATTTCATTAGCATTTCAAATGGAAACTTACATTTTTTAAATCTCTCTCTCTCCTCATATTGGTGCTACTATCAGCACTTTTCTTGCCTAGAATTGTCAGGCCTCTATAAATATGGTTAACTGCTTGACTAAGAAAATAAATTAAACTTTGAAGATGGTAATTTAAACTTCAGTTTATTTGATAGGGGGAACTAATGAAAGGAAGTGAGTCAGGACTCCACAGCCATGTGGCTTGTTTGCTGACTCAAGTCCATTTGCTCTACATGCTGTTTCTAACTAAATAGATGTTTTTTCCCCCCACAGTGTGATAGACTTGTGATTGAAAGAGTTGTAATATATAACCATAGATACATTCTTATTACAACAGTTATTTTTACTTTCCTAGCAACTTCAAAGACATTGCTCTGCAATAATGATTATCATATCCTTTGGTTCAAATCAATAAATAAGAAAATAATGTGCATTTCTGATTTTTTTTAAATACACATATTAAAAAATTATTACATCGTGTTGAAATAAAATTTAATTTTATCCTTTTCTCTTTAATCTTTTCATTTTGCTTGCCTTATTTTTCAAATCACACTGCCCTAAGTTAAATTTAGCACATATGTGCATTATATATTATGTATGCTACATATATATATGTTATATATACATATCCTAATTTTTAAAACTTCTGAAACAAAGAAAAACTCGTGTTTTCCTCCTATAATAACACTTTCCTTCTGCTTATTTAAGAAAATGTTTTAATTGAGAGGGCACACCATGCCAATATGTCCTTTGACTCTAGAATTGGCTTTTTCATTTATGAACTTCCATTTAATGAAAATAAATAAAAGATGTCATAAGTGCATCAATAGTGCAGATATTATTAGTTAAGTATTTCTGTAACTTTTTACAGAATGTATTTCATTAACATAGCGAAAGCAAAACTAGAAATATTCATTTTTGTTATGAATTCTTATCTTTTTATTATGGTTATACAAGTAAAGGAGTAAAATTAAATTGCACATGCCTCTTGAGGTGCTGATATATGGAACATATTAGAGGAGAAATCCTGGTTGCTTCTGTGTTTCCTTTAGAATAAGGAATTGTCCTTACTTTCTTCTGACTATACAAAATGTTTTTTTTTTCCAGTTTATTCCTTTTTTTCAAAGATAGAATTGTTTGTTCTCTTGCATTGTTGTATGTTTTATCAGATGGTTTAAAAATATGATTGCTGAGATTCCCTATACAAAAGTTTACAAGGATTGGAAATTTATCATCACATAATATCTCCTGGGTTGGAAATACTACTGTATCTCATTTCAAATTTCTCTTGCATGGATATAGAGAAGACTCGCTTTCAGCCTATTTATTTTTATATGTAAATATATACTAATTCTACTCAATAATAAATGAGCTAAAGTGATCTTTTTCACATCTTGGCTGAGCCAGAGAAAAGTGTCTGCATTATTTTCTAGTCTCCTTTTACCTCTTCTTGATGAAGAGGAGGGACTCATATTTCAAAGGGTGGATCTCAAAATGGTAAAGCCCCCATTCTACTGAAGCTCTAAGAGGCTATATGACACATATACGTACATCAACTTGTAGTGGCTATATACTTGAAAGGTATCAACATTTATCACATTACACTATAAGGATTTGGGGATTAATTGTTGCTTTACCGTAAACTAACATATCTGTACCAATAATATATCTGTAGTAAAAGATATTGATACACAAAGTTAATATTCCATTAAAATTTGAGATGGCAAGAGCAAGCAACTGGTGTAGTGAAATACTATTTTAGAAATCTTCACAAACTTTTATTTTTGTTTCCCAGTTTTGTTTTCCTATTTTCCTCTCACCTTTATTTAAACCGACTTGATATTTGGGTTCCTTGCTTTTGCAGAGAGATGTGGCAAGATATATTGATATGTGCTCATCTTTAGAGCTTCTTTTGTAGAGATCATAGACTTTTCTCACAGGAGAAGACCACTGGGCATAAGTAAGTGTATTGAAAAAATGGGATTTGAGAAAGCAGGGCTTCCACAGAATGGAGGGAGAGAGAGTGGAAATGATAAAGTGTTGGTATATTCTAGAAAAAGGCTTTTGTTCTTTATGTTCAGGCAGAGCCAAAAAAAAAAAAAAAAACAGATGAGAAAGATACAGAGTAAGAATAGATCAGTAGAGACTATGGGGATTTCTCTCCACAGAGGATTATAGGAAGAACAAGGTGAATCACAAGTCCCCATAAAATGGCTTTGAAATAGAAGTAGATCCAATAGACGTGAAAAGGCCCAGAGGTAGAATAATGTCTCACAACGAACTGTCTAGATTGCCAAGAGCAAATGCCATAGAGAATATTCTATAGCTCTGGAATCACATGTGTGGATTAACAACTAAAACCAGACAAGAACAATAGTCTTATTCTTGTCAACATCCATAAACAGTCCTCCCAATATTTCTGTAGCTCAAGCAGACATGAAAATTGTTAAATAAGGAAAAATCCACAAATTGAAACACTGAGTTTAAATTTTTACTACCCTGGAGGATTATGAGCTCAAAACAGAAATTATAGTAAAAAATTTAAATTTTAAAGTACACTTATTGTACACTACATTTGTGAGTGACATGCCCTTCCTGTTGTAATAACAAAGAGAGAAAGTGAAAACAAGAACTATAATCTAAGCTTATAAATCACTCAGTGATTTACTCCTAACTAAAGATTTAAAGGTGGTCAGAAGCCAAAGTTAAAGATGCCAGTTTTGTCGGTTTTCTAACCAAAAAAAATATTCTCTGTATCTATATACAGTTTTATAACTCAAATAAAATATATCTCAAGACAAATTAAGTAATTATCTCAGTCTAATCGAGGATCAATTAAATAGTATAAGCCAAATAGTAAATATTTTAGGGGTTATGGGCCATATGGCATATTTTGCAAATTCTCCACTCTACTATTATAGCAAGAAAACAGCCATAGGTAATTCCAAAATGAATGAGCGTGGCTGTGTTCCAATAAAACTTTACAGAAACAAGTAATGGGCTAGATTTGGCTCCCGGACTATAGTTTCCCTATCTCCAGCTAGGCTCAAAACATAGATGTGAGTAATTTTTACAATTTTGGGATCACCACTTCTCAGCCTTTTGGCTAATATCAAGTGTAGTATCTGTTCTTATGAGTTTAGTACCTGATACATCCTCTATCTGAGGACAATACATCAAATAGATTTTTGGAGCAGGGAGATGGAATAGGAGCTTGCTCTGTCCACTCCGCACACGATATTACAGTACCAGGAAAGGTGCACCTCCTCAGGGGAATAGCCAGGCAGCTCGGGTTGTGTTGACCCAATACGGTGATTCTTGAGTCTCCACCTGGTGGCCCTTAGACCATCTACCCGATGTGTGCCTTAGCTATTCAGATGCAACTAGAGTCAACAAAAGACAGTCAAGAGGGCAATGCAAGAGTCTGTGGAATAGGTATTTATTCACACACTATGGTCTTACATACTGCAAACATGAATACAAGTATAAGCCAACAATGGAAGTGGTTTTGCTCATTTTTTTCTTTCTTTGTTTTTGTTTCTGTCTTAGTGATTTCCTTTCCTAGGTTTTGTTTTCTTACACATAAGTTTTTATTTTTTTAAAACAAAACCAAACTTTGAGTTTTTTTTTATTTCTAGAAAGTATTTCAATAATCTTTTTATGTGTTTATTCACAAAATGTGACTTGGCTTTGTCCATTGACAATTCCAAATCTCCAAGTTATTTTATAATTAGAACATTGGAATGAATGATAACGGAATGTGTTTTGAACGGAAATGGAGATTGACAGGCAACTTCTAAAATTGGCAGTCAGAGAAAAAGTAATGGAAAGAAAGCATGTCACATTGGAATATTTTTTGAAATATATTGAAACTTGTGGCATTTCCCCCCTCATTTTAACCCTGCATGTGTGTGCTTTTTCATTATTGCTAGGCAGAGATGTTTATTCTCCCTGAAATGCTGAATCTGACCCAAACTTCAACACATTTCACAAGTAAGAATCTACTATGCAGAATATCTTTCTTTTGCACAGTTAACAGCATTCCTAATGAGCTGTTAATGAGCTGTCAATTTCTAATATAAGCTGAAGAGCTGGAGTAGTCACCGAGGAATTCTAGAAGCAAAAATGTTGTATCCCCAAAACATAATCAAATGAATTATTCCAGGATTTATAATTACTCTTAAGTTATACTGACTTTTTGTGTCATTTCTAAATTGCTAGCAGCGTTTTTGAAGATTAATTTATGATCTTAAATATTATCTATTGCACAATGTTACTATTTTTCATGTGTTATTATTATTTTAATTATTACTAAATATTATTTATTATGGTACTACTCTGTGCCAGCCTATGTATTCTCAGAAGTTATAATCTATTGGGGAATACTCTAAGATGTGTAATTATTTTAATAATAATAAATGGTAATATGGTAATACCTGGAGTGATAGGCAAATGAGTCTTAAGGTAAACACCTTGAATTATCTTAGGCATTCATAGAAAACTTTGAAACACATCTAGTGGAATTTATTTTACCAAATTCAGACTTTCATATAAAACATTATTTTATTTTATTATTTTACTTTATTTTATTTTATTTCCTTAAGGTCAGATCACTAACTATGATCATCCCCTAGTTTAGAGAAAGAATGGAAGGAGGAGCATGGTAGTCCAGGCAATAGTATCTTTATGGGAGCTGGTCCTTCTTGAAGTGAAACTATTCATCCCTCTCACTGCCCCCCTGCCCCGACCAGGGGTACCCAAAGTGTGGTTAATTGAAATGTTCTTCCAATCTATAAACCCAAAAGTGTAGAGTGAAAGGCAAGGGAGAAATTGTAGAATTTTCCAGTGAGAGGGCTTGCTAGTGAGTCCTATTGTATTTCTACAGTGTAGGTCTGCATATATAGGTAAATTTCCCTGAGCCATGAATCAAAAAGACACAGTATTGAACTGTCTTTCTAGCATCCCATTCAAGAGGTTCATCCGGAACAGAGGACTGAAGACATCTGTCATCATCACTCCAAGCACATTGAAAACAACATGAAATACAATCGGATAATTTATTTTATTTTTTAAATATTTTTAAAAGATTTTATTTATTTATTTGTCAGAGAGAGAGAGCACAAGCAGGGGGAGCTGTAGGCTGAGGGAGAAGCAGGCTCCCCGCTGAAAAAGGAAACTGATGCTGGACTGGATCCAAGGACCCTGGGATCATGATCTGAGCAGATGCTTAACCAACTGAGCCACTCAGGAATCCCAGAATCAGATATTTTAAATGCATACTTCAGTTTTAGAGCAAAAAGGGAATTCCCGCATATTGGAAATGAAGAAGTAAAGACTGTCATTATAGAACAGCAAGTGAAGTTGCAAAGCTTTAGAGAGCTACTTCCCTTGGGCCGGGCTTTTGCTAATAAATAAGTTAGGATGCTGAGCCTCAAGTCTCCTCCCTACTTTGGAGCTGAAACTCCAAGGAAGGGCAAATCATTTCAAGTCAGACAGTTTAAAATGACTTCAGCCCTTGGCTTAGTGATCTATCAAGGAAGTGAGCAACTTGGGCTAGGTTATATGGGTGGTAAAAACGTGTCACTGGCAAGTAATGAGAAACTCAGGCTATGCCATGTGCTGGTATGGATCCATATGTACATTAATCGTCTTATTCAGGTAACTTGAGATATTGATATGGTGTCCATAATTAGTTAAGTATACAATATCACAATAGAGTGGTATTTCAGGCAAAAAACCCTCAAAACTTCCCTCATTTCTACATTACAGAGTAGATAACTCAGAGGACAAAAAGAATCTCACTGATAAGAAAGCTGGCTGAAGATCACTTCACAATCGAAGTTACAAAGCAAAAAAGAAACAAATTCGATAAGAAAGAATAAGCAGATAAAACAAATATGAGATCAGACACTCAAAAAATGGGTAATATAGTAACATGAGAGATACTTTAAAATATGTGTATTAATGTGTTCAACAAGGTAAGCATTAGAATTGATAAAACACTAGTAGTACCCTTTTGAAAAGCACATGAATTTGAAAAGGTACAAAATAGAATGTCATAAAAAAATTCCAGCAGTTGAAATAAATATTAAACTTTGGGCAAATTACACACAAAACTGAAAAACAGAAACCACCAGAAGGAGGTACAAGTGCTAACATGTGACCAACAGCAAGTTACATAGTCTATGTTTTTTAGATTGCAATACAATTCTTAAAAGTTAAATGTAAAATATTTACACAGTTCTCTGCACGATTTTAATATACGATAGTGATAGCTGGTATTATTTGCAAAAGATAACAGGATGCTAATGGGGATAGAATAAGGTCTTGCATCAAACTGTAAGGAGTTCTGTTAGGACACAATAGAAAAAAATACAGGCAAGACTATAGTAGAAGTGATATGGCTGCTAGTGTGTCAGAATGGATGATACAATCCTAAAACTGAAGGAGCACTAAATTAGACAAATTTTTGTATTACCGCAGAATATCAAAAATAAAGTGAAAAGAGATACTATAAAATACAGAGATGCTAAATACTAGGAAATTACAGTTAGAGTTTACATCAGCTTTTGGAATGTCAAAAGATAGTGAGATATTTTAATTGTTGAAAGAAAATAGAATTAAATCATACTAAATTTATCCATTTTGTTTTAAATTTTGCCAATTTTTTTTCAGATTTATAAAAGTGTTTGGTTTTTAATCCGCTAGGTCAATTTTTATAGTTTTCACTTTCCTGGGAAAAATGTTCAGGCTTGGCTTAGTTTACTTTATAATCTGCGTTTCCTAATTCCATTATCTGAGGTGCCTATGGATCTTTTTCTGTTGGTTTTTGTTTCTGCTAGTTTCTCCTCAGTTTGTCTTATCTCTCCAGGTATTTGAAAAATTATGTGTAGAAAAAAATTGAACCCCAGCATTTTATCTTATTTCACAGATGCTTTTCACTTGCTCCCCCCGGGGTGCTTGGAGGCATTAGCACTTCTGGAACACTTGATAGGGAACCCGCATGTCTAGTTTGCCTGAGGAAAGCCTATTTTTTGCCTATTTATCTGGCATTCTATCTGGTTTAGTTTTTGCACCATTTAAACAAAATTTGATGAATAATTATCAAAAGTTGCCGTATTAAAATAAGCCAGGATGGTTTGGGAAAGCCTCTGCTTTTACTGATGGATGCTCTGTGAGGACACGAAGCTTTCCGATGCCGAGCAGGTCAGGCAGAGTCTCCAGAGTGCGGTAGAGTTAAAAGAGCATGACTTGCTCGCCTACCTGAACTCTGTTGGAAATGCGGAAGGAGACTCAGGAACACTCTGGTTTAGTGCTACAAGTTTCCACACCGGGCAGCAGCAGAGCTAAAATAACTGAATCAAATGAATGTCTGTTCACAATGCATTGTGTAAGTAGAATTCACAGCATTCACGGTCGGGACAGTTATGCAAAAGCTGAGGGCACTGGACAGAAAGCACTGGGTCTCTGATAGCCGCAAGGGTCATGACATATGAAATGAAAATATGTGAGATGAACAAGTGAGACCTGGGTAGACCAAGTCTCCCTGATACCTGGACCAGTTGCTCCCCACTTTTAAATCTAGTGTGTTGATGCTCTTCCTGAACATCTCACCTGAGGAAGTGACCCAGAGAGGTGAAGCCAATTCAACTCGGGCCTCGCTCATGACTGATCCCATTTTCCCAAATTTGTAGTCAGACCCCAGTGCACCTGGGGACATGGATGCTCTTGCCTCAGGTTTATTTATATCACCCCCCTCTCTCTGCTGTGATTTAGCCTCAGAGTTCTTCCATCTGACCCTGCAGCATACACATTTGGGGCCTTTTGGAATGAAGACTCTTTGCTGACGTATCCCGAAGTGCAGAGATAATAGACAACCTAGATGTCCAAGACACGTGTGCCAAAGTGTGGGACAGAAACCCCACAAAAGTGCAAAGTCTTATTTCTAAATGAAACATCTGTGGGCCTAGTGGTTTGTTGAGATATAACCTGTACAATGTAAGGGAAAAAATACCACATTTTGCATAATCTCATTTTATACATGAATTGTTAAAGCCTGTTCAGTTGGTGTTTTGATATGCTGCTCTTTTAAGGATTTAAAGTTATGAAAGCTTCCCTAGGCTGTAAGGCAAAGAATTCTGCTTGGCAGCTTGGTATTGAGACCCAGAAATCCAAAGCGGATTGGTACGCCTTCTAGATGCTGTGGAATGAGTCAATATAAAATGACTCCCTAGGACATTTTGAAGGAAAAAACCCATGTACCCTTCAACAAAAACTATGTTTAGTTGTCTACCTAAGTACATATGCAAAGACACTAATTAAATTTTTATTAATGATATTCAACTTCGAAACATCATAAGTATATAAATAACTACATAACTAATATATAACTAAACACTAATATAAACCAAATCTATATCTATTATCTATATTGTCTACATATTCTTCAAATCTTATTAAATCATATAGGATAATAGTGCTGGGTTTTAGGGGAGAAAATGTCACATAACGATATCATGTATAGTGTAAGACCAATTTTATGTAGTACCTGGTACACATTAGGTACTTAATAATATTTACCTTATTGAAGAATAAAACAACAACACTTTGTTGTCCTGCAACGATAAAAAGATACGCTCTCCAACCTAGCTTTCCCTCCCTATGTCATCCTAGTTTTCCTTCCCAGAGAATAAGTTTTATGGTGTATGTGTGTGATTTTTTTTAATATGGGAGCATATTTCCTGTCGTATGTTCCTCACATCATATTTGCTCTTTCCACCCACTGCAATCTGGTTTTCAATTCTACATTCCACTAAAATATACTGGAAAGATGTAAAAATCTGTCAATGGCAATGCTGAGGATAAAGCTAACTGCAGTGACTTGTGGGCTCCATTCACTCTGCGGATGCCCCCACAGCTCCTGAGCTTCTCTTTCCTTGGTTTCTCAGTACCAACTGTTTTTCTCACCTCCATGACCATTTCTGCTACATCATTTGTTTTTGCTCCTCTTCCTTAGTGTTGGTAACTTTTATCTTTTACTTTCTTATTTTCTTCCTCCAGGGTATTATCACTCCTGTAGCTGCCATGTAATTCCCAAATTACATTTCCACTGAGCTCTTTCTTCAAAGAGTTCTGATCTCATCTACTCACTTTGTTATCTTTCTCCCTACATTCAATCTTGCTCCATCTTCTGCATCTCCATTCTTAGTTAATGACACCTTTCTCTTTCGACATGCAAATCAGAAACAAGAGTCATGTCACACTCTCTAATGACCCACAAAGCATTTTTATTTCACTTCATTAATATATCTCCTTCTTATCCCATCCTCCCCATTTCCATGGCTCCTCCCTTAAATTTAAGCTTTATCATTCTTCCTCTAGATTATTGCAGGTAATTCAAAAAATTACCTTCTATTTTACTACTCTAGGATTCATACTAATATTGCTGGTATAGGGCGCCTGGGTGGCTCAGTGGGTTAAAGCCTCTGCTTTCGGCTCAGGTCATGATCTCAGGGTCCTGGGATCGAGGCCCGCATCGGGCTCCCTGCTCAGCGGGGAGCCTGCTTTCCCCTCTCTCTCTGCCTGCCTCTCTGCCTCCTTGTGATCTCTCTCCTTCTGTGAAATAAATAAATAAAATCTTTAAAAAAAAATATTGCTGGTATAGAAAAATTACAAATACTAAAAGTCCTTGACATTCCTTGATGTTAATCTGGGAATGCCGTTGCTAATTTTTTAAAGGCTATAGACTTTTTTTTGCCAGAATTCACAAGAATATCTGTCTACCTTTCCAGATTTAATTCACAATGTTCTTTTCCTAACTGTTTGTAGTATTCCTCATGCAGAATTGCTTTTCACACTGCCTTGCCTCTATATTGCTAAAACTTCTGTTTGAAAAAGCACTGTATCTTGCTCTCTTCTTTCTTTACTTTGTCATTTTAATGGCACTTTCCCATGTCTTAGGGAACTGCTTTTCTCCTATTTTGTATAGGCTGCTTATGTTGATGTTTGGGATTGAATGTTTCCTTATGATATTTAAAAAGTATCTTAACTTCCCAGGAAAAGTATCGTCAAATCACATGCAGAATAAATTTTTAGGTACTTTTCTCGTCTCTAATACTTAGGTTAGTCTATCTTATTAAGTAGATGGGTTCTTCCCCCTGTCTCTTTGCCCATTTCTCTTCATGAAGTCGATCTTGATACAGTTTTAAATTAAGATTTCCCTTTTCCTCCTGGAACTTATATTAGAAATTCTACCATCTTGGAGTCAGAAGATTATCCCAGACCAGTAATGTTAAAGATAAAATATTTTCCTTTTTTATGCAAATACAGACAAACTCCTCCTCCCACTCCCTATCCACACACAGTCAATAGAAAACCTTGTAGCTTAGGATTTGTTGTAAAATTGAAAGGAGAAACTAATGTCAAATGTACTCAGTGAAAGTAAAACATAACAAACTCCATCATACTAGAGGAAATAGATCATGTTAAAGCATCCTGTGAGGGATCTTGTTTTCTTATTTATCAATGTTCCATGTTAGAATTTCAGAGTCTATCCATCCCTGCCTGTATGTATGTAGACCACAGAAAGTGTATTTTTAAAATATTAAACTTTATAGAGGCGTAGCAAGGTTTCTTGTGGATGATTGAACATACCCTCAAATAAAATGATGTCTTTTATTTTATTATATAAGAATAGAGGTTAAAAGGCTCTAGAAGCTGACAGCTCAAAATTGGACTATAACGTTCCCTACTGAATATAACATAACAAAAATTTCACAGAATGTCAAAAATATTTGGACACATTCAAAAACAAGATCAATCTGGCCTCCTTTTTAAACATAAGCCAAAGAAAAGGACACTGTGCTACTAACAAAAATAATCTAATATGTTCCTTTCTCTTGGATCACGGATGGGCTTCTTACACTTACAAATGACATGTCTAGTACTTTTGTTTCTTCCACCTTATAGATAAAAATCATTAAACCCAATCATCAATTTGCCCCTGCTTCCTGGGAGCACCCAATTCAGGATACCCTTTCCTTCATTAAGCCCTCTCTCAAAAACACCCAGGAAAATCTCAAACAGTATAGCAAGCCATTCTTAGGTCTCTCTTACTGAGAAACTCCAGGGTTCCTCCTAGAATGATCTGATGTTCTTGATGAAGAAATGAATAAATCTCATGTTGTTGAAGATTATAATATGTTCTTGGTGTTTTTGTTCACTGGGACTTACCAGTTACATAATTAAGAGTAATGACTATAAAGTGTGGTCTGATATAACTATCTAGATTTATTCTGAAATAATATAATGATAAATCCTAGCCACTCAGGAGGCAGTATACCCAGTGACCCATTAGAATCACCTGGAAATTGTAATTTTGTGTTAAGTTAGGCTTATTATAGTCACTTTTTAAAAAAATTCTCAGATGATACTGTCATACAGAAAAGATTGAGTAACTCTGGTTTAACAGAAGGATTCTAGTTTAGTTTGCATTATTCCTCTTCTGAGATTTGCATTCCAGTTCTATACATTCCATGGCATCTTGCCCCAGGATACAAGGTTCTTGCTGTTAGGTTTCTTCACTAAAGGCTGCAAATTCTTTGCCTATGCAATTGCTTAAAGTCTTTTAAAGAAGTCTTAATGTACTGAGTCTCTATCAGATGGTTTCTATGGAAGTCTTGGCTTCCCTTCAATATTTTCTTTGAAATTCTGAAGGCCAACTTTAATAGAATTACAAAATTGTCTCTTCATCTTAATCAATCTGTCTTTTCAGTGTTGGCTGCATTATTTCTGATCCCCTCAGCATTCTCTGTGCCCTCTAGGCATAGGAGGAGAAATTTTACCCCAATTTGTGTGAAGAGTAATTTCCTGAGAATATTTCTCTTCCTGTTTGGGCCCATTTAACTCTCCTCTGTTCAGCCATTAAACATCTCCCAGTCTCAGCAACTCAGAGGCCTTGCTGTTTAATGAGCTGGTGCCTGATGAATTCTACTCGGTGGATGTTCTTCAGTTTACCATTACCGGGATATTACAGCAGCTTCAGACGTCTGCCTTTCGGGAACCGGTATAATCCGAGGGAAAAAAATAGGCGACTGACAATTTACGCCCTTTTCAAATAGAGTTAGGTTTTTCATTAAAAAGCATACTCCATTTTTTTGTTGTTTTTCTCTCCCCCTGACCCATCCCAGCTTTACAACAAGCTAATATTGACTAGTGTTTAGAACCCTCCGGGTGCCTGGGTGGCTCAGTTGGTTAAGCATCCGCCCTTGGCTCTGGTCGTGACCCAGGGGTCCTGAGATTGAGACCCCCCAAAAGGCTTCCTGCTCAGCGGGGAGCCTGCTTCTTCTTCTCCCTCTGCCTGATGCTCAGCCTGCTTGTGCTCTCTCTCTCTCTCTGTGTCAAATAATTAAATAAAATCTTTAAAAAAAAAAAAAGAACTCACATGTATTTTGATAGAACTACTTGAAATTAAAAAATTTAACATGTATGGAATACTGGTTCATTAACTGAACTTTTTTTTTAAAGATTTTATTTTATTTATTTGACATAGAGAGAGCACAAGCAGGTTGAGCCGCAGGCAGAGGGAGAAGAAGCAAGCTGCCCCTGAGCAGGGAGCCCAAAGCAGGGCAGGATCCCAGCACCCTGGCATCATGACCTGAGCCCAAGACGGATGCTTAACTGATAGAGCCCCCCCCCAGCACCCCTGAACTTTTTATTATTCAGCTTATTGCACCAGCATAATTCTAATACCCTTATAGATAAGATGTGCAAATCATATCAAACCAATTTATTTTAAAGTAAAAATATTTATAAGGTAACAGTAAACCCACCATATACTTGAATCTCAAAAATCAAGAATGTATTTTACATTAAAGGACCAACAAATCCTTTTTTCCTTGCTATTCTTTGAAATCAGAGTTTTCAGAAGTGTCAGACAGAAAGTTAGTAAATTCCAATAATAGTTTGATTTTCTCACCCAACAGACTCCACCAAAAAATTGCTAGAACCGATACATGAATTCAGTAAAGTCACAGGATACAAAATCAACGTACAGAAATCTGTTGCATTTCTATACACTGATAATGAAGCAGCAAAAAAAGAAATAAAAGAATTGATCCCATTCGCAATTGCACCAAAACCCATAGGATACCTAGGAATAAATCTAACCAAAGAGATAAAAGATCTGTACTCTGAAAACTATAGAACACCAATGAAAAATTGAAGATGACACAAAGAAATGGAAAACCATTCCATGCTCTTGGATTGGAAGAATAAATATTGTTAAAATGTCTCTGCTACCAAAAGCAATCTACACATTCAATGCAATCCCTATCAAAATACCCCTAGCATTTTTCAGAGAGCTAAAACAAACAATCCCAAAATTTTTATGGAACCACAAAAGACCCAGAATAGCTAAAGCAATCTTGAAAAAGAAAAGCAAAGCTGGAGGCATCACAATTCTGGATTTTAAGCTATAGTACAAAGCTATAGTCATCAAGATAGTAAATCCTTTGGAAGTTCGTTTGTTGAAGACGAAATGTCAAACATTATTGCAAATGCTATTATAAGTCCAGTTTAAAACTTCAACACTGGGGATAAAATCACTTGTTTATGCAGAGATAATGTTAATAAAAATTCTGGTGAAGCATCTTGAAAAAAATAATGTTCTTACTGAATTAAAGAACCTGTAGATAGAAATGTACTTAAAATTTGTAAACCAGAAATTTTTAACATTTAAGGCATTAAAATTTATCTTTATAAAAGCAAGGAGTGAATTAAAATTAAAAGTTGAGAGTTTTGGGCACCTGGGTGGCTCAGTGGGTTAAAGCGTCTGCCTTCGGCTCAGGTCATGATCTCAGGGTCCTGGGATCTAGGCCCGCATCTGGCTCCCTGCTCGGTAGGGAGTCTGTTTCCTCCTCTCTCTCTGCCTGCCTCTCTGCCTACTTGTAATCTGATCTCTCTCTCTCTGTCAAATAAATAAATAAAATCTTTAAAAAAAAAAGTTGAGAGTTTTAATAGCAGACTGTTTAATTATGAAATTCAATATTTGAAATATTTCAACCTATAAGAACATTTATTTTTATGAATATTCCATTTTAATTATATGAATACATATTTATGAATTCAAACTGAAAAACCCTACAATTTTGAAAAATTGGCAAAATATTCAAAATTATAAAAAATAACTTACTGATAAATTCTGGCTTGTGAATGTATTTATTGAAGAAGGGTTTTTTGAATGGAGGAAAAATGGTTATCTGTGAAAATATTTTCATTGAACTATTTATGTTTCGATATGAAAAATAAATATATTTGAGAATAACACCAATTTGCAGAATTTGTTCTGAGCTTACTACGTACTGACAGCCCTAGGGGGAAAAAAAAAGATCTCTCAATTCAAAACCACATGTACTTCAGGGAACATTTATATGAAGAGAAAATTATTTAGAAAAATTTGAACTTTGTTTTAGGCATAACATGTAACTTAGATGAAAATTACTGTTAATTAAAAAAGTATTAAAACTCTTAAAGAAAATACTTGGAAAAAATCTTGAAGAAGTATTACAGAATATAGTATTAAAGTTTTATTTGAGTATTAAAATATGTGTGTTTGTGTCAAGGATAACTTGTTTGTGCTATTTTAAGTGTTTATTTAATCAATGCATTCTATTTTGTTTCAATGTACATGGATATGGCATTTGGTTTTTAAAAATGATCTTACATTTTTAAAATAGCTGTTGAAGGAGTATGTTAGAATAGGTATTCTATGAATAATGAAAAACAAATTTATTGGTCAACAACATATTTTAAAAGCTTTATATCTATTGAACTATTTTCAGTGTCTCCTTACACACTGTTAAAGTTGTCACTGTTTGGAAATAATTTGTGTGATGAACAGTCTTAAAATTGGAAATTTTCATTTTTTAAAAAATATTTTATTTATTTATTTGACAGAGATTACAAGTAGGCAGAGAGGCAGGTAGAGAGAGAGGAGGAAGCAGGCGCCCTGCTGAGCAGGGAGCCCGATGCGGGCCTCGATCCCAGGACCCTGAGATCATGACCTGAGCTGAAAGCAGAGGCTTTAACCCACTGAGCCACCCAGGCGCCCAAAATTGGAAATTTTCTAGGCAATGTGGAAGCCAGACTTGTTACTTTGTTGTTGAAGTTTAGTTTACTTTCAAGTTACTCTTACTCCTTCAAATTAGTAACCCTAAATAGCAATGCTTTAACAAAGGCATGGCAACCAATATCTTGTTATCTGCCTGGGGAGGGGTCATCTTGCTTTATTCTTGTACTTTCTTAGGTTCTGGTGATCTTAGATTCTATCTTGCTAGCTTCATTATGCTTTCTAAAAGATATATTTTAAATTATATCTAGACATTTAAAAAAATTCTTCAACAGCATTTTGAAGTTCTTAGTCTGCCTTTATGAAATGCCAACCACAGCTATTAAAACACACACACACACACACACACACACACACATTATCACGATTCTTTCTATCCCTTGAGTAATAATACCTTGACATAATTTAGACTATGACTCAAAATTTTTTGACTCTTGCTCCATGATATTAATTTTAGTTACTGTCACTCAATGTTTAATTGGACATTCTTTAGAAAAGTATGGCAATCAATATTTCTACTTTTCATTTTGCATAAATTTCATGCATTAATAATTAATATTGTTGAAGGTTCCAGAAATGAGTAGAAATGACATTTTTAGGCAAAAACTATATAATTTGTAAGGAGCCATATTCTATTTATAAATTTCTTTCAAATTAGCTCAATTTAATTTAAATCATGCAATGGCAAAATAAGTAAAACAAATGTCATCTATGTGGTCACTTAAACCCTTACCAAATGACTAATTTATCAAAATAATAAATATGTAACTTAGAACTGTTTTATTAATTTCAAGTATGCTGCTCTTCTTACCTATTCAGCTTTGTTTTAATGAAGTAATTAATCTACAATGACAAAGTCCTTTTTAAAACAGTTAAGCACTACAAAACAAACAAACAAAAAAAAACCCTGAAAAAACAAAAAAAACCCTTGCTTAGTTATTTCTCTTTCTCTCTCTCAATAACTTGATTTAGTATTTACCAAACAAAAGTTGAGCAAGATGTAACAAGCTATTTTCTTCCTCAAGTTCTGTGTCACATAAGACTGGAACATTCTTTGCTTGAAGATAATTAAGTAGATTGCTGTGTGGTGGAATGGTTTAAACCCTTCAATATAACCACATGCAGTGTTAATCACTAAAGGGAAGAATAAAATAGGGACTAGTACCCAAGGCTATTTAACCAGAATCAATTTTTTTTGTCTTTTCTGGGATAAGAATTGCTTATTTTAGTCCTTACTTAGAACATCTGGCATGCAATAAATAACTATGAGACTTAGAAAAAAGCTAGAATTTGACCTATGTTAAAAAGAGTAATCAGTCAATGGAAGCAAACCAGAGATAGTCCAGATGCTGGAACTGGGATCATCACACAAGGGCAATGAAATAGCTAGTAAAATATTTTGAAGTATTTAAATGGAAAAGTAAAAATGGAAAAGTTGCATAATTAGATAGGAAATTTTAGTAGAGAGATGAGTAATATATAAACATTGAATTAGAAGAGATTGCAAAGGAAATTTTTCAAATTGAAACCCAAACAGAATTAAGTACCCCCCACCCAAACAAAGTAAGTACCAAAAAAGGTTTCTAGGAACCTACGTTATGTGGATATAATATATGTTTAGTGGAGCCCCATAAGTAAAGAAGTAAAGAAATGAGTAATAATGGCAGAAGAAATTTATGAAGAGAGATGATGCTAAGAGTTTTCTAAGATTGATCAAAGGTAAATTTCACAGATGAGAAAAGCTCAGGGAAACTTAAAAGATAAATACAGAAGAAATCACACCCAAGCATTTTAGTATAAAACTGTTGAAACCAAAGAAAATGAGAAAATCTTAAGAGCTATCAGAGAAAAAGACACATTACACAGAAGGACAATCAGAAAAAATAACTTCCAAAAGACATGGGATGATACCTATAAAGTGTTGGAAGAAAACAAAAATCACTAACAATGTAATATGGGGTAAGATCGTAATATGTAATATGGAGTAAATACTAAGTCCAAAATACATACAAAAAACTCCACCTTTTCAAACAAGCAAAAGCTGAGACAATTTACCTTGAGAAGACCTGCCCTATAATAAACGCTAAAAGAAGTAGTTTAAGTGGAAAAGAAAGTATAGCAGTTGGAAGTGTTTATCTATAAGAAGGAATGAAGAACACCAAAACAATAGAAAAAAATTTATTTTCTTTCTGTCTCTAAGAGAAAGAATGTGATGTGAAAGATCAGTTATTTTATCATTCTATTTGTATGAAATATCTGGAATCAACAACACACAGATCATTCTTGCTTGGGAATGAAGGAAGACAGAGAATGAGGGGAAAACTGCCTGAGAAGTAGAGTTTTACTTTAAAGCAAATGGAATATTTTGGAACTAGATAGAGATGATGGTTTATACAACATTGTGAATATTATTAATGTCACTGTTGTACACTTAAAATTTGTTAAAATGGAAAATTTTAAATTATATGTGTATATATATGTAATCACATTGAAAACTTTAAAAACTTTAAATATAAAGAAAAAATAGTTAAGGATAGAAAAAATATGCTATGAAAACACTAAATATAAAAAAAGGGTGTAGCTCTATTACACTAAATATAAAAATGGGTGTAGCTCTATGAATATCAGAAAACTCAATTTTAAGACAGAATATTATTAGACATAAGGAAATGCATTTCATAGTAATCATGAAGGCATTGAGGTAATAATACAATCCTAAATGCAGATGCATATAACAATGCTTTAAAACACACAACACAAAAATAGAACTAAAATGTGACATTGAAAAACTTAAAATATTTGGATCTTTTAATGCTATTATCTTAGAAGTTGATAAATTCAGTAAAAACCATCTTTAAGGTTGTAGAAGACTAGGACAGTACTATGAAGGAAAACACTACAGTGAACAATCACAGAATACATGTTATCTTTTTTTTTTTAAAGATTTTATTTATTTATTTGACAGAGAGAGAGAGAGATCACAAGTAGGCAGAGAAGCAGAGAGAGGAGGAAGCAGGCTCCCCGCTGAGCAGAGAGCCCTATACAGGCCTCAATCCCAGGACCCTGAGACCATGACCTGAGCCGAAGGCAAAGGCATTAACCCACTGAGCCACCCAGGCGCCCACACATTATCTTTTTTAAGGTTTTTGTTTTGTTTTGTTTTGTTTTGAGAGAGAAAGAGTGCACGTGTGTGTGGGAGGGGGCAGCAGAGGGAGAGGAAGAGAGAGAATCTTAAGCAGGCTCTGTACCCAGCATGGAGTCCAACTCAGGGCTTGATCTCATGACCCTGAGATCAAGACTTGAGCCTAAATTGAGAGTCACACACAACCAGCTAAGCTATCCAGGTGCCCCATGAGAATACATACTCTTTTCAAGTATGCTCAGGTACACAAATATAATTTAAAAATTGGGCTATAAGACTGGTATCAATGAACTTCAAAGAACTAAAATTATGTTTGCTTACCACAGTAGTTTAATATAGGAATCAATGAAAATAATTTAAAAACCAAAAACAGTTGGAAATTATGCAATTTCTTATTCATCTCTCTTAATCAAGTCCTTCAATGAACTAAAGGTAATTTAAATTAAAAAATATTTAATTATTAAATAATATTAAATATTATTAAATTAAATATTAAATTAAAAATTAAAAATATTTTTCATTGAATAGAAATTTTGTTATTTGAATTCAAGCTATTGTTTATGGGATATTTTTAAGATGAAATGCCTACATTGGAAAGAAGAAAAATGAAAAATCAATGTTCTAAACTTCCACTTGAAGAAATAGATGATAAACTGACTAAATGTAAGTAGAAGGAAGAAATCAGTAAACCTAAAACTTGACATTAATAATACAGAAATGAGTATTGAGAGAGAAAAATCAACAGTCAAAGTCTCTTCTAGAAGATTAATAAAGTTGATAGGCCCTAGCAAAGCTAATCAAAGGGAAAAAGAAAAAAATATATAAATTTTAAAATCAGGAATAGAAAAACTAGACATCACCAGAAATTCTATATTCATTAAAGGGGTAAGTGTATTAGGAACACATATATGTAAATAATTTTGCAAATAAAATTAAGCTGACATATTTTAAAAGCACAATCTATAAAATAATTTACTCCCCCTTAAGAAAACACTAAGCACAAATGATTTCACCAGTTAATGCTGTCAAATATTTAAAGAAGAAACAATACTAATTGTGACTGGTGGTCTTATGTGTCAATTTGACAGGCTTTGGGATGCCCAGGTTAAAGGTTATATCTGCTAGGGTATTTCTGCATGAGATTAGCATTTGAATTGGTGCACTTAATCTGCTCCCTAAAGTAAATTGTTCTCCCATTGTGGTTGTGCATCATCCAATCCACTGAGGCATGGAATAGAATAAAAAACCAAAGAAGGAGGACTCTACCCCCCACCCCCCTTTATTTCCTTCCTTACTGTTTGAGCCGGGGCATTTTATTTTATCTTTATTGACCTTCAGACTAAGATTTACACCACTGGTTCCCCTCTTTCTCAGGCCTTCAGACTCAGACTAAATTTTATTTTTGGCTTTCCTGGATTTTCAGCTTCCAAATGACAAACTGTGGGACTTTTCAATTGCTATAACCATAGAAGCCAATTCCTTATAAATCAACCTCATTTTCCATAGATAGATGGACAGATGCATCGGTGGATGGATAGATAGGTAGATAGTAGATACAGACAGAGAAACAAAAGTGTTTTTATATGGGAAAAAAATGAACTTTGAACTTTTTTTACTCTGTATACAATAAACTCATTCCAAATGGATCATTAATATAATAAATGAAATTGTAAATGAAAAAACAAGGTATTTCTAAAAATATAAGGAGAATATCTTTGCATTTAAAAAAATGGTCAATAATGCATGAAATATTGCTCCACATTTCATTAAGCATCAGAGAAATAAAATCAAATCTCACTGAAATATTTTATATTGTGATAAAGGATGAAGGTACCAAAGCAACACACACACACACACACACACGCACACACATACACACATACACACACACACACACAAATCCAAAATAGTACTCAAAGAATCCTGAGAAATATTTTATTTAGAATATTGTGACAAATATATGGAACATACTAGAGCACAATCTCTTCTTTTGTTATTGTTGCTACATGGTGGGTAGAAATGAAAATGTAAAAAAAAAGAAAAGTCAAGTCATTCTATCCAGTAGTCATATTTGACTTCTCATTCTTCAGAGTCCCTAATAAGTTTAAAAGATGTTAAATCTAGATTGCCTACTAAAAGATGAGAATTTCCAATTAAAAAAGAATAAAGAAGGTGGAATGACTAGATACTCTATCAAATCTTCAGAGCATTTTCCATGGCAGAGGGGTAGGAGAAGAATGAGTCTGTGAGTCATTGGAATTCCAAGTATTATTCTTTTAAACTCAGAGTGGATGGCATGTCATTTAATAAGCACAGAGCTGTCATTCAAAAAAATGCCAATTAAATTGAAATATGTAAAAAATTTGTCTCACTCATGTCAAGTCATATATTCATGCCTTAGGACAATATGTTTATAGATTAATATTTGACTTACATATTCTACAGAAGTTTTTAATAGGGAAAGGGACATTCAAAATGGACCTATGTAATTTAGGGATGGACAAATGAAAAAATGAGGAAGTACTCTTTTATAGATTTTCTTGATTATTGTTTTTCAAAAAGAAACTTGAAAATACAATGATTCGCTGTTAGATGGAAGTAATGCCTTATTAAAAATGGTTTTAATCAGTGCTACATTCTATTATTGCTATTATTTGTGGAGCAGTGGCAACAGTTATAATAAGTGCTATTAGAAGTGGTAACTCATGAATTTGTGGCTGATTTAAACATTTCAAATGTAACTGAAGCACATGGCATGGCAGCATCCTTACTCTCTCTGCTAGATGAAAGCTGTACACCATAAAAAGGTATACTTAGAACTCAAATATGTAAGCAATTGTTTTTAGCTGTTACTTTAAAGGAATTTTTTATATGAAATTGGCAATTAAGTGATAAATGGATGACAGAGAGATGACTTCTTTTTTCTATTTTTCTCTTATATTTCCTTTCTCTTTTTCCTATGCCCTAAATTTATTTTCCCCTCTTAATTTACATCCCACTTTTCTCTTTTTTAGTATTTAAAACTATGTCCCTATTATGTCCTATTTAGTCACATTTTTTTTTATCTTTGTCTTTATTTTCCGTTTTGGTTATTGGTCACTACTTAAAATTCTAAGCATTTCATCCAGGAAGAACTGTGTCAGTTCTGAGCATGCACCTGAGAGTAGCGAATATTCAAATAGAGTACAGAAATCTGTGAGGATTAACCAAGATTTAACAAGGTTCGGCATGCTGCATCTCCAAAGCCCATTCTCCTGTAAAGGGAACAACTGTAGAATCAAAAGTGCTGAAGCTAATTTTTTAACTCTAGTTAAGAAAAAAATGTAACTAACATTTGAAATAATTGAGCATGAATTCCCTCCAATAACCATAGTTTTATGATGAATTTTAGCCCTACTCTTTTGTACAAGTTTCACTTCTGAGAATTTTCTTAATCTCTCAGAGCCTGAAAATATTATCTATAGAATTGGTAATATGATATTCTCCTATTCACCTCAGAAGATTGTTTTTGTAAGGATAAGGAGAGAGATAATGAACGGGAAAGTACTTCGTAATCTACAAAGCATTCTACCAATGCATAAAATAAGGTAAAAAGAAATGAAATTCTATTAAGTTCTTTGGTTCTCTACACATATTTTCTCAGATAAATATGAAGGAATAAATTACTTTAACTACAACATATCTTATTGAACTTATAATATTTTTAAGATTTTATTTATTTATTTATTTGACAGAGAGAGATCACAAGGAGGCAGAGAGGCAGGCAGAGAGAGAGGAGGAAGCAGGCTCCCCACTGGGCAGGGTGCCAGATGCTGGGCTCAATCCCAGGACCCTGAGATCATGACCAGAGCCGAAGGCAGAGTCTTTAACCCACTGAGCCATCTGGTACCCTAGACTTACAACATTTATTTGTTTGTTTGTTTATTTATTTATTTATTTATTTATTAAAGATTTTTATTTATTTATTTTGACAGAGAGAGAGAGAGAGAGATCACAAGTAGGCAGAGAGGCAGGCAGAGAGANAGCAGGCTCCCCACCAACCAGGGAGCCCGATGTGGGGCTCGATTCCAGGACCCTGAGATCATGACCTGAGCCGAAGGCAGAGGCTTAACCCACTGAGCCACCCAGGCACCCCATAGACTTACAATTTTCAAAGCTGGGTCAATTCTATGCTCAATAAAGGGTGGAGTTTTTAATTAGAGAATGACATTCTATTGGTGTTTTGGTGTATTTTATTTAACATGAAGTGCTCATTTTCAGTGATTTAATTTGTCTTCATTTTGAGAATCTATCTTTTAAGTAGCACATTGGACTGTACTTCAGATATTTTGAAAATCCAACTTATGCGTATACTACATACACAAACATGTATACGCATACACAATTTGTACAATACATCTTAATAATCATGCTAGTTATATAAATGACATAGTAGCACTGGAGTGCACTGGAATAAATGCATTATTAATACACAGTTTCCTTTTTGTTGTTCAGTAGCAGTAATAGGTTAAAAAAAAAGCCATTCATTTTGTTTTATCTAATCCTTTATGCATTTGCAAAATGGTAAACTAGTCTATGTATTGAAACTGAATTTTTCTCTTTTTGATGATAGCTATTTTTTTCATGCGTTGAAATCATGAACTTGAGGCACAAAGTTCCCTGTATTATAAACTGAGGTAAATGATCACTTTGAAATTGTGAATATGGGAGATAGGTAGATAGATGATAGATAGATGGATAGATAGATAGATAGGTAGATAGATAGATAATGATAGATGATAGATAAACAGAAATAGATATTTTTTTTGTAATTTTTCAAAATTTTAGTTTTTTTCCATGGTGGGCATACCATTTCTATGCAGATGAAGGAGACTGATGACTAGTCCTTCAGAAGGACACACAGCTGCAATTTTCATTTGCTTCTCATTGGCTCTTCTCACCCTTTGCTGTGATTTACAGTCTCCTTCAAATATGTGATATAATAATAGCTTCCTTGCCCATGAGAATTATATGATACAATGCTAGGCAGTTGCAAATCTTGAAATGCAATTTCATAATTATTTTTAAAAATTAAGAATGTGAAAATTGTCAAAACTCCCTCTTGTCTCTATTTGTATACAGGAAATCTTTCTATGACCAGATCCTGAAAATCCTTGACATACCTCATGAGAGAGTTCTAACATCCTTTCCTATACTATTAACACTAATAATAAGTGACAGGGATAATAATTACATTATTATCAGGATGTTCAGTTCAATACTGAACCAATTCTAGACCAGAGTAATTTTCTTTATAAATCCACTCATCTATGTGCATATGTATAATGGCATTCTTCCAAGGAATTTAAAGTCTCATACCCTCTCATTTATTTCCAAAATGTGCTTCAAAAAATATGTCATGATTAGAAGTGAAAATAAAAATAGAAAGTATTTATATATTAGCTAAGCGAAATGTATTGTGTCAACACACTGAGGCTGCAGCCACTGGCTTGCTTTTCTGTAGCACGAATAAGAAAAGAATTACAGTGTATTTGTCCTCCAATCCATTATTGCTAATTTTTGCATTGCTACACAATTATGTATTTGGATGTTGCACACTAAATGTAAAGTGACCATTAAAAGAGAGTAACACAGCACTAGTAATCTGTAAGATTAAAAATAGTGTTTTATTTTTTTAACACAGGTAATCAATTTGGTGAGGCCACTGCTTCTTCGGCTAATTTCATATTATATGATATATAGCTCTTGTTATATAAACTCAGTAAAATTTCAAATACATATATATGTCTTTTAATAGTATTTAATTTCTTCAGTATGTGAATGGTCAGGAGTCTTTAGAGAACTGATCAAGGACAAAGTTGGTGGCAGGGTTTTTATCTGATATGGAGCTTTAGAATTCTTTTTTTCTTGTATGCATTCAATAAAAAATAGATTAAGCTATTGAACTTCCAGAGGTTTTTATATAGAATCGAAATAAGTTCCGACTCCCTCCCAGATCCTTTTGTGGTCAGTAGAGTTTCCCTTGCTAATATATCTAGATATTGGCTGATATCTGCCAGGAGAGTAGTTAAACTCTTGGAGCAGCTTCTCAGTGGGGCTATGATTTTTAAGTTACTGTGTAATGGAGTGTATTACCATTTACCATATGATGAGATAGCCTGTCTGTCAGCCAGGGAGCTATTTAAAGTTATATATAGGTCAAATGAGCCAAAAAGAGCAAAGGAAGATCAAGAATATTGAGTATCTCGAAAATAAGAAGATCGAAATATTTAGGTACCAGGGATTTCTTTCAATGTTTGTCTTTAATCTATTGATGAAATTGATTGTGAATCATTGAATACATTAAGAAAAATGTATTTCAAGGACATACGTTTTCCCTCTTGAATCAACCATATGGTATACAGATCCTATTTCTACAAATGGTTTCATATATTACTATTTGTACTTACTAATGAAAGGTATCTTAAAATTTCCAATTTACACTTCTGGGATCAGATTATGTTTTCATCTCATTAAGAATCATTAAATGTCATTTCCTGAGTTATTTTTTGTAGCTAAGACTACCACTCATTTACTATCCATTGTTTAAAGATACTAAATAAATTATGTTAAATGATAAAAAGAAACATATTTCATTTGACTTTCCAAAGCCACCTTCACTATCAGGAGTTCTGCACTAGCTTGCAAAACATGGTAGTGTTTACTGTGTAAATAATTGGAGGATTTAAAAAGGAAATACATTATTTTCTTATTCTGTAGGTAAATAGTTGAAAATGAGAAACAGGAAATTACATTTTTTAAATTACTTAAATAACTCTGACTCCAGGTCAGATGAACGTTGGTATTTAAGATATTTTAAATATACCTTTAATTAGAGATTTTCTATGTACCTTTCTATATTTTATCAAAATAAATAGTTTTCAGTGTTCTTTTCATTTTTGGTTATACAATTTATTATTTTTTGATAATCATTCTGTTAAAATAATTTACAACAGTGTTTTATAGAAGGCCAAATAGTGAATATTTTACGTATATATGTATATGTATGCATACATTATATTTACACATTATATTACATAATATATACACATTACATGTATGTATATGTATTACATGAATAAATGTATGTATATGTATATAATTGTTGTTATATATGTACAGTACACATACATGTATATGTGTATGTATATAAACAGTCCATATAAGAAAGGCAGAATCCTGAGCAAATGTTACGGAAAATCTGTTCCTCTAAGGATAAAATCCTTTTCCAGTAAAGAGTGCCAAATGCTATATTAGAGGAATGCCAATCTTGTATCCAGCATTCTGTAGCCCAGGTTAAATTCAGTGATTTACTCTTTTAGCTTTATTTTTTTTGCTAGTATCTCCATTTTCAACCAAAATGTTTTCAAATTATTAATATACAAACAATGCAAGTTTCAGAAAGTTGTATTCATGTTTTATACAACTCCACTCCTTATCATATCTAGAAAGACAACAACCTTACTGACCCCTAACTCTCTATCACATATTCTGAAAAATCATGTTCTGTTTAAGCATTAGTCACTAAGGGAGAGAGGGGTCTAATTCCAACTCTCATTTCTTAGTTTAGTGGAATCTCTGTCCCTATATGGATTAATACAAAAGTTGTGTCCAAATATTTAAAAATCAATGTATTTTGTGGTTTTAATTGATTTCTTCACAACAGTAATGAGACATGACTTTTCCTAAGGCCCTTTGTACATTGCCTCTGGGAGCGTCAATTAATATAGCCAACTTTGGAAGACAATTTGGCATGTACTGTATGATCAGTTCTTTCACTTTTCTAACACAAGCTAGAGAAAAGCCCACTTATGCATACAATGAGATATATGATAATAGGTTTATTTATTTATTTATTTATTTATTTATTTATTTATTTATTTATAACAGCACCAAACTGGACACAACTTATATATTAATCCATTGGTAAGGAATCTAAATGAATTATAATAGTTTTATACTATTAGATAACATGCAACTTCAAAAAGAACGAATGATACTGGTTGTTAAGAAGGGTCATGATTGTAAAGCCAAATAATATTCTATCAGGCACTACAGTGAGGCAGAATAATAAAATGAGGTTTAAGAGTAAAAGAGAGCCAGATCTTCTGGAATTAAATCCTAGTCCTGCCTAGTCCTAGTCCTATGTTTTGTGACATAGAAGAAGTTAATCTCTGCTTTTTAGTTTCTTCCTCTGAAAATTTGGGGTTAATAATATTTACCTCATATATATGTGTTGTGAAGCTTAGTGTGTGTGAATATTATATATTTGTATATAAATATTCTCTAATATTTATGTGTGTATGTATATTCTCTAATATGTGTATATCTAAATAGATATGTACATATACTCTAGTACTATACTACAACGAACCTCATAAAGAAGCATAGACAGATATCAATAGAAGTAGTTGTATATGGAGAAGGATATAGGGGAACGTTATTCTTATCTCTCATACTTTGATTTTTAAATATGAATATTTCATATATTAAACTCATAATAGAAAATAAAAAAAATAAGTCAAGCAAAGCTAATAGTAATTTTCATCTTCAACTTTTTCTGACATCCAACATTTTATTTTGCTATTTATTTTTTGAAGTCAAAGTACTAAACTGTATGGTCGTAATTATAATCAAACAAGAAAATAAAAAATATAAACAAAATGATAAAATAGGAATCTGGGGAATCTTTCAAGGGTAACACTTTGAGTTGGGATTTTCACACTAAGGTGGATATGTAGATCATATGGGCACTGGATAGCAAGTAACTGGGACAGAATAAGCCAAACATGGAGTGAGAACAAGCAGGGGGAAAAAAAGTGAAGTTTCTTTTCAGAAACCTTTACTTGAAATGTACTTTTGAGCAAGTCATCTGACCTCTCTAAAACTCTGTTTTCCCATTGAAAAACAAGTATTAAATTGTTTATCTCAAAGGGATAGTGCATGAATGAAAGCAGTAGTATATGAAGAAGGGATTTATAAACTATAAATCCCCAAATATGTATTAGTTATTATTTTATTGTTGTTGAGAAAAATATATATATACATACAGAAACAGTGAGTCAGCCCGACTAGAAGGAAAGGATTACTTTGACAAGAAATAGAAAATTGTGTTTATGTGTTGGATACACCAGATTATGGAGGTATTTGGAAACACATAGCTTCAAAAAATAATTTGACAATAATATTTAAATATTTAAATATTTAAAATCATGTCTGTTGGGGCACCTGGATGGCTCAGTCAGTTAAGCAGCTGTGTTCGGCTCAGGTCATGATCCCAGGGTCCTGGGATGAGTCAAGCATTGGCATTGGCATTGGGCTTCTTGCTCAGCAGGCAGCCTGCTTCCCCCTTGCCAGCTGTTCTCCCTGTTTGTGCTTGCTCTCTGTCTCACTCTCTCTTGCTCACTCTGTGTCAAATAAATAAAATCTTAAAAAAAATAAAAAATGAAATAAAATCATGTCTGTTTTAACAAGCTAACATTCTGAAGATTAATTAGATTCTATGCGTGACACTATCCTATGTATTTTTATGTACTAATTATTTAATATTGCAAAAGGATGAAGAAAGCACTGTTATTATCCTAGAGTTATAAATTAATAAATTGTGTGTCTCTAATCCCCAAAGAGGTTAAATAAAATGACCAAGGAAATACCTAGTGAGTATGAGATCTGAGGTAGAGCACACACAGCCATGGTTTTAATACTATTCCATGGTTCTTCCTTTCCATGCACTACTTCTTCTTAGGTAATGGATATAGATAAGGAAAATTGTGACTATGCAAACATGTTTTTGACTGTAATATAAGAAAAAAACCAATGAATTAAATTAAGGAAAAACAGATCAACTAATATAAGTTAGGATGTCCCATTAATGCCCTCCTCCTTACTCACATCCTTTTGTGAAGGAACCATTACAGACATCACTAATAATAGGTGTGCATGGTAGAAAGTATTGATATAGAGAGAATTTTCTAGATAGGAATTCTTTGTCTTCATTCTATCATCTTTTCTCCTTCAAGAGTAGTTATTTGGGTCTCTATATTTGAGAAAGAATATATTTCCAGATGTGGTTCCTATTTGGGAAATAGGTTTCCTTTGTTTTTAAAAACAAAAGTAAACTAGAATAAAGCACACAGATGTTTAAATATTTAGGGTAGGCTCTAGTTTCTGAAAGGAGTAGGGTAAATTAGACACCAACTTTTTCTTAAAGATTTTTATTTATTTATTTTTTGACAGAGTGAGAGAGATGAGACAGATCACAAGTAGGCAGAGAGGCAGGCAGAGAGAGGAGGATGTGGGGCTCGATCCCAGGACCCTGAGATCATGACCTGATCCAAAGGCAGAGGCTTTAACCCACTGAGCCACCCAGGTGCCCCAACACCAACTTTTTCTTATATGTAATCCTACTCATGGATTTGTATGTGACATCCTTGTTGAGATGAGACGTGTACATAGCTTCTGTTCTTAAAAATCTATATATAGCAATAGGCAACTAACTATGCAGATACAGTAAAGGAAAAAGAACCCTGAAAAGACAGGAACAGGATGATAAAGTGAAAATTAATAAAAATAATGGGTTTCCATTCAAATCAAAACCACATTGAGATACCACCTTACACCAGTTAGAATGGCCAAAATCAACAGGACAGGAAACAACAAGTGTTGGAGAGGATGTGGAGAAAGGGGAACCCTCTCACACTGTTAGTGGGAATGCAAGTTGGTGTAGCCACTTTGGAAAACAGTGTGGCTATTCCTCAAAAAATTAAAAATAGAGCTGCCCTATGACCCTGCAATTGCACTACTGGGTATTTATCCCAAGGATACAGATGCAGTGAAAAGAAGGGCCATATGTACGCCAATGTTCGTAGCAGCAATGTCCACAATCGCCAAACTATGGGAAGAGCCCAGATGCCCTTCAACAGATGAATGGATAAAGAAGATGTGGTCCATATATACAATGGAATATTACTCAACCATCAGGATGAATACCCAACTTTTGTATCAACATGGACAGATCTGGACGAGATTATGCTGAGTGAAATAAGTCAAGCAGAGAAAGTCAATTATCATATGGTTTCACTTACTTGTAGAACATAAGGAATAAAATGGAGGACTCTAGGAGAAGGAAAGGAAAAGTGAATTGGGGTAAATCGGAGGGGGAGATGAACCATGAGAGACTGGATTCTGAGAAACAAACTGAGGGTTGTGGGGGGTGTGGGGGGGTGAGCCTGGTGGTGGGTATTGAGGAGGGCACATATTGCATGGAGCATTGGGTGTGGTGCATGGACAATGAGTCTTGGAACACTGAAAAAATACAATAAAAAAGAGGAAAAATAAAGATAACAGATTTCCAAATATCTAAGCCAAAATAAGATGAGACACTGTAATAAAAAATCAGATGGAAAAATACTGAACCCTGGAAGACTTCCTTTTAGTTGGGAAATTGTTTTTAGGAATACTGAAACCAAACTTTAATTATACTATCTGAGGAAATGATCATTGGGGAGCATATATTTGAAATAAAGAATCTAATGATAATAGAGAAAATATTTTCTTATAGGAAATTGTTCAGGTTTCATAGGAATCTGATTTGATAATATAGGAATCCTACTAATGATTTCATTATTAAATACAGGAAATAATAGAAAAAAACCCTAAGCATTTGGAGTAGAGAATTATTCAATACAGAAAACTGGAATCTTGCACAGTTTTGAAAGGGCTAACAGAAAAAAGATTAGGAAGATTAGGTCTAACTTCAAGGGTCTCCAGAAGTGAAGAAATAGGAAGGAAACCATTGACAATGACCCCAGTTGTCAATGGCACTTAAGTAGGTGATTCTCACAGCAGGAAAACCTGAAGCTGCTGGTCAGCTAACAGTTGATTCCCACATAATCATTGGCTCTTGCATGAGTGCTTCTCATTAGTTGAACTCTAACAGAAGGATGTTGTGGGAAAACAGAGCTCGAGAACAACAAGAATAAAGAAGGCAACAGATATCATGCTAAACTAATCACAGACAATCCAGCAGAGGTAGTGAGAAAGGTGGAAAGGTTAGACACAAAATTTTTTGTTGGTTGTAATTCAAGAGCAAGCTAAAGAAAACATGGGCTAGAGTGGAGACAATGGAAGTCGAGAAGATGATTACATCATAATATATATAGCTAATATTTGACATATAGCTAGCAATTTGGGGTGCTTGCAACATACTAGGAATAATGCTCTACTATATAGGTAGATATGGCCTTTATTTAACAAATACTTATCTCGCACTTCCTGTGTGTCAGGAACAATTCTTAAAGCTTTACACATATTTGCTCATTTATTTCTCATAACAACTCTATGAAATAGATGCTCGTATTATCTGTTTTCTGCATGTAGAGAAATTGAATAATGTATATCACACAGCTAGTAAATTGCTAGAGTTCTCACAGCGAGTGCAGGGCAGAGCTTTCATTCAAACTCAGGTAATTCGGCTCCTTTATCATTCTCTGAACCACTACAGCATGGTCCCTCTCATTCTAGCTTCAATAGATTACTCTATTTGTGAGAAAGTTTCTCCTGCTTTGTTGAATGAGAAAATGGAGGCCCAAAATGTTAAATTATTTGCCCAACATGATACATATAGTAAATTATATAAGAATTTTGACTTAATTTTACCATTACACAATTTGGTGACCAACTATCACAAACAAAGTGAAGAGGGAATTTGAAGATAATTTTTAAACTCACTAACTTTGGGGGGCTAAAAAACAGTGGCGTCACTGAAGAAAATAATGTAGTAATGCAGAGGATCATATTTGAAAAATGATATTCACACTGGACTGGGTTGAATCTGAGGAGAACAGAACATCCAGGTGGACATGCTTTCCATCCAGTTACAGGTCAATTACAAATCAGGGATGAGTTTCTCCTCAAGAGGACAAGTACTGATGAAATGCATCTGAAAAATGACCCAAGGCCGTATATCAGGGAGACATTGGCAGAAGGAGCGTGGGACATTTTGGAGAAGACAGGGGTACAAGGGATAAGACATTCTCAGTAGGAATTCTGGAAATACTTGGTAGGAGGTGTGTGAGTCAGGAGTGGTTGCCCAGGAAGCATTAGAATAGAGAAGTAGCTAATTCCACCCATCTTTTCATGTGTCCTGTTGAATCCACCACTATCACATTCCATATAGATCATATCAGATAAAAATATATATTCTATAATATATATAATATATATAACGTATATATTAATATATATAACATGTAATGTCTATTATATCTATTATATAAATATGTATATGCATATACATATATGCATATACACATGCACTGAAAAACCAGAGGCCTGTTAATGTCACCCTGCCTCACATCCTTGTAATCCCTAAAATTCCCTAAAATGTGACCACATATATTATTCATCTATTTTTTGTTCTTTCCTCATCACCTTTATTTTCCCTGATGCAATTTTTATTCTGGAGATCCTTAAAAGAAAATAATTCTTTCTGTGGAAATTACTCCTTTTGTAGTCTCATACTATGTAGTGAATGTTCCTTCCAACTCCACTGGCCTGAGGGAACATATGACCCTTCACTACTCTACTAATGACAATTCTACTATATTCCATGGGGTTTGGATTTGGATTTGGGAAGAGATGAGACTTTCCTTATTCTTTAACATCTCTTCTCATTACTCACATGCCTGCATTAAAACATATGTTACATTAGTTGATGTTACTCTTCTATATTTAGTGAAATTTGGAAACTAGACTCAAATTCAGCATCAGATTCGGCCATTGTGCCTGGTGAACTGAATGCAGTTTGTCGCAACTCTCATTTACATGGCTACACTCAGGCCATCGTTAAAACAGAACTCTCCTTGAAATTTATTTAAATACTCTCATCTGTATTTAGCTCTCTCACTCTCTTACTCCACCTGCCATCTACCCAATTGCTTAAACCAAAAATCCAATACCATCCTAAATCCTACCACTTATCATTTTCCCTATCCATGAACCATCAGAGCCTTTCTGTTCTCTCAATTTTATATTTTTTCTATCCCTTCTAACTACCCTTTCCAAAGCCACCATCATCTTGTCTATGAATGAAAACTGAAATAGCCTTTTCACTTCCTTTTCATCCTGCCCTTCTCCAATCCATTTTTCCATACTGTATGCAGAGTGATATTTCTAAATTCAAATTGATTCTGTCACTTTCCAGTTCAACACCTTTGATTTTCATTCTATTGCCTATAACAAGAGTCAGCAAACTTCTTCCATAAATGACCAGATGGCAAATATTTTAGGCTTTACAGGTCATATGGTCTTGTCTCCGTTTCTCAATCTTGATGCTGTTGCACAAAATAAATTATAGAAAACACATAAAACAATGGGTGTGGCTGGGTTCCAATGAAATTTTATTTAGAAAAACAGGTGACAGGTGGATTTGGCCCATGAGATTGTAGTTTCATTATCCCCAGTCAGGACACTAAATTTCAAAATCTTGACCAACTGTTTATGTATTTGTAGTCACTATTTCCTGTGCTATTTCCTCAAGCTGGAACAGTCTTTATGCAACTGTTCATGAAGAAGCAAATTTCTTTTCCTTTTTTCCTTTTTTGCTTTCAACCTAAGTGTCAAATCTTCAGAGCAGGCTATCTGGACCCCTGATTAAGTACTATGTTCCTGTGGCATTCTGTTTTTCTTCTCCTGCATTTTTTTTTTTTTTTGGTACTTATTTCAGAAACAATGTAGTGTAGTGGTTCAGTGAATGGAGCCACACTTTTTGGTTCAAATCCTGGCTCCACCACATTCTAGATGCATGATTTTAAACAAGTTACTTAACGTCTCATTCTCTGTTTTGCTCATTTATAACATAGGAAGGATGATAGTACCTAAAAAGATATTATAAAGATTAAAAGAGTTAATATTTATACAGTACCTGGAGCACCGTCTGGCACATAGTCAATGCTAAATAACAGTTTATTTTCATTTGAGTTCCCATTTTCCACTAAACATAAACACTAGCGGGTGAAAGGTATGCCTTCTGTTCACTATTCTATCTCTAGGATATATCACGCAGGACGTATACTATGAATAGTAAAATAACAAATGGATTATATCCATTATTAAACCATTATAGAAATATATTTGATTCCTTTATTTTCTCACTGTCAAATTGTTTACCTGATTTTTGTCCAGAATATAAACTCTATGAGGGCAAAGATTACTACATTCATAAATATATAACAAAACAGTAGTTGATTTCTAAATACATACAGATGAATGTATACCTACCCATAATTCTCACAATAACATCCCAGCTCTTCAGCTCCAAGGCCCTTCATGATGCAACCATTAGACTTCACTGGAACCTAATTTCCCACACTTGGTTTTGTATGTTCCGACCAGAATGAAATACTTGCAGTTGGCATCAGATCTCTCTTCATGCTTGTGCACGCGCTCTTTCCCTATCCTGGGACTCTCCTTATCTACCACACATACCTACACAACACAATCCTTTCTAAACACTATGAGTAAATTCTTATTTATCTTCCTGGTTTAAACATGTATTTATATTTCTGCAATCATAGTTATTTTCTGACTCCAGAAACTTAAGATAGGTACCGCTTCTTTATGTTTCTGTTGCAAGCACCCTATGCTTTACTACAGTAAATACTTACACATTGAATAGAAATTGCCCGTTTGATTGTTTTCCCCACTAAGTTGAGCTTGTCTATTTCGAGGACTATATTTTGTTCACTGTTATATCCCAAAGATTTAGCACAGTTACTTGAAAGAGTAAATATATGACACCTATGTGATGAATAAATGAAAATAAATGTTTATTGCATATCCAGAAAAAAGAGAAATCAATCATTCTGCAATTAAGACATCCATAATTCAGCCTATGCTTTGAGATTTAAAGTCTGAAACCTACATTGTATTTGTATTCAAATTTATTATGAAAATGAAGCAAATATCATTCTGGAGGTTAGGAGTGATTGTGTTTTTTAGAATGTAGAAATAAGGTGTTAGTGCTTAGTCACTTAGCTGGTGATTAGATCATCTAAATTTATAAAACTCACAATTTAAAAAGTCAGTTTTTATGAGGAACTATAAGTTGATTTGTCTACTTTAAGCAGTGTGTAGATGTTATTTTACACCTGAGATATAGTCTTCCTGCTTAATATTTTACTAGTCAACTTTATTACCCTCTCACATTACATTAGAGACAATTTTCATCTGTTAGGATGATTTTTATGTGACATTCTGAGCCTAACTGGTCTCTTGCTCTTCAGAGATATGGAAGGAAAACAACCTGCTAAAATACAAAATAAATTCTTACTGAAATTTATTTTTTATTACCTTTATAATAGCTTCTCTTCTAGTTCTTTGTCATGACTCCTTGGAAATCAGGTTGCTTACCTATGAACAGTCTGCCTAGGCAAGGAGTTTACTTGAATTTGATACAGATAAAAATGTCATATTTACACTTTTTGAACAAAAGTTTCCTTTAGTTGTGTAGCAGAATAAAGCATATTCTAGAAATAAATATATTATGTATATTTCCTTTTTAATAATGTATATTTCTAAAAATTACTTTTTTAACAAATACATTAATCTCCTCTTTACCTAAAGTTGCTAGAATATGGTAACAAATACATATTTTTTGGTGGTTTAAACTTTTCATTTGAATATAATTTCAACTTACAAAAAATTTGCAAGAATTAAAAAAGTACTAAGAATGTCTGTATATTCTTTACTCGGATTGTATAGTTGTTAACCTCTTACCACATTTGCTTTATAATTTCTTCTACCTCTCCAGTGGACCTCTCTGTCTCTCCCTCCTTGTATTTGAGGTTAAGTTGCATATAGCATGGCCTTTTCCCCTAAATACATCAGTTTGTAATTTCTGAGAATATCATTTTATTTTTTACAGAACCACAGAATAGTTATCTGTTTAGTAAATGGTAATATTGACTCCTAAATACCATCCAAAATACATATTTGCCAGTTAATGCCATAATGCTATCTATAGGAACTTTTTGGGATCCAATTGAGGATTCCGTCTAGACAGAGGGATTACATTTAGCTGCCATGTCATTTTGGCCTCCTATAATGGGAAACATTTCCACAGCTTTCCTTTGTAGTTCATGAAATGGACTTTTTGTGAATATGACTGCTTCCTCCTCATTTTAAAATATAGAATATTTATTTTGGGTTGGTCTAATGTTTCCTCATGATTATAACCAGGATATATAATATTGGCTGCAGTCTGATAGGTGGTGTCTTGTCCTCTTCAGGACATCACATCTGGAGGCACACAGTGCCCATCTCTCTCCACTGGTGATATTAATTCTCATGAGTTTACCAAGCTATTGTCTAATTTCTTCACCCTATTTATAATGATTATTTTTCCCTTGCGACCAGTAAGCAGCTTTTAGGAAAACACTTTAGGAACATGCAAATAACCTGCTTCTCATCATAATTCCTCCTTATATATAAATATCCATTGATGATTCTTGCCTGATCCACTCTTAATATGATGACTGTATAACATTGGTTTTTCAGATCTAGCACCTCCTCCTTTTTCCTCAGTTACACGTTTATATTCTAATTTATGATGTATTATCTTTATGGACTTGCACATCTCTATTTTTAATTATTTATAGTTTGTTAATGTATTGAATTACTTTGTTCCCCGAATTGTCTCAGATTTGACTAGTAACATGGCACAATTATTACTATTTATTAATATTACGTTTTTATTTTCTGGTGTAAGATACTCCAGCCTCATCTTACACATACTCTGACCCAGCCTTATAAGAAATTTCTCTTAGGATCCGTGGTTCCTTTTAGGAAGTATGATATCTATGACCAAGATCAGGTACTAGATGTGTTCATTGTTATTAGAGGGCAACTATTACCTAGTCCTTTTAGAGCACAGTGATAGAAAATATTTGCATGCATATATATATATATATACACACACACATACATAGCACATATATACAAGTGTAATCTCTCATGCAAATGTACCTATTGCCATGTATATGCACAAACACAGATACATACATGTAAGTGTACATATACATACATAAAATTATGCATATGATACACATATTTTAGAAATCAGGAGTTTACACTAATACCTCCAGTTCCTATGTATCATCTCAAGTTTCTTTCTTGCTTCCTCCATTCCATATTTGCCATATTTTCTTCCTCAGTAAGAACATTGGCCTCCAAAATTATCAACACATATATATCTTTTCCTCAGTCCTATAATACAACCAAAATTGTCTCAGACTTCTTTAGCCACACCACTACCACTTTCTCCCCCACCAGACTTAGAATATATTGTCCAATATTATATTCCCAAATTATTTCGGTTCTCTCTTTTTTCTTCCATCCCTACCTTCTTCCGTCTCTCATTCACTCCTTCCCTCTCTTCCTCTCTGCCTCGCTCCTTCCCTCCATCTTTCCCCTTTGTCACCCTCTCTTCTCTCTCTGTTTCTTTCTTTTCCTCTCTTCAGTATAGTTGTTGTATTCCTTTGAAATATATCTGGAAACACTTATTTAAATTTGCTTGCATTACTATATGTTTATCCTTTGTATTATTAATAATTTAATAGTATTTTATTGAAAATGTAGACCATTAAATACTTATAAAAGTCAAAACAAAATAAAAGTAAGGTATATTCTCTACCTTGTTTCTCCTAATTCCCCATAGGTAACCAATTCAATGCTGATCTTGTTTTGTCTCTTCTGTATTTCTTTTGTAAAAATTAGCACTTACATGCATGTTATATTATTTTTGTTGCTTTTTTATAGAGTGAATATATGTATGATATATTATAAACATATATATACCTTTTAATATTTTAGTATTCTTTTTACTTGAGAATATTTCCTTAACTAGTTCCATATCAGTACATAAACATTTCCTTTTTTATAGCTGATATTGTTGCAATTGTACATTTTCACTTCTGTGTATGTACCACAGTATATTCACCCAATCTCCTAAGATTGTCTTCCATTATTTTGCAGTTACAAATGATGCTCTAACCTCATGAATGTGACATTCTGTATTACTGGAGTTGTATCAAGATGGATTCTCATGAGTGGGATTGCAAAATAGAAATGTAAAGGCATATACATGGGGTTTTGTTAGACATTGTCAGATTCCTTTCCAAAGGGATTGTATCAGTTTTCATTCCCATCACACAAAATATGTAAGTGCCTGGTCTCTTACAGCCTTGTTCATTTTCAAGCTTCTGCTGGTTTGCTAATCTAATGGGTGAGAAATAGAATTTCAGTGTACTTTTCAGTGCATTCCTCTCATTATGAAGTTGACTTTCATTTAACCTGAATAGTCTAAAAGCAATTTTTATAAATCTTTTTGTTTATGTCTTCTCCCTATTTCCTAAATTTTTGGATTATTGCCTCTGTTTTTTAAATATCCTCTATGTATTAGTAATAGTAATCCTGTATCTGTGATACATGTTGAAACAAATATATATGTATTTACATTCCTGATCCATTTGGAGTTTATTCTTGTGTATGGTGTGAAAAGTTTTAACTTTTTCCAAAAATGTTCAGGAGTTCCAGCACCATTAATTTCCAAAGAATTACCTTTGTCCCTGTGATTTTGGCTATTTCAAATATCATGTAGTAGATTTAAATAAATTGGTAGTTGGCTCTATTTCTGGATTTTCTTTTCTATTCCATTGACTTTATGTCTATTCATATACCTATTTTAATTAATAGTATACTTATAGTATGCTTTAATACCTGGCAGCACTGGTTCTCCCTCATGGCTCTTCCTGCGTACTGTTTTCTAGTTATTATGGCATCACGATTTTTTAAACCTGCAAAAAATGGAGCTGTTATTTTCATTTTTCTATATGTCTCATGGTCAGTGTTAATTTTTAGAGAACTTCCATGACCCTCAACCTAAACTATGCTTGAAATGTTTACTATTTTTCTATGTTTTTCTATTATCACAATGTGTATTAACATACATAATTTGTGCTTGTTTTTGAGACCAATTACTTAGTGTCCAATTTCTTGCATGCAATAGGCATTTGGTGATGTTTATCATGCTGGAAGAGAGAGTACTAAAGGCGGGACATGAAAGGTACCAGACATAGCTAGAAAAACTTTATTTATGAGCACATATGGAGAACCCACATGACACTCCAGTGAATGATTCATGGACTTTGTGGAGGAGGAAGCATTCAGTAATAGTAAGTAAGGGAAAGAATTGATGAAACATACAGTAAGATTTTAAAAACTGAACTTTCTGTCACCTATATGCAATAAAATATTCATGAGGAAGGATAGAGGATGGGTCACAAGTCCCTACTGAGCTGATGAATATCCAGAAAATTAGATGATGGATAGATGGAGAGTGAAATGAGGTGTGAATTTTTGAGTTCTTGCCATCACCAGGGATACCTGATTCGGTCCTGTGCTCTCCGCATCCTTTCTCAATTCAACGTGGTCACTGCCTCTGATACATTTTAAGAATGAATATTGGAAAATACACTTTTAATGTTCCAAAAAACCCAAAAGCAGAACAAAAAACAAACAAACAAACAAACAAACAAAAAACAACAAAAAACATGGCTCTAGTTGAAATAAGTCGAAAGAAAAAAAAATCAATTTAGAAGAAATGTAATAATAGCAATATAAACACTAATGTCTGATGATCATTGCAGGACACAAGTCTTAGCACCAGATTGTATGAAATAGATCCCCTCACTGTATTTATATTTAAACCTCAGATCTTAGTGGAAGGGTGTTCCCGGGGAGGGTATGTGCTATGGTGAGTGCTGTGAAATGTGTAAGCCTGATGATTCACAGACATGCATCCCTCCTTGGGGCAAATAATACATTGTATGTTAATTAAAAAAAGAAGAGCATTCACTTTTGAAATAGAAGTTATTTCCCAGAATTACCCAAATGGATAAAATATATCTCTTACTTGGTTTTACCAAATTCCACTTCATGACTCTCATTGTTGGAGGAGATTGAACCTTGACTTCCATAACATGAGAAGGAAATTCAACTATTTTTAGAACGCACTACACATTTTAAATTTAAATATCACAACAAACTATAAATTGACAAATCGCAGCATATGGCAGAATTAGAAATTGAACCATAACTGACTTCTTTCTAATGTCAATGTCCTGACCTCTACAAAATATTCTTTGATGAGTGTTATTTGTATGAAATATTTATGAATTATATCATACAGTTTTATTTATATTTTTTAAGTTCTTTGAATTCTTTAAAGTTGCTAGACTTTTCTTCCAGTTAATCATATTAAGTATGGTAGACCATTCATACTTTCTAAGTAAGTTTACCGAAAAGAAAAGAATAAAAAATAACAGATGGCAATTTCTTTAAATAAAAGGGTAAAAAGAATATGCACAATTAAACTCTAATTAGAAAAGATCAATTAGCAGACAGGCAAAATGGTTTGCAATCTTAAGCAACATACTGAAAATTCAAGGCTTAGGGATTTCTACTCTTCCATTGAGAGAAGTTAGAGTTAAAGCATAGTGAAGGATAAAGTAATTATCTGGTAAACTTCAATATATTCGCATTACAATCTTGGGAAATCATGCAAATAAAATGCCTTTAGAGTCCTGGGTAAGTATGTCAATAGGCCTAATTTCTGGAAAGATATCAACAATGCTTACTTTTTTTAGTTTCTTGACGCAGACAAGATATGGACTTTAGCAGTTATAATTGATTAATATGTATTTAGCATTAAGCTATGCATAACACAAGGATAGGTTTGAAAATAAGTTACTCAGAAATTCTTTAGAATATTTGACCTTTCAACCTACGTTGAAAGAGCTTACTTTTCAGAGAAGAACAATATTAAAAGAAACACTAAGGTAGACCCTAAGCCAGTGTGAATTCTATGGTAAAGAGGGTTTAAAAGTTTTGTATGTTATATGAATGTATTATGTTTTATCTTTTTGCAACAGTATCACTTTGGTAACAGCTGTTTGAAGGTTGCTTAGTGTTTTAAAAGGCCAAGTGATTGGAAAAGAAAAGGTTGGATAGGATAAGACTGAAAATGACGCTGAATTACCTATTGTAAAATTACCTATAGTTAAATTCACATTAGTTTTTGGCTTTTTGTCAGGGAATTGTCTTATTTTCCTCCTAGGTAAACAGAGCACGCTAAAAGTCTCTACAATTACTTGGTAAAATAATCCAGAAAGTAACATGATTGAGTTGACTGTGTTGCACAGAAAAAAATCACTGAGTAAGCAGCAGATTAAAAGATTTAGGGATCTCCTTGAAGAGTAGCGCTGAGTATATATCTATGTGTTCGATCTGTGTGACTGAAAGAACCAGAGCAAGGCCAACTAGGTAGATCGCTGTGGACATCCATGACTGGCTTTAAAACACTCAAACTAAACAGGATCTACATTGACCATGAACAATGTAACAGAAACAGTGTATCAGTCAAATAGACTGGGATTAGGTACACTAGGAAAATTATCAAAAGCATCTGATAAACTCTACTGCACTTCAGTTATTTCAGCTGGGTCTATCTGACATTTGTTCTAGGCAGTAGAGTTTGCAATGAGAGAATCAGGCTCATTAACTGTTAAACACTTTGGGGTATAAAAATTCCAGTGCTTCATTTCTTATGACAAAATTTAATAAAGGACAGAAATTAACACAGCATTAATCTATGTTAGTGACAGGGATTGAAATATAAATGAGAACTGAAAAAAGTTTCCTACTGGTTATGCCTTCAGATTATAATTCAATATTACTCTCTATTTTTATGTCTACATAGAAAAGCATATAACCTATGATTTTTTATGATATACTGTATTTATATATTTATTCTTACATTTATTTATTAACTTTTTTAGACCTAGTTTTCTTTCTAAAAACTCATGGCATCATATGTAAAGCATTATATATTAAATGGATAGGAATACAGAAGTGAAAATTAGAGGAGAGGGAAGAGGAGAGTAAAGGTTAATGTTGTGTTAGGATAAATTAACTTAATGAGAATGATTTTGAAGAAGGTGTTGGAAAAAAAGTCCCTGACAGATCTCACAGTGCCCCAAAATAATGGGAATCTGTTTTTGCAGATTTTACTGAACTATTTTCAGGTTACCAAAAAATTCAAATAAGGACTTTCTCAAAGTTTCTTTCATCTTTTCATCTAAATATATTAAACAACATTTAAATACATATGTAATTATAGAAGACTCTTCAAATCTATAACCCCTCAGAGAATGATGGGATTGGATAAGAAATGTTGAAAATAAAAAAATTCTAATATAGAAGTACCTTTTATAAATATAAATGATGACATATCCTGCCAATATGAATAAATCCTAAATCAATACTTATTTAATGTTATGAATTACTACATTTACTCTTCAAAAATTATTTGATTTAGAGATCAATTATATTTCCTAGGTTGTCATATGCTCACTATAAGCTTATATTTTGAGTTAATTATGACCCTTTAATGTAAGCATAATAGGGCGCCTGGGTGGCTCAGTGGGTTAATGCCTCTGCTTTCAGCTCAGGTCATGATCTCAGGGTCCTGGGATCGAGGCCCGCATCGGGCTCCCTGCTCAGCGGGGAGCCTGCTTCCCCCTCTCTCTCTCTGCCTGCCTCTCTGCCTCCTTGTGATCTCTCTCCCTCTGTGAAATAAATAAATAAAATCTTTAAAAAAAAAAAAATGTAAGCATAATAGTTTCCTTATATAGTAATTCATTTTAAATGTAATTATGTGAGATTCTTCTTGAATAATTAACATTGAATGCATATCATAAAACCAAAAATTTCAAGGTTATTTTAGTTCAGAACTGGCAGAATTCTGCTAAGTTTTGCAATATTTTAATCCAATTTGATCACTATAATGTATGTCTCCAAAGTCTTCCATTAATTAAATCAGATTTGGATTAGTACATCTCAAGTAGAAGTTTCTAATATCTTTATGTTTTCCCCAAAACTCTAACAATGCAGTCTTTTGGAGGTCTTCTTAAATACTCAGGCAAAGAGAGACTATTTAATCTAATTCTTTAATTCTCAAGACAAGAAAAATACGAGCATTAAAAACATTTCTTATTCTCTGAAGGATACTGGTTCATAATTGTTTTTACTGCAGAAAGAAGCCAAATAAAAAGTTGTTAAAAATAATGGAATAATAATAAGAGAAACCAGGACCGCTGTAAATTATCTAATCTTGTTTAGTTTGTGAAGGAAAATAACCATAATACTCGTATTGTCTCAACTACCAAACACACACTCTGAGATATTAATTTGGTTTCTTATTTTAATGAAATAAACTCAAGAGAGGAAAACTGCTACATTTACTTACCAACCAATGCATTAACCTACCTTACCCACCTGGATGCATGCTCCCATGTTTTCTTTTAATCAATGATCTGTCTTTACTTGCATTAAATCCCAACAATTTCATTTATGCTCTGGATCTCATTTTATCTCCTGTTTTTCAAGGACTACTCCTAAAGTTGTTCATTTTATCTTCTCTGTCTTCTGCCTTATCAGTTTTCCCTCTTTCTACTGGAGAGTCCAATCACAAAAACTTTGTTAAAATGATTCTCCCTTGACTGTGTACCTTCTTCCAGCACCTACTTCATCTCTCAGCTCACTTTTGTACAAAAATGTTGCAAAACTGTCTATGTTTGATACCCGTTCTTCTGAATATTATTTTTTTCCTTAACAGACTAAAAATTCACTCCACTGAAATAGTATTTGCCATTGTCATATAAGATCTTAGTCTTACCAAGCTGATGGCCATGTCCATCTTCATTTACTTCATCTCTAAGCACTTTTTGATACTGTTGATCTCTTCTTGAAACAGAGGATTTATTCTACATGTTATCTTCATACTTTACTGGGTGTTTCTTGTATCATAAGCAGATTCTAATCCTTTTCTCTCTAAATACTGGAGTAATTTCTCTTTTATCCTTTAACTATACTTCTGACATATGATTTTTAGTACCAAACCAAATTGATTCCAAATTAATATCTTGACCTTTGAATCAAGACTTATCCAACTCTATTCATGACATCTCCACTTGGATATCTAATAAATGTTTCAAATGTAACCCACCCAAGAACAAACCTTTGACTTTTCTGTTTCAAATTTACTCCTTACCTAATCTTTATTAACTCAAAAAATTCATCACTATCCCCCCTAGTTGTGTAAGTTCCAAACCAGAATTACACTTTAATTCTTGGGGCACCTGGGTGGCTCAGTGGATTAAAGTTTCTGCCTTCGTCTCAGGTCATGATCTCAGGGTCCTGGGATCAAGCCCTGCATCGGGCTCTCTGCTCAGCAGGAAGCTTGCTTCCTCCTCTCCCTCTGTCTACTGCTCTGTCTACTTGTGATCTCTCTCTCTGTGTCAAATAAAAAAAAAAATCTTTAAGCCTTAATTCTTCCTTTTCCCTCACATCCACATGCAATCTATTTATATTAACAAGTTTAACCATCTGCACTTCAAAATTTTATCCTAAATCTAATAAACATTTATTACCTCCATGTCTTAGTCAACCACTGTAATCTCTTCTTAAGAAATGCAATGGTGGCTAATTGAACATAATAATAATAAAAAAAATACTCCTAATCATAAAAAAAAAGAACTGCAATGGCCTCTAAACTAATCTCCTTGATGCTATACCTTGTCCTTGTAGTAGATTCTCCAGCCAGATTAATGTTTTTAAAAATAAAAATCAGGTCACATAATGTACTTGTCCAAAACTTTCCAAAGATTTCCCATGACAACTGGGATAAAATCCAGACTTATTACCGTGATCTTTAAAAGTTTTCAAGGTAGCCCTCAAACCTGTTTTAATTATTATAGCTTCAAAATAAATCTTGATATTTTGGTAGGAGCCCATGCTTATTTTTCTTATTTAAATTTTCCTGGATATTCTTTATCCTCATTGAAGAATTTATGAATCATATTGCTCAGTTACACCAAACCTCTCAGGATTTTGATAGGAATTTAATAGAATTTCTTAGATATTTTCCCAGTATATATGCTTCAACTTTTTCAATATATAAGAATTTTTTATTTTGCTTTCTATTTTTTTAAAGATTTTATTTATTTGACAGAGAGGGAGAAAGCACAAGCAGGAGGAGCAGCAGAGTGAGAGGGAGAAGCAGGCTTCCCGCTGAGAGGGGAGCCTGATGCGGGGCTGCATCCCAGGACCTTGCGATCGATCATGACCTGAGTAAATGCTTAACTGACTGAGCCACCCAGTCTCCCCCAAGAAATTATTTTAAAAATCACTTTTTTTAAAAAAAAAAAAGGGAGAGAGGTGAATAAAAAATATAAAATAAGAATAATTTGCTAAGAAGATAATTTTAAAATAAGACTATAAGAGTGATTATGACAATACACTTTTAAATAAGTAAAATTTAACTCCAACAGAGAAAAAATAAACAATGCAGATAAAAGAGACAAAATATTAACACCATGATGTAAAAATAAGAACACACAACTAGTATATAATTGTATGCATGTAAACTGAGAAAATTTTTTTAAAGATTTTATTTATTTATTTGAGAGAGAGAGTGAGAGAGGAGAAAGTCAGAGGGAGAAACAGACTCCCCATGGAACTGGGAGCCCGATGTGGGACTCTATTCTGGGACTCAGGGATCATGACCTGAGCCAAAGGCAGTCGCTTAACCAACCGAGACACCCAGGCGCCCTAAACTGAGAAATTTTTAAATTTTTAAGTAGTAGATTTTATTAAAAAAAATTAAGATTATAATGATGAGGAGCCTTTAAGCTTAACATTTTAAATAAGAAGTTAAAGAAAGGAATATAAAAGAAAACAAGTTTAGATAATGAAAATCTCAAATCAAGTGTTGAGAAAAAAATATATATACACATATATAAAGACATCATACAAGGAGAAAATCCTGAGAAGTTCTAATTGCCACAGTATGGGTACCAGGTCACTGCAGAAAATAAAATAATTCTAAAACGCTAGTGATTCTAGTATGTGTATTTTGTAATTGTCTCTGAATAGATATTTTCTTGACCATAACTGCGTGTGAGTTCATCCCTGATTTCTTGAAGTCCATGGCCTCATTCATTTTGCTATCTGCCCTCTGCTGCTCATCAGAAGCTTGAGGCACCTGCCGCCTACAGAGGGCGCCACAGCTACCAGTCAATGGATACTCCTGCAGCTAGCAAGATTTTAAATTGTAAATAAACTCGCGGTTAAGAAAATCAAAACAAAACTGCCAAATAAGTAACAGAATTTAGATTAGTATAATAATACCTTTCAGTTAGAATTTCAATTGGGGGGGGGCCTGGGTGGCTCAGTGGGTTAGAGCCTCTGCCTTCAGCTCAGGTCATGATCTCGGGGTCCTGGGATCCAGCCCTGCACCGGGCTCTCTGCTCGGTGGGGAGTCGGCTTCCTCCTCTCTCTCTGCCTGCCTCTCTGCCTACTTGTGATCTCTTTCTCTCTCTCTGTCAAGTAAATAAATTAAAAAAAAAAAAAGATTTTCGATGGGAAAAGAGAAATAATAAGACGTTAGAAATTGGATGTGAAATAGAAACCGAAAGTTTATGAAATAGAGCAGGGTCCGTGAAGATACGTGACCAGAAAGAAGACAATATTAGATATTAGATAAACAGAAGGTACTGCTTCAGTCAAAATGACTGCTTCAGAGGTTGCCAGAGTTCCCAGCAGTTCCAGTTCTTCATAAGGTCTCTGCCATTCCATAGTTTTTGTTATTTGATTTCTATGTGGTTATGCCTTTGTTTTTGTAATTGTGTATTTACACCAAACTTTCATCACTTATATTACCCCGAATAAGTTTATTGTTATAAACTATCATATCAGGTAAAAAAAAATATTCCCAAAGGAAAAAAAAATGCTCCTGAAGAATTTGAGTGAAATCATTTTCAAGAAAGTAAGAAGCCAGGTGAAGAATCATAAAGGGTAATATTTTGATGATGACTGGAATTAATAACATAAATATAATCACGATCAAACTATATTTCTAGTCAAAGTGCAAAGGAAAATATTTGTACGTTCCTACAGGCATATGAAAAATTTTCTTTTCCTTTTGCCATTTTGCTTTACACTTTTAATTTTTTAAGCTATATCATGTGTAAAACTTTGATGTACAGTTTACCAACCAGACAAGGCAAATGATAGTATGACTGCTATTTTCAAACAAAAGTTGGATTTATAATAGAATAAGAAAAATACCATGAAAAAATACATTTAATATGTGAACACTGGGCAATTGATTTTACTGAGATGCAGAAAATGCATATGGATTTGTGCCACATACGTATTTTGCTTTAGCTCTTATAAATACAAATCCTTTTTGATAAAATAGGTTTATCTTTTAGGCTGCAATTTGTTTCTCTAGTTATTAAGTTAAGCTTCTTTCCATAATTATTGCTGTCTGAATTTCTTTTCCAAGTCTTCTTTACAATAATAATTTACTTGAGTTGACCTCTGTTTCTGTTTTTTCCTTGCTCCAGTTAGATTTGACTTTTAATATTTCCAACACAGTTGTGTCTTCTTCCCGTTACACTTTCTTTCCTCCAGTAATAATCATTTCTTTTATTGTTTAAATTCTACCATTTTTATTTTTAATCAGCTAGGAAACACAGACAAGTAATACATTCTCATTGCAAAAAAATAAAGTAAAAATAAAATTTTGATTGTACAAGTGAGTTGCAATAGAATTAAAAACAGAAATATAGTAAGAAATAATACCAGGCCATAAGAATAAAATTATTATTAATTTCTCTTGAACTGACAAAATGTTTTATTTCTCTTCCTGTCTTGGAGTATTATGCTTTTATATGAATCCTTTTTATTTGCATGCTTTTAATAACTATTTCTAGGCAGAATTTATATTCTTTGAGGACAGGGATTGATTTTGTCATGTTTGTGTCATCATAACCATGCAAGAGTTCAGTAAAATGGATCATTTGAGTATATTTTGCTTGTTATCTTGCTTTTATTATACGTATTTAATTTTGTAATTTTATGTATATTGTATCTGAGGAACGACAATGCTATCAATAAATGCCAACATTTATTATCATAATAACTATCAATGTGTCTACACCATTTTCTCCTTTAGACTGCATGCCCCTCCCCAACACTACCACTCAGAACATGAGATAGGCGGGAGCTCATTTTGAAAATAATATTATCTATATTATGTCGTAAGAATTTTGTAGCGGTTTTTTGTTTGTTTTATTTTTTCCCTTGGAATTTAAGCAGACTTTGTGGATTAAGGAATAGTGCTATTGAAAATGTTAGCCAGCAATACCATCTTAAAAACTGGAGAGAATAAAATTTATCTTTATTTTATTTTAATATTTTATCTATACCACATCTTCACATATCCTGGATTCCCTCTAGGCACCTACCTGACTTACGTGACACGGTGGCAAAGAATTAAAGTCTTCACTCATGAGTGGAAGGTTTTATTGACTTTAGCCACCTCCCCAACTCCCACTAAAATTCGTATTATGCACACTCCTCTTCCCAATTCCACCGGGCATTTGCACTTAAACAGGCACGTTTTGAGTAGAATCACTTTAATTCCATGCCACAAAGATAACTTCTAGTTAATCTGATTAACAAATCATACTATTGAGTTAATGAAGCTTTGAGAAATCTTAATAAGAAAATTTCTGACTTAATTAATTTTTGATGAAAATAATATGCCTCACAGACCTTGTGTAGCAAGTCTTTCAATGTAGAAAGCCTATACAGTCCTAGACAAGTCATGATATACTATCAAGTTATGTAAGAATCACTTTCAATGTATTTTTAATAAACTTGTCTTTGAAGAAAATAAGAAACTAGGAAGAGAATCATAAAATGTGTTGCTTTGATGATGGATAGAATTCTGAACATAATAAGACAATGGTCAAAGTATATTTTGGTCAAAATTCAAGGAGAAAATATTTATATTTTCTCAAAAGCATGTGAATAAAAATATTTCTACCATTTACTTTCCAATTTTAAATAATAATCTATGTGTATATATATTTCATATATAACTATATATTTAAATCTATATATAACATATATATATAAAGTTATATATATTTTAACACAGAAGGGGTATACATATATAATGCAATTTATATATGTATATAAGTATATATTACACACATATATCTTAACACAAGAGGAATATTTGCTTTCAGTTCCTCCCAACTCTGCAATTTCTGACTAAACTAACTTAAGTCTTCTATTGCTTAGGCACTGGGTGAGCCACTTCTTGGAGGCCTGACATTTTTACTCCTGCTGATGCCCTTTCGCCAGCCTTCATGCTTAGCTATCTGAAATTATTATCATTTACCTATGAGCTGTCTACAAAACTCATTGTTATTTCCATTTAATTGAGCTGTATCAGTGAATCCTTATATCTCTGACTTTGCACCCCATAGTGTTTCTAGACTGCTTACCAGTGTTTTGGGAACTTAGAAGGAATACAGAGAAATATGTTTCTTTAAAAATAACAATAGTCAACCTAAGACCATTTTTTTTAGCACCAGAGATTAGTTTTCTATATTCCAGGTGACTTTCCTTGCATGTGTTTACTTCCTCATGTTTGTAGAATTCCATATTTGTCATTGTAATTCTATCTAGCTGTCAAGTAAGAAGATGGAAATAAGTGAAAATAATGAACAAACATCACTTCATATTATAGCCAAAACCACAGTTTGTTTGCTATTTGGTGTCCACTCAATAGAACTTTGATTTGGTAGGGAGTTCTGACATTGAAAATATATAAGAAAGAATTAAAAAGAATAATTTAAGATCCTGTGGTAATTTAAATAGTTAAAATGCAGTCATTAAGATCAATGGAGTAATCCATATAGAATTAAAGATAATTTGAGTATATCTTATTAACTTGCTTTTCTCAAGCATCTACCTGCTATGTATAAATCCCTAGAAACACCAACTTTAAAGTAAGTTGTATTTATCGATAGTATATTGATTTCTTAGATTATGATAAAGGTAATACAATCCTAAAGTTTTGAGGACTATCAGAATCATGCTCACTAAAACAATCTCCAGGAGGATTCCAATAAATCTGAAGAATGTGTAACTTTAAAATTGCTCATATAGCAAATGATAAAATGCATTTCTGCGTGCATTAGAAATCATAGCTTACGGTGTCCTCTAAATGCATAAATAAAAAGTCCAGATATGGCGTATTTGTGTCTAAGCATCCAATGACACCAATCCTCTTGTTTTGTGAACAGCCCCTTAAATATCTTCATTTCACAGTGAATGAGGATAGGTTGATATCCAAATGTGTGGAGGCCTTTCTGTATAGATTTGGAATAAATTTTCCCAGTATATGCTTATTTTGACACCTTATTGCCCTTATGATACATATCTTATTCTTTGGTCAAGTTTGGCAACTCTGTTCAATCAGGAACTTTGTTTCCACACTGTTTCTGCCCTACTTTGGAAAATAGCAGATAGTGAGTGTCCCTCCTCCACATTACTACATTCTTTAAGATCAAAGTTTCTCATTTACTACTAGTAGCAATTATCATTTACTCATTTCTAATAGTGTGACAGGAACTCCATATATATTATCTTTGTACCACTTGAGCTAATATTAATTCTCTTAATTCACAAAAAGTAACAATATTTACACAACTTAAACAATGTGCCCGACATCAACAACTAGAACCTTGAAGAAGTAAGACTTGAACCCAGACTCTTGGACCTTAGAGCTTCTGTTCTTAACCATCATGCTTTAGAGCCATAGGCTTAATGGATAATTAATTATTTATTCAGAATAAAAAAAATTCTTCATTCAATATCTGTACTCTTTGCGCATTAGCTATTTTTGTGCATATTGATTTATTGCAACAATAAAATTGTCTTATGAGGCAATATGATCTGGTGGAACAGTAAGTAAATAAGATTGTTAAAAGTGGACAAATTCAGGAGAAAAATACCGGGCGGTTTAAATATTTTTTTTTAATTCAAAATTGAAACAATAGTAAGAAGACTTATGAAGAAATCTAATCTCAAAATTAATTATATTAAGGATAAGATGAATGCCAATGAGAGAATTGGTGCATTTAAATTATAGATTTTCTTACTTCTCATTGGAAATGCATTTGTGGTCCAAAAAAGGAAAGGCATGTTATAGGTAACCCAGAATCCAAAATATTGCTCTTCATTGCTATATATGAAATAATCCTGACTACGAAATCATTCAGAGGTCAACTGAACTTATTTTTGGATACTTTTTAATTAAATTACTGACTTATAAAGCAAAGAGAAATAATAAAGGGACTCTATTATTTTAGGCATTAGATGATATACATGAAAATAGTATACATAAAATCAGTTTCTGGAACCATGCTAGGTGATCAATAAATATTATTATCTTTTTAATATTCCTTCCTACTCCTCTCCTAAATAGCATACACCAAGATAAAGGTATCTGGATCACTCCAAGATATTTCCTATTCATATATTCATTTGTTAATGCAGTCATTCATCCCACACATTTATTCAAAGTGCCTTACTCTTTGTATAATGAGGCTGTATTCATGCGCTAAAAAAAGATAGACAAAGTGAATAGCAAATCTGTGAATGAAGTTTTAAAGATTGGATAAGTTGAGTTAGAAAAAAGTTGTTTATGGGTACATTTACCTGCAAATCTAAAACCTTTTCTCAATGTTTTATTAAAATAAGTGTTCAGTAAATTTAATTTTAATGCATGTCAAGCTTCTCCTTTATAGAACATTCCATTCCGTGGAAAAGAATTTGGAAGTTTAAAACTAAATAAATTTTGGAAAAAAATATTGGAAGGATTATTTCCTTCTAAAAATAAAACAATGAAAACAATAGAAGTTATAAAAGTGAGTAAAGTTTGGTAGAAAATGTATTGCTATGGGAAGGGCATTTCTAAACTTAACATCTAAACCAGAAACTACTCAGAAAAATATTGATTCAAAATATAACTGGTGTTCCAACAAAAATGACAAAAAAATCACTACAAGCAAAATCTAAACCAAATAAAAAAAATATACAGACTCTATATTATTAATATTTTCATATTTGATAAACAGGAAACAAATGAATACTTTAACCAAAAAAAAAAATGTTCACAAGGCTGGAATAGAAAATTACCCAAGAAATCAAGGAGCCAATAAGTGACCAAACCTTTAAATATATTATTAATATTTGCACAGACTTCATAGAATTATCAGGAAACAAAGCTTTTTATTAGATGAACAAACATAGAAACAGAATTCAGAGAATAATATGAAAATATCGTTTACTTTTCCCTGTATNAATACTTAAACCAAAAAAAAAAAATGTTCACAAGGCTGGAATAGAAAATTACCCAAGAAATCAAGGAGCCAATAAGTGACCAAACCTTTAAATATATTATTAATATTTGCACAGACTTCATAGAATTATCAGGAAACAAAGCTTTTTATTAGATGAACAAACATAGAAACAGAATTCAGAGAATAATATGAAAATATCGTTTACTTTTCCCTGTATGTCAGCCCACAGTCCATGCTGAAATTCTATCTTCTTTATCTTCTTATATTTTTTGATAAAATTAATTCTTCCACCAATTCCTTCAGATATCCTTCCAGAATGAAGCAGAAAAAACCGAATTTTTTTCAGTATAAATTGAAACAGAAACATCAGATTGGGGATTAGACTAGTAAGGGAACTTCCTCTGAAATTGTGGGTCCTAAGGATGAGGACAAAGACAACTTAAATGCAAAATTTTTCATGGCAGACATTTTAAGACTCTACTCCTTCTCTTGTCAGATGAACAACGATCAATTTACAAGGTAGATAATAGATACAGTGGGAATTAGGATGTGGTAAGTGGGTAAGACTGGAACTGAGAAACGCATTATCTTATTTTGCTTCTTTTTCCCATCTGAATTAAGATGCTTGTTGCAAGCCTAGAATTACCCTAGCCCCCAAATAAATCTGCAGCAGATAAATTCATATTAATTATTTAGGAGAGAGGGAAGGGTTTGCACAGAATAAATCTTTGGCTATGTTTATCCCAATAATAATAATAATAATAATAAAAGAAACTGTTATTTTGCCAAAACTCTGTCGGGTATATTGATATTGGATCCTATCTACTGAATTCACAAGAACATATTTCTCTGTTTTTCTCTGTGGTTATCATTGCAATTAACACAGAACAAGAAATGAGGTATGGCATGAGTTAGCCTAGATAATAATTTGGATATCTCAAAGACATTTAGAGTTATAAATTGCTATATTATTTGTGTTAATTTTATGTACGAACAAAGTCCTATGGCTTTAAGGCTAGGATATTTGGAAATTACTTATAAAAGTATAGAAGATCATAGTGACCAAAATATAAATCTAATGTTTTATGTAACTTGGAGTATGTGGAGCCAATTCTTGTTGTAATATATTTTTTTTAAAGATTATTTATTTATTTGACAGAGAGAGAGAGAGATTACAAGTAGGCAGAGNTAAATATAAATCTAATGTTTTATGTAACTTGGAGTATGTGGAGCCAATTCTTGTGGTAATATTTTTTTTTTAAAGATTATTTATTTATTTGACAGAGAGAGAGAGAGATTACAAGTAGGCAGAGAGGCAGGCAGAGAAACAGGGAGAGGAGGAAGCAGGCTCCCTGCTGAGCAGGGAGCCCGATGTGGGCCTCGATCCCAGGATGCTGAGATCATGACCTGAGCCGAAAGCAGAGGCCTTCAACCCACTGAGCCACCCAGGCGCCCTCTTTGTGGTAATATAAATGTGGTCTGAACTACTGAAATAAGTCCCCTTGAGTATTTTGTGTAAAAGTACACAGTTTGGTTGCATTTGCCAACATTGTTTATTGTTTATTGAAGACAAGAGAGAGAAAAATCCTAGATAATTGAATAGCTATTTTTTTATCTGAAGAATTTTAAATAATGAGAGCTTAACATGAAAGCTGCCCAGGATAAAAATAAATTAGGACACTAGGGCCCACGAAAATACAGAACATCAGAGAATTTTAAGATAAAACATTAACATTACATATTCATGTATATTGTTCCTTTTGTTCCTATTTTCTCAATGCATGTGATTCTCTATCTGAGATATTACATATCCTGGCTTGTGTATTTTAACGTTGATTTGGAAGGAGACTGAGCATTTTTAGTCTTTTCAGAAAGTTGATAATCGAACAAAAATGATAAGAAAAAAATCAGAAATTGAAAACTGGGAGTCAATTTCAATACGTAAAAGCCAAGGGTTAAAGAGATGAAGTGAATTTGAGGAAACATTGTCATTTGAACTCATTCTTTTTTTTCCTTTAAATTAAATTAGCCGACATGTAGAACATCATTAGTTTCAGATGTAAAATTCAGTAATTCATTAGTTATGTATCATCCCCAGGACTCATCACATCACGTGCCCTCCTTAATGCCCGTCACCCAGTTACCCTATCCCTCCACTACAATATGTATCAGGGAGATCAAAGTAAAAAGAGGGAAATTTAGAGAAGCACACTCCGTTCTGAGACGAAAGGTAAAAGCATGAATTGGGCATAACAGTAAATTTCTTTACAATTTCCAAAGGAAACAAAATTTTCCTTCTCCATAGCTTTATTAATATAAATAAAACTCTACTCGGAAAAAAATACTACCTGCAGAAGTTTATTAGACAGTCCTCTGGGGGTATGAATATACATTTGAGGAAGAGAGGGAGGAAGGATTGAGAGGAACGAGAAGGTGACCATTCTTGTGGTTGCACGTCATACACAGAAGTTTAAAACCCAGATGGCCATGCAGAGTTGTCCCGGATTGAGGTGAGGCTGCTGACCTTTGTACTCCTGTATCATTGGATGCTGGTTGACTTCTGGGAGGGGGTGTAACTTTGCATTATGTAGATCCCTTTGGCCAAAGCAATTCTCACTGGCAGCTGAAGCTATGATCCATCAGTAGCCAATATTTCTTGCAGCCATGGAATGAGTGTCTTTCCTGAAGAAGGTATTAGGCAGAACATGGCAGTATCTTCTGCAGAAAATATGTAAGTTAGAAAGTGATAAATCTTTCAGAGAGAAATGAAGCAGGACAAGAAGTCTCTTGGACTAGATTGATCAGGCTGTGGTGGAACCATTTTCAGTTGCAAAATGGTTTTATGACACACGCACTTTTTGAAGGCGAGACTTTCAGTATAATTTTTTTTCATGGAGAGACCAGCATAATGTTACGGAGCATAGGAAAGTTCCCAGGACAGAAGTTAACTGCTACTCTATAATTTGTATCACAATGTTCATGATTAGTTAATAGAAATGTGACCCTAATGAAATACCCAGGGCACAGCTTCTTAAATCGGACATGGAATTTCTTTTGACAGCTTTTGTACCAGCATTTCTGAGAGAGGTCTGTACTCCTAAGTGCCTAACCCAATACTTGCCTTTTGTTTTCCATTGAGTTTCCATAAGAATCTTTCTGAAAAGGAAATGTAGCATAAATTTAGTCAAAAGCATACTTTTTGAAATCAGGCATGTTTTGAATTCCAAATCTCCAGTGTGACTTTGAGCAGAAGCTTAAGCCTCAATTGTTTTCCTTGTAAGTAGTAACAGTGCTCATCACACAGGGTAGTTCTAATGCTAAAAGAAGAACAAGTATGTAAAGTGCTTAGCACAGTACATCACACAGACTAAGCACTGAATAAACTATATATTTGAAATAGTAGAGTGATTCAAGTAGGACCAGTTCTAGCAATAGCAACAAGACTGCCTGATTGACTAAGCAAGCTCTTTCAGCAGACCCCACTGTTTCTGACTGTATGTGGATGAATTTACCATAACAGGACTGAAGTCAACTGATGAACTGTATATATTATTAAAACTTTGCCTCATGCTAAACTACACAATGATATCAATTGCCACTTTTTTAAATACTCATTTCTATGAGTTCAGTAGATTCTTGGGTATGTATACATGTTTGCAAATCAGTTAATGCAATAATTGAATTCAGTTGTAAACAAAATTTGATGAATCCTAACAGAATGTAACACAAGTTATATGAAGTTTAAAAACAACTACACATATGGAAGATATTAAGGAACAAATTTTAAATGTGAGCAAGACAGGTGATGCATGCATGTTACCATGACAACCTTGTAAGAAGACTTTATTTCCGTGCATAGCACCACACCAAAGAAAATTTCCTTTCTAGGCTGACAATTCTGTGATAGAGGCACCCACGGAGCCTATCGTTTGAATTTAAGGACTCAGAAAAAAATTTGATTTTGTCTTCTCTGGTGAAATTCCTACTTTATTACCTGAAGAGAAATAAAGTGGTTCTTATGAATGATTTATTTTGAACAAGTCACTGCAATCTAAATGAAATAATCTTTGGAAAATGAAGAGACCCTGGGCAGTGATCTGTTGAAGTCAAAAATAACAAAAGTAACTAGGCCCTTTTTCTATAGTCCATTAGGGGCAGGAAAAACTAATGATCAACTCTAAAAACTTTACATTTCAGGACCCCTAAAAACTGTGAAGCCAGGTGAAATGTATCTTGTATAGTTGATGAACTGTATTTGGTCAATTTAGTGTAAATTTTTAATTGTAAAATTAAATTGTATTCCTCCTCCTAGGCCTTAGAAAAGTCATTCCCTAATCTTCAGTGATTTTGCTTTTCTCTGAACGAGTCAGGAAATAGAGCAATTTAACACTTTCTAAAGATTACTTTAAAGTTGTTATATAAGCTTCCTTTGGCCATTGGTCACATGTTAGTTATTTTTTTTTTTAAAGATTTTATTTATTTATTTGATACACAGAGAGAGAGATCACAAGGAGGCAGAGAGGCAGGCAGAGAGAGAGGAGGAGGAAGCAGGCTCCCTGCAGAGCAGAGAGCCCGATGCGGGCCTCGATCCCAGGACCCTGAGATCATGACCTGAGCCGAAAGCAGAGGCTTTAACCCACTGAGCCACCCAGGCGCCCATGTTAGTTATTTTTATATAAAGCTCAGGATATAGTAGATGTTCAAAACATATCTGCATAATGTTTGAGGTTAGACATTTGGAACAACTAAAGTATTTGCAGTATTGAACAGAGAGCTGAACAAAATGCTAAATAAGGAGTTGTTATGGCAAACTATGTATCTGTTTAATACTTATATGTGTACCTGTCCCTATCCTGATGATATCTTCTGTACAATACAGAAGATCATATTCCCAAAATAAATTGTGGGCACAAGACTTTTATACTTAAAGGATTTTAGGATATGGAAGAGAAATATAATTATATCCCTAGGTTGACATAATCAAGAGTTGAGCAGTTAGTTATAAGTCTCTCACTAGACATCATCTTTATGGAGCCGGAAAATTTGTTCTTGGGAGTCATTTGGGAACTATACCCGCAAAGCAGGAAAACCTGACTTGAAAAATGAATTGTTTTGGTTTCAGGTCAAGGAGAGACCATTGATGTAATGGCAAGAATTCAACAAAGAAACATTTTAGGAAGGAAAGAAGACATTTCATACCTATAAAAATTGTTGGGATATATTTGTGTACTTGATGTCACGCAAGTATATGACAATGGATCACAGCCCCTGATGGGTAGATGTCTGAACGAATTTCTCTGATTCCAACTCTCTCCACATTCCTAGCACTAAATTGAAGCTATTCACTTACCCAGGTGTGACTACATTTTATAACTACATATATTCTTGTTAACTAAGCTTAAATTTTAAGATGTCAAGATTTACATGTTCACTTCTAAAGATACGTGTATTCTCCAGCAAATCCTGGTTATCCAGAATTTTAGTTTCCTTAAGCACATTATATGTAAAAATGAAGAACTATAACATATTTAGTCACGAACTGTCCATGTAGAACTTGTCATAAAATTCTACCAATGTACATTAGTCTATTCTTAGAGAATTTGCTTTGTATTTTTCCCATAAAAATCACCGTAATATTAGGGATGATTTTATTTTATTTTATTTTATTTTATTTTATTTTATTATTTTAAAGATTTTATTTATTTATTTGACACAGAGAGAGATCAGATCACAAGTAGGCAGAGAGGCAGGCAGAGGGAGAGGGTGAAGCAGGCTCCCCGCTGAGCAGAGAGCCCGATGCGGACCTCGATCCCAGGACCCTGAGATCATGACCTGAGCCGAAGGCAGAGGCTTTGACCCACTGAGCCACCCAGGCGCCCATTAGGGATAATTTTAAAGTTCCAGATTATTTTCCAGTTTTGATGCCAGTTAAACATATAGGTAAGTTCCTAAAAGGATAATATTTTTAAATGAGATCTTTCAAACTTTATTAATAACCTATGCTTCAAAATACTTGAAAGGCTCTTGTTTTTCTGCAATAGTTTGAATAAATGTACTTATATCAATTGTGCATAAGATTTCCTATACTATCTTTCATATTGCCTTTTCTAATATATGTCTTCCATGCAGTCTTCTGCAAGAAGATGCTTTGGAAGTGAGAGAAAGTAGGTTTGCACAAAGTAAGAAATGAAATTGCAGTGCAGGCCTGCTGAAACCACAGCCAACCTGGCAGAGAGCTCTGGGGCAAGAATTGCCCATCAAGGTCATTTTGCATGAGTCTGAAATAGACAGGCTTTTGAACTTCCACATTGCTCAGTTGTTGGATGTAGGCTGTCCCAGAAAGACAAGACTTTGGATGGGGTGACTCTACTCACCACTCTACCTGCAACTGGCAGAATAACTTCATCCTTTCCCTGATGAAGGAACTGAGAGGCACATTCTTATATGTTCCTCACTCTACCATTTTCACGGACTCTACGTCTATACACAGACATAAACATAAACAACCCCTGGTGTTTGGTGGACCTTTCATTGTATGTGAGTCTTCATGTCAGATGTCATGTTTACTTGTCTCAAAGGCTTACCTGGTGATATAACCCAGACACTCATCACCAGTGATCTGAATTTTTGCTGCCTGCTCTTCTGAAGTTGGGTTAGATAAGCCTGTGCACTTACAGTCACAATAAGAAAAGGAAATATCAAGAGGAACCTAAATAAATGCCTCTTTTCTGGGTCTCACACATATTCTTCCTCTCCCTCACTGTTTAACAGCATCTCTACTTATCCTGATGACCAGAGACAATTATCCATGATATAATAATGACTCCTTTCTTCCTGTTTCTTTGATACTATGAGTCAAAAGTACCAGGATGCAGCTATAGTTCTTAATTCTGAAAATTAAAATTCTGAAAATTTTCTACAATATATAGTTAAAGTGTCCCATTTCTGGGAATTTGGATATCTAATCCTATAAATCCCAGTATTATAGGAACAGGAAGTACAATGTCTCCTAGTGGGTCAGTGGAAAGAATAATAAATAAAGCCATTCCTGCTTCCATCACTTGTGTGATGGTTAATTTTATGTGTCAGTTTGGCTGGGCCACAGTTCCCAGATATGGGATCGAATATACTGAATTTTTCTATAAGAATGTTATTAGATAAAGTAACATCTAAATTGATGGACTTTGAGTAAAGCAGATTTTCCTTCATAATGTGGGTGACTCTCATTCAGTCAGTTGAAGGCCTGAATAGAACAAATGACTGTCCTACCCCTAACAAAAGATCATTCAATCAGCAGTCAGTCTTTAGACTTGAACTGCAATGTTGGTTTCACCGGGGTATCCAGTCTACCAGCACATACTACAGATTTTGGCTTTCTAGATTCTATAATTTCATGCTCTATGAGCTAATTCCTTAAAATAAATCTCTCTCTCTCTCTCCACACACACACACACACACACACACATGCACGTGTTTTTCTTTTAATTTTTTTTCAGTGATGGTTAATTTTTCTATGAATACTATTTTAAATATTTCTTGATGCACCTGTACAAGTGTTTCTCTGGGTTATATACTTAGGAGTGAAACTGCTGGGTCATAGTTTATAACTGAATTAAAATTTAAAGGACAAAAGTAGTTGCATTATTTTAGCTAACTTGTGGGATGCAGCCAAATGCTTTATATTATAATGTGACATATGAAAAATTAATGAATTAAGCAACTACCCTTAAAATTAAATAATGTTGAAAAAAGGAAATAATAGACATAAGAGCAGAATATAAAGTAATAGAAAACAAACATAATTATCGAGATCTACAAAGTCAGAAGTTAATTCATTGAAGAAAATAACAAAATAAATAAATGTACGCTTATTGTAACCAAAGGGGAAAAAAAGCACATTCACAAACAATTGCAACCATAAAAACCCAGAATTTAAAACAGATACAGTTGAACTTGCAAAAACTTTTTTCTAATAAATTTTATTTCTTATTAAAACTTTCAAAAGGACAATTTTTTAAAACTTTTCAAATTTGATAATGAGTTTACCAAATTCCTACAAGCAAACTTGTCTGTGAGTCTTTAGTAGCTACCCATTAGAGTCAGAAAAAAGACAAGACAGCATGCACAAAAACAGACACATAGACCAATGGTACAAAATAGAGAGCCCAGATATGGGCCCTCAACTCTATGGTCAAATAATCTTCAACAAAGCAGGGAAAAATATCCAGTCGAAAAAAGACAGGATCTTCAATAAATGTTGTTGGGAAAATTGGACAGCTATATACAGAAGAATGAAACTCGACCATTCGCTTATACCGTACACAAAGATAAATTCTAAATTGATAAAAGACCTCAATGTGAGACAGGAATCCATCAAAACCTGAGAGGAGAACATAGTAACCTCTTTGACATTGGTTACAGCAACTTCTTTCCAACACATTGCTAAAGGCAAGGGAAACAAAAGCAAAAATAAACTTATGGGACTTCATCAAGATAAAAAGCTTCTACACAGCAGGGAAACAGTCAACAAAACAAAGAGACAACCCATGGAATCAGAGAAGATATTTACAAATGACACTACAGACAAAGGGCTGATATCCAAGATCTATAAAGAGCTTCTCAAACTCAACACCCAAAAAACAAATAATCAAGTCAAAAAAATGGGCAGAAGACATGAACAGACACTTCTCTAAAGAAGACATGCAAATGGTTAACAGACACATGAAAAAGTGTTCATCATCATTAGCCATCAAGGAAATTCAAATCAAAACCACATTGAGATAACACCTTACACCAGTTAGAACGGAAAAAATTGACAAGGCAAGAAACAACAAATGTTGGAGAGGATGTGGACAAAGGGGAATCCTCTTACACTGTTGGTGGGAATGCAGTTGGTACAGCCACTTTGGAAAACAGTGTGGAGGTTCCTCAAAAAATTAAGAATAGAGCTACCCTATGACCCAGCAATTGGACTACTGGGTATTTACCCTAAAGATACAGATGTAGTGAAAAGAAAGGCCATATGCACCCCAATGTTCATAGCAGCAAAGTCCACAATAGCCAAACTGTGGAAAGAGCAGACATGCCCTTCAACAGATGAATGGATACAGAAGATGTTGTCCATATATATGATGGAATATTACTCAACCATCAGAAAGGATGAATACCCAGCTTTTACACAACATGGATGGGACTGGAGGAGATTATGCTGAGTGAAATAAGTCAAGCACAGAAAGTCAATTATCATATGGTTTCACTTACTTGTGAAACATAAGGAATAGCATATAGGACATTAGGAGAAAGAAGGGAAAAATGGGGCGCCTGGGTTGCTCAGTGGGTTAAAGCCTCTGCTTTCGGCTCAGGTCATGATCTCAGGGTCCTGGGATCGAGGCCCGCATCGGGCTCCCTGCTCAGAAGGGAGCCTGCTTCCCCCCCCCCCCGCCTGCCTCTCTGCCTCCTTGTGATCTCTCTCCCTCTGTGAAATAAATAAATAAAATCTTAAAAAAAAAAAAAAAAGAAGGGAAAAATGAAGGGGGGAAATTGGAGGGGGAGAAAAACCATGAGAGACTATGGACTCCAAGAAACAAACTGAGAGTTTTAGAGGGAAGGGAGGGTGGGGGAATGGGTTAGCCTGGTGAAGGGTATTAAGGAGGGCATGTATTGCATAGAGCACTGGGTGTTATACACAAGCAATGAATTTTGGAACACTACATCAAAAACTAATGGCATACTGTATGGTGACTAACTTAACATAATAAAAAAAAGACAAGAAGTCTAATATTTCAACTTTCATTCAACAATGTACTGGAAGTTCTATGTAGAGCAATAAGACTGGGAAAGAGATATAAAATTTAGGGAAAGTAAAATAATAAAAATTATTTTATCCACAGATTATGATTATCTAATGCATATAAACTCCACAAGAATACATATATGCTTAAGAATTAACAGTGGTTTGCAAAAAAAATAAAGAATGTAACAATGGTATTTAATAAGATAAAATATCTTTATAAAGATATAGATCAATATAAATTTTTATTTTCACAATGAGACGAGTAGAAAACAGAAAATAAAATTTAATGAAAAGTAATATCTATAATAGTAATAGTTAACAGATTTCTATACATAACACAACCAATTACATGCAAGAGATTATTTTTAACTTATTAAATTTTATTAAATATCACTGAAACTACAAATTCATGGAAATACATACCATGTGAGATTTAAGGTGAATAGGGGTAAGTCCTCCCCAAATTGATCTACGGTGTCAATGAAGTTCCAATAATAACTCCATGCAAATTAAAATTTCCCTCTAAAACATATTAAGAGAAGCAAAAGGTGAAGTATGCTCAATAAGCACTTTAAAGAAAAGGACTAGACATGGACAATTAACTTCTCAGATATTAAGATTCATTATAGATTAATAGTAATTAAACCAATGTTATTTAGTTGCATATAGAGTCAAACTGACCAGTAATAGAGCATAGAAACAGGGCCATATGAAGACAAAAATAAGAGAATTCTCCCACTGAATTTCCAATTAAAAAAAAGTTACAAAAATGATATCTTTGTCTTTATCAACAGAAAAAAACCATGAAAATACATCACAATTTCAAACCTCACAAAATACTACTTCCAAATGAATTGCATACTAACATTAAAATTAAAATTTTAATACTTCATATAGAGAATATGCGTATATATTTATTATTTCATTGAAGGAAAATATTTCTAAAAATGCATAAAACATAAGAATATATAGATAAAATGGAATACATTAAAGTTAAGAATTTCTGTCCATCAAAAAACACCATACATCCAGGGACAAAATAAACTCAAGATATATGTAACACGTGTAACAAACAAACACAAACTAGGAGAAGTTGTTTGTATTACTTGGGATTTAATAGAGAATTGATTAGGATTTTTAAGAAAAATGAACAACAATAAAAAATGGTAAAGATATTAAGAGGAACATCACTGAAAAATCAATGGTTCAAAATGAAATGATTTTCAGCCTTAATATTTATCAGAAAAATGTTGATGCAAAATGAAATTCTGCACCCACTAATTTTGTATAAATTAAGAAGTCAAATAATACCAAGTGTTGGCTAGTATGGAATAAAGAAAGCGTGAAACTATGAGAATATAAATTAAGTCAATCAGTTTGAGAATCAACTTGGCATTACCTAGTAAAGATGAATATGACACAGTACATCTTCTGCAAAAATTATCACTCTAGAGAACATCTTTCACACGCACCCAGGTAGCATTTAGAAGCATTTTAAGAGCTTGTCGTAATGGATTAACCAAGTTAATATTTATAAAACAAACTAAAAATATGACACAAAGTAAGTATACACATTATTTAAAACATAAATATAAGAACTTGGGAATCCACATGCTCACCATTGGTAAAACATATATTGTAGTATACATACATTGTAAATGAATGAACAGTAAGTATGTACATAACCATGGATAAATCTCAGAAAATATTTTTGAGTGGATGCAGTTTAAAGAAGTAAATACAAAACATGAATCCTCTTACAAAATATTTGGTAACAGAAAAAGCAACTGATATATCACTTAAGAGTATATATGTAGAAAATCATAAAGTGAAGGGTGAGAATATCTCACATTAAATTTAGGGCTATGGTTACCTCTAAGGGGAGAAAAGAGGGACTTCAAAGTTATTACAAGTAGAAATTATGTTCTATCTATAAAGCTGAGTAGTATCTAATGGGAGTTCATTTGATTACAAATATTTATAAATTTCTTTATATACACAATTATTTTGAGTTGTGTTTGAAAACGAAAGCATGTTTAAATATTAGAGAAGGACTTTTGGTTTATGCTTCCATACATAAGGAGTTTGGAAGTTGTCATTGTCCTAACAACAAGTAAAAAGCTATACAGACCGAAAAATCAACTCTTCAGGGCTCCATTTTTAGTGAGAGAAGAACACAGGGCACACCTCTGCCCCCAGGATGGAAAGGTGGACAGTCAAATATCAGGTGTTGTGGCTACTGGAACAGAGACCCAGGAGTAGAAACCACTCTGGGAACCAGGGCCTGAATGAGAAAACCTGGGCTGCAACAGACTAGATGCTGGAGGCTCAGGGTGGACAAATCTATGAGTTAAAACCTCTAAAGAAGCCTAGTCATAGGGGTACCCCACAATATTGTGGAATCTACTTCCAGGAACTCAACCTTGCCCCCACAGTAAGCACTAGAGAAAAATAACATATTACTTTAATAGAATACTTTTATTTCATGATCTTTCGTGAAATTTTTTCTATAACATTGATTATTTAAGATGATTAAAAACATTTTTCAGATTGAAGGGCATTAAAAAGCAGAATCCATATGTGCATTTAAAGACACTTAATGACTACCATTAGTGATTTAGTCAAGTAAATAAATAAATATGTAAGTAGCCTATGCTATGATCTGAGGACCAATAACTTCAGTTGGGCTTTGGAAAAATAAGAATACTTTATCACTGTTTAACCTATTGTTTATCAAAAATCTCATAGATATTATAAAATGTTCTGTAAAATTACATTGTTTATTTATTTTTGTCTCCTGTAATGTACATCATCTTTTGTTCTATGAGCCTTCCCCAATTCCCCATGAAACTGAAACCATTTCATGGTGGTGGCCCACTGGGTAGCAGTTTTACAGCTTTTTCTATTCCCTGGTTTAGTTTTCTACCCTTGTCATCACCTCTGCCCATTTAATTCAAAACCCTGCTAACAATTTTGCTCTTCCACTTTTCCATTTTCAGCATTAACACTGGAATAGATTAAAAAGTGCAAAGGATTGTTCTGTCTCCAATCCTTCACGAGACTTATATTTTGTTTTTATCACAGAAGAATCTACATCCCTATAAATACTAAAAACAAGTGTCCTGCAGAAATTGCCTGTTTTCATTTTTTTTAAAGATTTTATTTATTCATTTGACACCGAGAGAGAGATTACAAGTAGGCAGAGAGGCAGGCAGAGAGAGAGGAGAGAGGAGGAAGCAGGCTCCCCGCTGAGCAGAGAGCCCGATGTGGGCCTCGATCCCAGGACCCTGGGATCATGACCTGAGCCGAAGGCAGCGGCTTTAACCCACTGAGCCACCCAGGCGCCCAGAAATTGCCTGTTTTCAGATGGAAGTAACTTAGCGTTCAAGTCTGTCAGTGTCAGAAGTTCAGGCTGACAGTTCATAAGTCATTTACTTTCGTCTATTCTCTCTAGCATCCCTCTTGTTTATATCTGGATCCAGAAGTGTGCTAGTTGTCGTATATAGATAAAACACCAGGTTAGCCTATTTTTTCAGGCTATGTAGCAATTGCCTTGAAACCTAAAGAATGGCAAAAATAAATATTTATGTTCATCTACTTGACCTATTTGAAATAGTCATTTAGAGATCCCTTTTGCCATGTAAAATGGAATCACATATTTTTTCCTGGTAAGAAAGGGACTTTTCTGTGTCTCTGTGTATGACTGATTTGTCCAACATACCCTATATTCCAAGTTCATTTTTCATGGTACTTGTTAGCTCAAGACCCAAAAGTACATTGTAGGCAGGATAGTCCATGAAAGGAAAATATATTCATCATTATTGCATGCACTATCCAAATAGGATTTGATGCCTGAGGTCAGCAGAAGAGCTATGCTTTATCTCTCTGGTTACTAATAATAGTATTTGGTCTTAGATATTCTGTACCATCTTTTCTATAGCTATTTTCTTTCTGTGCTTGAATAACATTGTGAAATTGAGTGAATTCTCATCTACTATTTCCTTTTTTATTCCTCAAGTCATCATATTATCTAGATGAGTTTCTCCACCTCAAAAACTAATCATTTCCACTGTTTCTCAGAAAAATACTTGTCAGTTTCCATTCTATTTCTGCCTTTAAGTGTCCATCTAGTCACGTATTAAGAGAATAATGGCACAATATTTTTATGTTTATGTTCTTAGTATTCATATTTGGACTGTAACTTCTCTGATATGAAAATTGTTATTTACATACTAAAAAAATATCTGTAGCAAGTTCAAATTGATAAGAAATAATGTATTTGGGGGGGGGGATGGTTTCAGTATTGTTCATGTCCAAACCTGGGCTCAAGGTAATCCCTTCTTTCTCACTTCCTTTTTTTCCTTCAGAAACACATTTCCTTGTCCACTCTTCTACTAGAACTTATCACCTATATAGTTATTGATTTTCAAGGTTTTTACATTTTCTATGATATCATCCTTCTATAGCAGCTATCACTTAATAAGCACTCAATAAATTTTTGGTGAGCCTAATTTAATAAGTTTAATTAGGTCTTGATAGGTATAACTAAACATTTATCCTCTTTTTTTTCTGTCTCAAAGAAATATGCTTATTTCACATAGAAAAAAATGCAAATTTGCGCTATTTTTCCTTTGCCCATTACTAACTTCTGGCACTGACATTTCATCTTCCCATCTTTTGCCTAGAATTAAGAAAAACAATTGGGATAAAATATTTCACAGAGGAGACAGCTGTATTTTCTTGAATACAAAGTAGAAAGAGAAAAAGGAAAAAAGAAGAAAGAAGAAAGAAAGAAAGAAAGAAAGAAAGAAAGAAAGAAAGAAAGAAAGAAAGAAAGAAAGAAAGAAAGAGGGAGGGAGGGAGGAAGGGGAGGGAAGAGAAGGGAAGGAAAAAACCTCAATGTTATTTCCTTGGAGAGATTTTGACAGCCCGCTCGACAAGTGTATGTGAAAAAATAGGTTTTTTTTTCACCACATAACAAGATTTAATTTTAATTATGTTATTTTACTCCTAGGTATGTCAGGCTCTAAGAGTAGAGACCCTGGTAAGTAGAGTAATGTCTGCTCCAAGGACGTTCCCCAAAAATTTGTTTAAAGAACGAATGAGTGAGGTTCACCTTCTCCATATATAAAATTAAGATAAAACACTAGCTTATAAGTACTTCATGAATTTTGGATGCAAATGATATTTATGTGATATATATATAATATCTATGTACATATATGCAATTTGTAATATGTATATAAACATACATTTGTACATAACAGAGATTACCAATCTATCATTGTTTAAATAGCCTATTCTAGAAAGCTTGTTTTATTTCAAGAAATACATTCTTTTTTTCAAGATCTGAAAATTACTTGCTGTGGGACCAGCTTGAGATGTCACTTTCTGAGTCTTGGTAAATTCATCTCTAAATGGTATCTACTTTCTAGTTTGTTATGAGGCTTATATGAGATAATGTATATAAAGTGCTCTACCTATAGAAGGTGATAAAAATAAGTTCAAGCCACAGTTAACTATAATTTTTACCAATAAAAAATTACTACAAAGTAATAAAAAGTTCCATGACACAGACTTTGCAATAAATTATTTCTTCAGACAAGCTACTGAATAGCACGGTTATTTTATTATACAAACATGCATTGAAGATTGAATACTTTACATATCCAGAATCGGATATTAAAACAAATCTTGAATAGGGTTCTCAAAATTAAAAATCCCAATTTTAGTACCAATGAGTAAGATTCATGTCCAGGTTTGGCTTTAGCATTTTCTCTGGTTAATAAATATAGACACTGGGCGCCTGGGTGGCTCAGTGGGTTAAAGCCGCTGCCTTCGGCTCAGGTCATGATCCCAGGGTCCTGGGATCGAGGCCCACATCGGGCTCCCTGCTCAGCAGGGAGCCTGCTTCCTCCTCTCTCCTCTCTCTCTGCCTGCCTCTCTGCCTACTTGTAATCTCTCTCTCTGTGTCAAATGAATAAAAAAAATCTTTAAAAAAAATATAGACACTATTAGGAGTGAGAAATACTTTAGGCCTAATTCTCGGAAATATTTATTTGCTCTGAATCAGACAGTCTTTTAACAATACTGAGTGTAGGAAACACCTAATTTACATAAACTGGCAGTTTGGGTGGTATTATAAATTAGCATAGTTTCTATTGCTAGGAAGTAGTGGTTTCTTTTTTTTAATGTGTTTTTTTTAAAGGTCTTATTTATTTATTTGACAGAGAGAGAGAGAGATTAGGCAGAATAGCAGGCAGGGAGAGAGGAGGAAGCAGGCTCCCTGCTGAGTAGGGTACCTGATTCTGGGCTCCATCCCAGGACTCTGAGATCATGACCTGAGCCTAAGGCAGAGGCTTTAACCCACTAGTCATCCCGGCGCCCCAGAAGTAGTGGTTTCTAAACATGGATTTGTTAAAAGACTAGAAAGGGTACGTTCATTTTTCATATGACTTTCTGGCGTTTTGTCTTTTATTTACCACATGATAACTTTGATCATATTTTCACATTTCAGGTATTATAATCTCTCTCTCTCTCTCTCTACACACACACACACACACACACACACACACACATATTATCCATTACCTATCTGGGAATCATCTAACTTCTTTAAGCAATAGAAGAATATTATATATTTTATAAGAATACAGACCACAGCCATATTTAAAAGCTATATAATTATTGGCAAGTTTCTTCATGTTTTCTGATTTCACTTCCTTCATCTGTTAGGGATAATATTAGTAGCCACCTCAGTGGATCATGGTGAGGATTTTGTGAGCTAAAACAGTGTAGAAAAATATCCAGAACATAGTAAATGCTATATGTGTTGGCTATTATTATTTAGAAATAAAATTTGAACTGCATTTTCTGATTACACTAAGTGTGGTACATAGATCACCAAAAAGATGCTATAATTATGTTTTATATTATTAAATGTATAATGAATGGGTCTTGACTTGAGTAGTGGTTCTGAAAATACAGTATGCCAAATGATCACCAGACATGTTGATTAAAATCCACATCTTCACACTTGTCCTTAGAAAGGCTGAATGATAGTCTGTAAAGTCAAGTCTTCTGTAGTTTAAACAAGACTAGCAGATAATTCTGGTGCACAATGCATGGAACAAACATAGAAAATAATTGAACAGAAAACATGAAGGACTCCTACAAAAGCATGATCTTTGAGGATCTCAAAATCTCTTCAAGGATTTATATAGTCACCATCACACCTATAGTTGAAGTTATCGGTTGTATGAAGATTTTTTCTTTTTTTTTTTAGGCTTTATTTATTAATTTGACAGAGAGAGAGACAGCGAGAAAGGAAATACAAGCAGGGGGAGTGGGAGAGGGAGAAGCAGGCTTCCTGCTGAGCAGGGAGCCCAATAGGGCTGGATCACAGGACCCTGGGATCATGACCTGAGCCAAAGGCAGACACCTAATGACTGAATCATCCAGGCGCCCCAGATTTATTTTTTCTTTACAGTTCTTTGGATTCACAAAGGAGAAAGAAATCGATTTTGGTGGATTTGGAAAAGGTTTCTAATTCGGAGATGAAACTTAAAGAATAAATGGGATTTCAATTAGTCAGTAAATAAATCAGCGAAGGAGAAAAAATGGCAAGACTATAGGAAAGAAGGAAAGAAAAGGGTACATTGTGAACATGGTGGCATAAATATACAGTTGACCCTTGAACAACATGGGTTTGGACTGCAGGGATCCACTTCTTCCATGAAGATTTTCTTCAATAAATATAGTACGTACTGTGTATCTTCTATTTCTTATGATTTTCAGTAACATTTTCTTTTTTCTAGCTTACTTAATTGTGAGAGTGCAGTATGTAAACATATAAAATATGTGTTTATCTACTGTTATGTTATGGATAAGGCTTCTAGTCAGCAGTAAGCTATTAGTACTTAATTTTTTGGAGGGTGAGATGTTATATGTGGATTTTTGATTGGGTGGGGGGTAGCACCTATAATCCCTGTGTGATCAAGGATCAAATGTATATATATTCACACACACCAATATATATATGTGTATATATAAGTTTATATATATAAATTTATAATAAATATATATTCATATATACAATATACATTATATATACAAGTAATATGCATATACATGTAAAGCAATATATGTTGTATTAATTTTTTTCTGTACATTGTGATGTTTAGACATCTTCAAAAAAAATATTTTTGCCTGAGGAGACACTACCTCTCCTGAGTCAGCTGATTCTTAGAGAAAGCAAGACAGCCAGGAACATGCTTTTGACTAATTCAGAATCGCACTTAGCCTATACATCTCAGGAGGCAATATTTCTCTGACTTAATTATCTTAGGGTCATGTGCCAGGCAACTAGAGACTACTCTTTCAGCCCAAACCCTACAAAAATTATTCAAACTAGCCACTCCTAGACCATTTACCCTATTTTGCCTTTCCCAGGGAAAACCCAATAAAGAAGCTCCTGGTCTAGATTCCCCGCTCCTTCCTGCTTCTGCTTTCTGACATGTGGTGTTCCTCCTGTGGCACTTCGCGAAGAACCATGCCTTTCATTTCTAGGGGCACTGTAAGTAACATTAAGCTTTTCATTCAATGGAACTGACCTCTCCATGTTGTGTTACTCAGTCACTTTTAAAAATTAAGACCCAACCACAAAACACATGAATACATTATACATATACATAACGAAGTGAAATAATAAAATCTGAGTTTAAGATTATGGGACCCATTGGATGAGTTAGAAAATTTCAAATTATGAAACTATTTACAAAGCTCTTAAACTTCACACAAGCAAAAGTTTAGGAATTAAAATTAAAGTAATGTCTGTTGAAACTGAAGTACAAAATGTGTATTTATCAATTGTTTATATTATCAGTAAGGCTTCTAGCCAATAGTAGCTGTTAGTAGTTAAGTTTTGGGGACTCCAGAGTTGTATGTGGAATTTTGATTGCACAGGGGGTTCAGTGCCAACTTAACAAAATGTCAACAAAAAAATGAAAGATAAAGGAAAGGAAGAAATTAAAGATAATCTATAACCTAGATTATCTGAAGTTCCAATCCACATTTTTAGAAATAATAATCTAGTTTGTTCTTTGGGTGAAATGGCTGGAAAGAAGGTCAAAAGAGATTTTGGGGAGGCTAACCTTTTATTTCTTTATCCAAGAGCTGGCTACATGAGGGTGTTCAATGTGTAAAAATTTTGTGAGATATTACACATATGACATATACTTTACTACTCATATATTACATTTTCAATTAAGAAATAAGGATTTAAATAAGCTGACTTATTGTAAAACAGTAGAATGCAATTTATTCATCAAAATGGTTATTACTGACCTTTATAACATAGACACCTTAAGAAGATATCTAATTATTCTAAAATTCTGCTGTGCTTATTGAGTATTATATGTAAGTGATGAATCATTAAATTGTACTACCGAAATGAATATTACACTATATGTTAACTAACTGGAATTTAAGTAAAAACTTGAAACTATGGGCGCCTGGGTGGCTCAGTGGGTTAAAGCCGCTGCCTTCGGCCCAGGTCATGATCCCAGCGTCCTGGGATCGAGGCCCGCATCGGGCTCTCTGCTCAGCAGGGAGCCTGCTTCCTCCTCTCCCTCTCTCTGCCTGCCTCTCTGCCTCCTTGTGATCTCTCTCTCTGTGTCAAATAAATAAACAAAATCTTAAAAAAAAAAAAACAAAAAAACCCTTGAAACTACCAAAAAAAAAAAAAATCCCACAAAAAGACATAACAAACCCAAGCTCCTTTTATCTCGTTATTTTGCCATAATCAGGCAGTAGTTTCTGTCTCTGAGTCCCAGATGGGTTTTCCAAGATTTGCCATCTTAAACTCAAAGGATAAGTGTAAAGAGGCTGGGTAGTTATTGTTCATTTGTTTTTCTGGCTGCATATTTTTGTGTAATAAACTAAAAAACAGTGACATAAAGCAACAATTAATTAATTAAAATTCTGTTCTTCAAACATCTTTAACTCCTTTTAAAGTACTTTCACAGTTTAGTATACTTGTTAAAGTAATTTTTGTTGATATATAATTTAATTATAACAAAACGCATAGATTGTATGTTTGTTAAATTTTATACAACCTCCGACCCAATCAAAACAGAAAGTTTCCACTTCCCTTGAATTTCCCGCATGCCGGTTTTTCGGTCACACTGCATACACTACATTTTTATCATTTGTATCTCTGTAGCTTAGGTTTGGCTTTATTTGGAACTTCATAAAATGGCATCAGATATGAAAATTTTAATATATTTATTCACTTTGTATACATATTTTATATGTATTCCATATACATATGTATGTGCAGTATGTATTCATATATAATGAAATAATGATAATAATATATGTATAAAACAATGAAGTATCTTCCATTATATTAGAGCGGTACAATTGGTTACACTACTAACATATTAGTAGACATCTGAGTTCTTTCCAGTTTTTAGCTATTTTTTTATTATTATGTTCCGCTAGCCACTGTATCATACATAATTAGTCCTTGTACAACACCCAGTGCTAATTGTTAATAAAACTGCTAATAACATTCTTGTAGAGATTTTTTTGTGGATATATATTTTTATTCCTTTGGGGATTTCACAGAAATAACATTACTGCGTCAGTATTTATTTATTTATTTATTGAGAGAGAGAGAGCGCACACACATGCACGCACACTAAGCGCATGTGCAGAAGCTGATAGGGGAGGGGCTGAGGGAGAGAGATAATCTCAAACAGGCTGCATGATCAGGAGTCAGATGCTTAACCAACTGAGCCACGCAGGCACTCCTATTATTGACTTTTTATATACTACATAACTTACTTATATATTGTGTTTATTGTCTCATTTCACTGCAGGTGAATATAAGCTGTATGAAAACAGGAATATTGTTTGTTTTTTCCTCAGAACATTCCATGTGATAGAAAAGTGCCTAACACTTGGTAGTTGTATACTGAATTGTTAAGAAATGACCAAACTGGGCGCCTGGGTGGCTCAGTGGGATAAAGCCTCTGCTTTCAGCTCAGGTCATGATCTCAGGGTCCTGGGATCGAGGCCCGCATCGGGCTCCCTGCTCAGCAGGGAGCCTGCTTCCCCCTCTCTCTCTCTGCCTGCCTCTCTGCCTCCTTGTGATCTCTCTCCCTCTGTGAAATAAATAAATAAAAAATAAATAAAATCTTTAAAAAAAAAAAAAAAGAAATGACCAAACTATTTCCCTAAGTAGCTATGTATTATACATTCCCATCAACAATGCATGAGTTCCAGTTGAATTTTCCTCACTAAAACTGGTGGAATCAGTTCAGTCCTTTTAATTCTATCAATCTTTATGAGTGTGAAGTAGTTTATCATTATGGTATAAATTAGCATTTCCCTCACAACTAAGAATCTTAATAATCTTTTCATGTACTTATTAGTCATTTTTACGTGTGAATGTATGAATGTCTGTTCAAAATCTGCCTATTTTTTTGCTTTGTTTTTTTCTGTTTAATTTTAATTTTATATGTTTTGGGTGTAATGACACAAGAGTTTGAGTATTTTCTTTAAAGGCAAATGACATTATATCAATATACTGGATTTTTCAAAACATCTAAAAAATGAATGATTATGCATGTTAAGAAAGTGGATGGATAATCACAATTGAAAACACTAACAAAATATGAAAGGAAAACTATAAAAAAAACTCATTCTTGTGTGAGATGTAAACCAAAATTTACAAAAAATAAAAGCTTTAAAATTTACTTTTGGTGGTATTTTCAGAATGGTTAGAAGACACTACATCGGTTGGAAGGCACAATACTCTTTCAGATCTGAGGTCCTAGTCTGGTAGAAAAGTCAGTTGAATTTTGTTATATTGTGTTTTTCTTCTTCTTCTTCTTCTTCTTCGGATTATTTAGATATTTTTGATAGACTCTTTTTTTATGGCAATTTTAGGTTCATGGCAAAATTGAACAGAAGCACAAAGTTTTCCCATATATTCTCTGCCCCACACATGTATAGCCCCCCCATCAATATTTTCCACCAGAGGGGTACATTTGTTACAGTTGATGAGCTTACATTGATACCTAATTATCAGCTAAAGATTATAGTTTATAATAAGATTCACTCTTGGGGTTGTGCATTCTATGGGTTTTGACAATGGAATGACCTACATCCACCATATAGTATCATAGAGAATAGTTTCATTGCCTTAAAGATCTCCTGTCTTCCCCCTTCCTCCCATACCTTTTATCTCTCCCTCCCCCAAATCCCTGTCAGCCACTGATCATAGTTTTGTCTTTTCAATATGGCACATAGTTGGAATCGTAGAGTATGTAGCCTTTTTAGGTTGGCTTCTTCCACTTCGTAATATGCATTTAAGGGTCCTCCATGTTTTGCTGTTGTTTTGTTTTGTTTTGTGGCTTGATAGTTCATTTCTTTTTAGCACTGAGTAATAGTCTATTGTCTGGATCTACCAGTTTATTTACCCGTTCACCTACTGAAGGACATCTTGGTTCCTTCCTTTGCCAATTATGAATAATGCTTCTATAAACATCCATGTTTATATCTGTACTTATCCATATGCAAGTTGTTGTGTGGAGATAAGTTTTTAACTCATTTGCATAAATACCAAGGCGTACAATTGCTGGATCATATGGCAAGAGTATGTTTAGTTTTTTAAGAAACAGCCAAACTGTCTTCCAAAGTGGTTGTGTAATTTTGTACTCCCACTATCAATGAATGTGAGTTTCTGTTGCTCCAGATCCTTGAAAGAATTTGGTGTCATCACTGTCCCAGATTTGGCCTTTTTAATAAGTGTGTACTTATATTTCATGTTGTTTTACTTTGCAATTCCCTAATGACATGTGAATCCTTAATGACAGAAACATTTTTCATATGTTTACTTGACATGTGTGTATCTTCTTTGCTAAAGTGTCTGTTCATATCTCATACATATTCTTGATCAGATTGTTCATTATCTCATTTTTGAGCTTTACAATATGCAGTATTCCCTTTTTACTTCATACTTATCAATAAGATGGAATGCTTCAATGGCTTCCAAGCTAAGAAGCAGGGGGTGTAAATATGATCAATATGTCTAATGGACCAGTGACGACTCAGTCTGGCTGATCAGAACTCCAATCCTTTGGAGACCTATAAGTGATTAAACATTTCTTTTTTTCACTAAGGATTCTATTTCCTAATTTCTACGTTTGGCTAAAAATTAAAACAGAGAAGAAGAAACTCTAGTCATTTTATGGCTGTCTAATTGGAACAATCACTAGAAAACTAACCCTATGGGGTTAGATATTCAAATGAGGAACCAAAACTTATTGGGTTCCTATCAAGTACAATTCATTCTGCTAACTACTGGGAACACATATAAGTTTCCATTCAATGATGTCATATGGTAAAACTAGAAAGTAAACAAGCAAGCAGATGAGTAAAAGAAAGATACAGCATTTTATTTAATTACCATAAATGTTGAAACTAAGAAAAACTAAAGAATCAGATATTCAGATTGGAAAAATGAGCAACAACTTAGAGAACATTATCACTAAGTTGTGTCTTTAAGGACAAATGAGAATCCACTAAGCAAAGAAAGGAGGATAAGTATATACGGATATTCTTGCAAAGACAAAATAAGATAAGAAAGTGATTTATGTTAGGAATAGCAAAATTCCCTGTGTTTTCAGGGTTGGGTTTAAATGGGGGATGGTAACAAATTAGGGTCCTCTATAAACAATACCCATATAAACATTAGGTATAGGCACACTGCTACACATCTATATTGTTCTTCTTCCCTTTCTCCTTACTACTGCCTTTTTTCCCCCTAGAAATACACACATAAATATTATTATATATAAAATATAAACTGCATGAAAGCAGGAAACTTCTTTTTTTTTTTCTCAGTATATCCTATTGAACTTTCTGTCTAGCATTTGTTACACAATGAGTATTTATTTGTGAAAAAAATGAAAGAACAGATATCCCTATATGTAAATTCAGTAATATTATAGGAAGAATTGCAGGTCAGAATTATAATAGTTATAGAGTTGGTCAGGCCACTGTTGGACCAAATTTTATCAATTTTGTCATAGGACAATTAGAAAAAGGAATGCTGCCGATGTAGCATCATAAAAAGATTAACGATTATGATACATGTGAAAGATCTTTATAATCTCCATATTATACAAAAAAGGATTTTTGTTTATGTTAAGGGTTTGAATGGCAGCATGGTATTGTGGAAAGAGCACCAGGTTAACAGTGAAGAAAAAGGATGAAATATTATTGAAATAATTTACTCTTTCATTTTTTATATTCTCTGCAAAATTGAATCAAATAAATGCACTTGAATATATAAATGGGTTTCAGACCGCGTTACTCAGTACTCCTCCTACTGCATTGATGGGTTATTACACAGACCATGAATGATAATTTATGTATAACTACGGGTTAAGCTACTTTCGAAGCATAAATATTTTGTTGCTATTGTTGTCTCTTTGTTTTTACTTCCATCTTTCATTTGAAGTGCTTCTCCTGAGAATTCATCAGACCCTGGATCCCTTTTCTACTGCTACAACTCCGTGTTCAATGTCATTGTAAGAACACGTCATGAGTGTCTCCTTCATTTCAGAAGTTGTCATGTTAGATACACATCATATCATGACTGATTCCGGTGTGATCACTTGCAACAGTGAGAAAGAGGGCCCATCTGTCCAGTTCCTTTGCAGCAAATGCTATTATATTGCTTTCTATGTGTTCAGTGAAAGGAGATTGCATAATCTTAATGAAGTAAGGCAGAAAGTGTAAACGATTAGGGAAACATGACGCTTCCTCACGATCCCTTTTGCCTGCATTTTGATGAAAAAGCTGGAATGGATTCTACAGGTTAGAAACAGTATGATATTAATTTCAGAGAAAATGTGTTTAAAACCACTATGGTAAAACAACAACAATAACAACAACAAGTCACCAAGCAGTAAAATGTATATTTACTGGGCCATCATCATTTTGAGGGCTGTTTCGGAACTATTTCCAAAGGAATGAACTGCCTACCTGGAGTGCAATTATATTATGCAAGAGACGGCTCAGCTTGCTTATGTGTAGTTAGCAACAGCTTGTATTTAGCTAAGATACGTCTATTTATGCCAATAATTTTGTTGTGAAATAGTTTTAGTGATAAGGTACTTACCCGGATGCTTTTAAAATGCCTTTCCACAAATGAAACTGTGAGGACAGGCCGAAAAAAATGGATACTAACAAGAAAATAAGGCAAAGGAGAAGATTGTGATAATAACTCAGCGCTACCATGAAAAACAGGCTGTGTCTGAGCAAAGAAGACTTTTTTTATAGAGAAATCAGAGCTTCTTGGATGGCATGAAAAGTTAAACTTCAAACCCTGCTCTACAGGTGAAAATACATCCATTACCTAAGGTATTATGATTATGATCTCAGGTAATGTGGATATTTTTGACTAGCTATTAATTTCAAACTGGAATTTCAGAAAAATTTTACATACAAAAACTTAGAATAAGAATATAGCAAAATAAAGTAGTTAGATCTAAATATGTAGATCTGCTATATTCTATAGCAAGAACTAAGGTGAACTTATATTAATATATCCAATTAATTAACAATTCCAAAATACACAAAAACTCAAAGTGTTGAAAATATTTTGTTCTGTTTTCACTTTCTCTCCCTTTTTCCTGGAATAATAGTTTTTTCTTTTAGTTTTCTAGTGCACTACATTATGTCCCTCTGGTTCGACTATATTAATACGATTTTCTTTTTGGGAGCAGAGAATTCTCCACAGAATTTAAGACTTATTTTATTCTTGTACATTCTTTCAAATATATACTTAATATTGAGCTTTCTGGGTTTTACTCCTGCTGTACCTGTACCACATTTGACAGACTGAGTTATACAGGGATGATGGCGCATTAGGGGTCTATTATAATGCGGTTTCCTTTCAGATTAAAACTTTCCAAAAGAAAGTTAACATGATTCTTTCTTTATAGTACAGAGAAAGAAGATAAGGTTTCTTAGCTTCTTGCCATATTTCTGTTTCATCTAAATCTTAGTCACATAATCGTTTTCCTTTCTTTAAAAATGATTTATAATTATAAAAACTCTCCCAACTCTTCAGATTGTTCTGGGACTGCAGCAAATTATATTCATTGTTCCATCAGTCCAACATTTTGAAAGGAAAGGGTGAAATGGTGTTAGCAGATTTTGGCAAATGTATTATTCAGGAAAGGTTAGTGAACTGCTTCTAGCTGAGCCAGAATACCCAGGCTTGTTTTATCTTGTAAAAACAAAAGCATACATGAAGATTTCCCCATTGTGCTCAACAAGCTTTCTGAACCCACACAGAATGTAGCACTTGCTCAGAACCATTCCTAATGATTTCCTCCACAGCCAGACCGGAAACCTAAAGCTCTTTAATATTCTAGCCTCATTATTCTCATTTTCTATAATTTAACAACTCCTCATATTATTCTTAATGGAAAAGTCATGCAATATTGAGCAGTAACTGCTGTTAATTTCCTGCTGTATATCATTTGCATTTTTTGTTGCTGGTGGAGAGTAATTAACATGCTCTAATTATCATACTGATTGTCTTTTTTAGCTTATGAGAATATAGTCATCTCAACCCTCGTTGATCTTACAATAGTTTATTTTATTGTTTCCAATAATAGTAACCTGGGATATACAAGACTGAAATTTTTACAGAAAGATTGTGTGATTCTGCAGTAGCAGATTTTCTAAATGGTTCAATTTAAAACAGAGTAATATAAGTTTTCATAGTTTCTATCAAAAAACATGGAGTCTTATTTCTGTGGCAGGACAATGCCATCCTTTTTTGTGGATTGAATTACAGTTATATTACACTATTATCACACGAGAAAATGTTTTCTTATATTCCATTCAGATTGTATCTTTTATTTCTTCATATTTCAAAGGTTTATGTTAAAAACTTACTATGTATATACTTGTACGTAATACTAAGAGTTACCTTGCAAGAATTTTTAGTACATTAGATTCTTTCTACTAAAAATAACATTTTTCTCAATTTAATATGTTTACTTTGTAATTTTTAAAATTATCAACCAAAATTTTATAAAATAACATGGAGACAAAAAAAGATAAAAATAAATCACACAGTACTTTCGAAATAGTACAAAAAAAAACTATTGGTAGTACAACAAATTGTTGACAAAGTTCAACTTATATTTTATGTCTAAACATACCCTGGGCACAGCTAGCTGCATTATCCTAGGAAAGTCTGTATATTCATTTGGTGAAGGGCAGATTTCAGGACAGTTGTTACTTATGACAGACATATTATATCCAAGGAATGCTATCCCACAAAAGTTACAATGAGGAGTAGAACTCATTTCCATATTAACTTCCATTTGGTTCCAATTATAGATGTATTCTGTACCATGGAAAAGAAAACAAATAAAAGGCACAAAGATGACCTGGATATAAAACACTAGACAAAGGTGTACTTTTGTTTTTTTAATTTTTTTACTTTTAGAAAAAAATGTAAATTAAAATAGAGTATCACCAAAACAGTAAATAGATTAGAAGGGAAGGCAGCGATAATTCCTTCCTGTATTTGTAGAGATAGTTGTGATCAAATGGGCTGAAATGCAAATCACATTGGCTCAAAAAAATCAGTAGAGGGTAATGTTGGACTCTACATTTTGAGCGACTAAATTCTAATCACGACTCCACCATTTGTTTGAATTCTGACATATTACAAGTTATATAAAAACTTACAAGTTATTTTCTTTCTCTCTCAAATGGAAGTAATATTAACATCTATCGCACATGGCTGTTTTGAGCATTACAAAATTACACATCAGGTAGAACACTTCCCATACTGAGTAGATCAAAGAAAAATTCAATTAAAAATTGACTATTCTTATGTTACTTTTATTTATTTATTTGACAGAGAGAGATTACAAGTAGGCAGAGAGAGAGGAGGAAGCAGGCTCCCTGCTGAGCAGAGAACCCGATGCAGGCCTAGATCCCAGGACCCTGAGATCATGACCTGAGCCGAAAGCAGAGGCTTTAACCCACTGAGCCACCCAGGCGCCCTGTTATTTTTAAAAGGAGCTTTATCTAGGTGGACATAATTGGCTTTAGGAATTTTTCAATTCTGGACTCTAGTCTCATAATCAGAACTAGGTTTGTTTCTATCCCCTGATTCAGTTCTGCTCTTCATATGTTGGTATTATTCTCATTTTGCTCATGATCACAGGATGACTATAGCAACTCCTATTTCACACACTCTCAAGTTCAAGTCCACTGTGCCCTTAAAGTTTCATCCAAACATGACTTTAAATAAACCTGGTTGATATGGCGTGGATCATATGCCCAACCCTGAGTCACTATGACCAAAAAGTTAAATCCACCAGTTGGTTTAAAACTAAATTATAAGCTTGCTTATTTGCAGTGGTAAAGTCCCATCCAAACCACATGCCCTAAGGATGTTTGAGCTGTTGATACCCAAATGAAAACTGTGGTCCTTTACCACAAATATGGCACATAGATTGTAGGGGCCAAATAATAAAGCTAGCAAGCATGAATAAAAAAGCAAAAGATGGTTATTTTATAAGAACTATATGATATAAATGCTATGGAAATAGTTTAGTTTGATTTAACTTAAAAAAATGAGTATCTGAGCTTAAGCAAAACTTCTAAACTCTCAGAGTCTCAAGTTCTTCATCACGAAGAAAAGCAAAGTTTTCCTCTCAAAGTTTTTGTGACATATCAGAGAAGGTATTTATAAAATAATTAATTTTGTGTTTGACAGGGAAATATTGTATGGTAACTAGAAGTCATATTAAAATAATGCAGTAATTACAAAAGATAATAATATATATATTCAAAGACACGTAAAAGGTTAGTAATAGGATTTGGTTAAATAAATTGTGTTTCATATGTCTAACATAAAAATGAACAGTAATTAGAATGGTTGGAGGATGAGTAAAGTTACAGACAAAATTGCCATACTGTTAAAAGAAAATATAAAAGTTATAAAGAAGTATGCTTAGTGTATTTTTTTCTTTTTATTGAGAGAAAGGGAGAGCAGGTGGGAGGGGCAGAGGGAGAGGGAGACAGAGAGCCCTAAACAAGTTCCACACTCAGTACAGAACCTGATGCCCCTGAGATCATGACCTGAGCCAAAATCAAGAATCCAACGCTTAGCTGACTGAGTCACCCAGGCATCCCTAGTTAGTGTATTCTTTATGAACACTTAAAATCTTGTATATTTATAGAAAGATAAATATGGAAAAGGCAATTTTCAGATCTTTTCAAAATGTAGGAACAAGCTTAAGCAAACAGGAAGACCTTTTAACACAAACAGAAGGAAACAAATCCCCTTTCTCTTCCAGCTGTGTCATTTCCACTCACTCCCTATTGACCTAGATTAATATGGAAAAGCATAAATGTGGTTTACAGAATCTAGTATCAAACATCTCAAAGCAAATTGTGGAAGGGTGATTTTGGAGGTGAAATACAATAACTGGCACAGCTAATTAGGTAATACCAACTTGTTTATCAATAGAACCATGTAAGAAACAATGGAAACCAGATAACAAAGGGATAATATAGTTAAAATGATTAAATAAAATGACCATTAAATCAGAATTTTTACTCATTACAACTATCCATTGGGATGTAAATGGAAGTTTTGAACAAACAGAAAGGGTGAAAATATGTTGCCAAAAGACAAATACTAAACAAAGCACCGAGGTATGTTTATTAGGCAAACAGAAAAGAATTGTTTCAATTGCTTTAACAGAGACTAACTAAAAACAAGATAGGTGGTTTTATTTCTTTTCTAACATAAAAGTCTAAAGTGAGAAAGTCTCGAGAAACAGGGTGGGTTTCCTGTACAAGGTCCTTCAGGAACCCAGATTCATTCTTTTCATTGCTCTGTCCTTCCGTAAGTCTTGTCCTCATCCCAAGTACCTACAGATTCACCCCCACCACAACTGTATCCCAGACTGCAGGAAAGGTCCCAGAGCAGAGGAAGTAGAAATTAGTTTCCCTTTAAAGTTATCACCTGAAAGTTGAGCATGATAACTCTATTCATATCCCTTTACCCAGAACTTAATCACTGGGACACTTTTTGCTGAAGAAGAGGCTGGAAAATGTGGTATAAGAAAAATTAAGTTTTTTTTTTTTNATTTTTTTTATTTATTTTTTTTTTTTAAAGATTTTTTTTTTTTTTAAAGATTTTATTTATTTATTTGACACAGAGAGAGAGAGATTACAAGTAGGCAGAGAGGCAGGCAGAGAGGGGAGGAAGC
>LNAC01000476.1:545221-585221 GCA_002007465.1 Ailurus styani
TTTTTTTTTTTAAAGAACAATTAAGGCTTAAGATAACATCCAATAGTTTATTCTGAGTTGCTTCTCTGAGGTACCCTTGCAAATTGATTGCATTGTACGTGGGAAGAAATGGCTGACATTTTGAATAGAACAATTGAAGCCAAAAAATCTATAGGCTAATCGGAATTAAGATTTTTTTTCCTGAAGGAATCAAAATACTCTGGGCAATTTCAGCATTATAGATTCAATTTAGGAATCCTGTGAAGCTACAACTGAAATATGAGCCTCAATTTATAACATTTTCTTCTTGATAAAGCTTTTCCAGGGCCATTTTGAGTCTATGATGCAGTGAATCTGTGTGCTACTCACGCCAAAACCCTTCCCACACATAAAGAAACATATCTATTAGGGATTTAGAATCATAAACAATATTTAAATGTTGCTTAAAATCAAATGTTGCTTAAAATCCTTGCCAAAAATGTTGAAGATTCTTTCTAACTCACATGTTTTTCTTCCAGGTGGCTGAAAGGACAAGGTAGAATAATACTCATTCTTACCATTTTCCCAGGCCACTAGCTCAGTGAATTGAATTCATATATAAAGCAATTTTATCAGTCTTTTTGGAAGTTGTGGTCTAATGCAACCTCAATTCAATTCTAGTTGTTCATTCTTTCCTAATCCACCAGAACTGAAAAGCAGATAAAGTAAAAAAAGAGAAGTAGTTCTTCCTCTTCTTAAAATAAAGAATTAATTTAGAACACCTTGCTGGGTACTGTGATTTGATATTTCCTATCTTTTTTGAAGCCCTGAAATTTCTTCTCTGATGAACATATCTTAAGTGATAGTTCTAATGAGAAGCCATGCAACTTCTTCATATATCAGATTCTGCATTGTGATAAGCCAATGGACATGTGTGGTGGCAAAAATACTTCTGAAATATTCACTGTGTTATTTTGGGGAAACCATTCAACCATGGAAAAAAGAAGAATGCATGTCAGAGTCTCTCCAAGGCTTTTTATGTGTATGTACAGTTAAGTATAATTCCTAAAACTTCTCAAATATACTATTTGATAGAAAATTATTTTTCTATTCATTTTTTGTTGATAATTTAACATTTCAGTTAGAAGCAAAAGATGATTTATTCCTAGAATTTATAAAAATACATCTCACCATCTTCCAATCATATCCCAAAAAAACCAGGGATTTTTTTTTAAGAGTGTGGGGAGGGGCTGAAGAAGAGGGAAAGAGAATCTTAGGCAGGATCCAATCCCAGCAGGGAGCCAAACACTGGGCTTGATCTTCCAACCCTGAGCTCATGAGCCGAAATCAAGATTAGTTATTTAACCACCCCAGGAACATTTTTTTTAAATAAAGATTTTATTTATTTATATGACACAGAGAGAGAGAGATTACAAGTAGGCAGACAGGCAGGCAGAGAGAGAGGAGGAAGCAGGCTCCCCGCTGAGCAGAGAGCCCCATGCGGGCCTCAATCACAGGGCCCGAGATCATGACCTGAGCGGAAGGCAGAGGCTTTAACCCACTGAGCCACCCAGGCGCCCCCAGGAACATTTTTTTAAGGGAGAAAAAATAAAAACAGAAAATATTGAAATGGGATAGATTACATAGTCCAGAAATTGTTGGGTTTGGCCAGCAAACCCTGAGCTGGCAAATGAAAAGATTACTCCAGACACCTGGAGAAAGGAGAGGGCATGGGGACGTGACACTCTTGTGGCAAAAGGTCTTAAGCCTCCTTCTGCCTCCGGCTTTACTGTGAATGTTATCAATACCACAAGGCAGTAAGAAAAACAAGAAGGAATTTGAAGCTGTAATAATCAGGACAGTGGTTTAGGGAGTGTGGTATGAATAGAACAAGCTGTGTTCCTCAGGGGCATGCAGACAGGGAGTGGGTGGAGTGGGTGACCTCCAAAGATACATGTTTCTCCTAAGTCAAGCATTTACTCCCCGGATGACTACATTGAGGATCCAGTTGTTTTCAGCCCAGATACTTTCTTAAAGGGGTCCCAGTTTCTGGACTCTCCTTCTTTGCTTTCCAATTAGTCTTATCCAGGGAGGCATATGTTTATTAAATCTTATCCAGTGAGGCACTGTGAATTCACACAAGAAGTATTTTAAATGCTTTAGAAATATGAAAAAGGTAACACTTAAAATCAAATGGAAAAATGAAGAAATGTGATACAATGTGAATAATTAATGTAAAAATAATTAAGAATTTCACTTTGAGAATAGGATAAAATTAGTTTTGAATGGAGAATTTAAGATAAAAGTAAAGAATAAGATAATACAATACAGTAAGAAGAAAAAATGCATATATTTTTTATCTATTATTCTAAGGAAAAATGATTCCTATATGTGAAAGTGTTAGAAGACAACATAAAATGAAAATGCAAGAAATTGTATCATAAAAGTTTAAAATTTTAGTACATCAACAATATCATATAAACATTAAAAGTCATGCAATAATCCTGAAAAAAATGAAATAGATAAAAGATAATATATTTAATACACAAATCATTAAGATTTCATAAATCATATGATTTATTTCAATGATTTCATAAATCATTAAGAAAAAGAAGTTATACATTTCCACATAATTTAATGCTGGAAAAAGGGATGGACAGGAAATTCAGATATTGATCCAAGAAACTTGTGTTTAAAGGTAACTAGAAATAAAATAAATGGAAATTTTCAAACATGTGACTCTTCATATTGATTTAAGATCATGACAAAGGTACTATGCAGTATTCAATATGGTCATAAAGGAACTTATTTTAAATTTCAAGTATTTCCCAGGGTTTTAAAGAAAAGGATAAAGACAAGAAATATTTGAGGGAATTCGTGAAAGATTACCTCTATTACAATGCAGTTTGCAATCTGAGGACTGGAAAAGGATACTGTAAGATGTTAAAAGGAACATCTTACAGTTACTACATAAGAAACATTCTAGTATCATTCTGTACAGTGAATTCAGAAAATCTCAGAAATTATCTTTGTGAGTGCAGAAGTGAGAAGTATTTCCATGTGTGTCTCTAACCTCACACATTGTTATAATTTTCTACTTGATTATCTGGTTCTCGTTTTGTTTTATTTTGTTTGTTTTTACAGGAAACTTTAAGTAACTTCAGGTAACAAGCATTTATTTTCCCTTTTCATTCCAGAAAATAGCAAATGTCTGCTATTGTTCGCTTGTTCTAGAATGATGAAATGAATTTATGTTGGTCATATAATTCTATAATTTTTGAAGAAAAAGGCAAATGGTCTCACCTGGAGAAAGCAATAGACTTTCTCTTTTTTTTAACCCCACAAAACAAACCCAAAGAATTTGCTATTTAAGCTATATTTTTAAAAAATAAGTTCATTTTTCAAAATTTCCCCAAAACATTTCTTACATAAAATTCTAATATTTGCCAAATGAAAAGACACACATTAATTTCCAACACAAAGTATTAAATAGATTGAAAAGTATCTGAGTCATTTTAGCCAATGAATGATGATAAACTGCAGTGCGGAACACAACACTAATGTGTGCAGTCAAGTGGTACAGAATCTGGTGTTAAAACTAATTTTGTTTAACATCCTCACTAGCGATCATTTAGATGTGATAAACAGCAAATTAATTTAGCTCATGGTGAAAATAATATTGGGAAATTTTGTGAACACTTTTTGGCCAGACGAACGTGAATTTAGTTCCTCAAAACCATTTAAAATGAGATTCCCACACCATATGTTTTGTGTAATTATTTATAAAAAAAATAAAAAAATAAAACAACCCACAATCATTTAAAGTATATACTGAATCCAGGAAATTTCCTTTAAAAGGTGTTAAGAGACTACATTAGTCTAACATTTTATAAATATATGTAAAAATTTCAAGTATCTCATAACAGGAAATATGTTCATCATTCTTCAGTAGTATAACGTGATGAGAACTTGAAAATTATATCATTTCTTATGTATGCTAGAAAATGGATCATACAATAACTTCACGACTATGTGTGCTTCACATCATCCTATCACGAAGGCGAAATAAACTGGAGTAGCATAAAAAAGAAACAATCATGAGTTTATTATAGTGGAGTCCACATACAAGTATGTAAGGCAGAAATAATGTTAAAATATTTAAAATGATAATGCTTTAAAATGTACTATACTGTGAGGAGAGTGGCGAAGGGATCAAATGTGTTCTTTAATGTACCTTGGAATACTGTCTTGGAAAAGAGCCCAGAGACAGGATTCTACCTGAAAGCTTGGATCCAGAGGTGGCTAGACAGCAGCCAAGAAATGTGCTTCTGGCCTCTGAGGTGACCATCGCTGGGTCCCAGGGCACACACCCCCTCTAGGTAGCTTCACAGGAAGCTCTAGTCTCCTCTTCCTACTCCAGCGGCAAATGATGTCTTTCCGAATGAGATGAAAACTTGCAGCCCATCCATCTATTGAACAAATCAGAATCTGTCTTTTCAATTTTCAGTTGATATTTCAAAACTAAGTGTTGTGTTGGTAGTTGATAATTGACTGATGTGACTCATTTATATTTAAAGAGTGAGATATGCATGGAGTTCTTGGAAATGACGCTGGGTTACACTGGAATTTCTGAGTCATAAGCAAGAAAGGATGAATAGAGGAAGGAGCAATAGTTTGAAAAATGAGGAAAGAATGGGAAGCATATGATAGAATTTATTTTTAAACTATCATAGACATGCTGCCCCTGCTTTTAGATAAGTCAAAAATGGATTAGGTTCTCCTAGTGTCTTATAATGTAAGTCTATGCATAGAATGCATAAAGAAAGTAGAGCTGTGAGGTTGAAAATTTAGGCTCTTCTTTAAGCAGGCAGGCTAGACCCAAATTCCACAGCCAAAATTTATTAACTATGTGAACTTTGATAAAATCAGTATACTGTTTATGCTTCAGGGTTCTCAACCAACAAATCATGTCACAATAAGACATACTTAATATTTGTGTAAATGTTAAATTAAATGATGTCTGAGAAGTGCTTGAAACAGTGCTTGGTACATAAGAACACAAAGATTATTAACTGTACATACTTTCAAAATGCTGCCCTTTTACTTTCTTTTTATAAAGTCCTTATCAAGGAAACACTATAGTTCATATTAACAGCACCTAGAAATCCCATTTTGGTCTTATATATTTGAGGCATTAAGCTCTTATTAAAAGATCACTATTTCTCTTTCATACCCCTCCAACTGAAGCTACTGTGTACATACGTACATACATACATATACATATATAAATAATTATACAGACCTATTTTCCATCCCTCAATAAGATTTCCTCTTATTTCCCTAATTTGTACAAACCTCTTTCTTAAGTTTGTATTTTTCCTCCTAAAATCTGACCTTTTCTTTCTCAAGACTCAACTAAATCTATACCCCCTCTTTGAAACATTTTTTAAAGCAATCCCAAGATTAAGAGCTTGATTCCATTTCTTCTAAAATGCTAACTTCTGCTCTTTCTCAATCAGAAAGTTACTCTTAAAGATAACTCATGATACAGGATTATACTTCAGTAAAGAGTGAAGAAAGAAAAAATTTTTAAATGAGTTGAAAAGAAAAATAGGAAACCAGCATTAACGTTTACTGGAGGAAAGTTCAATCTTCATAACAATATTATCATTGATAAAATGCGTGAAACTTTTAAGATAATTTTGAATAGGTGGATAAGCATAGCCTGACAAAAAATAAGGTTTCTATTACAGGATAGTTCATCACAAGTTTAAACTGAAGTAAGAGGGGAATGAAACACGCAATAGATGAGCAACAGATTTTGGAAAACACCGCTACAATCCAGAGAGGCATACAATGGTAATGTTTTATTTAGCCATAACTGGGTAGAAGTGTTCAAGAGGGACTAGACATATGAAATTTTATAAAGACTTTCTATAGATCATTCATAGTTTGTTAATAGGTATACCTCTTTAATGGCATCATAAAACGTGTATAATTTTAGAAAAAGTAACCATTCTGTATGATGGTGTATGGTTTTTATTACTGTGAGCTAGAAATAGGTTTAACTAGTTCTGCTATCTAATTACAGTTAAGGAAAACTCCTGATCTGCTAATGGACTCCAAAACCAATTTATTTTCTTTATCAATAGCATGTAGCCCATAGCAAAAAAGTTATATTTATTTCTATATTACGACTAGTTCATCTTGGATGATGCAGCAAAAATTAGATTACTTAAAATAAAAATCCTATGGTTTCCCAATTCAGTGATTACAAGTTAAATTAAACTTTCATGGACAAAGGGAAAACTCTTGATTTAATGATATTTTTTGACTGAAGTCCCTACACCTATGTTTTGGAGCAGTGATTTGGGGCCTCAATCATATTTGGATTTCAGAGTTTATGAGAAAAACGTGGACACTCTCAGTAATATCAACTATTTCATAAAGTATCTGTAGATATATCAATTCCATCACTGCATAAATGCTTATTAAATTGTATGGGAGTGCCTTTGCCAATAAAAATAGAATTTCTGCAATACAGTTTCTTCATATAATATAAGTATCTATTCATTTTGATAATTATTAAATCTTTGAAAGAGATAAATTTTTATGGAAACTGACTGAATGAGTAGTTCATAGTGTCCTCTACATATCACAGTATGTAATTAGATTGAGCCAAATCATCAGGGATATTTTACATGGTCACATAATTTTGGCTCTTTACAGAGCTGTTTTTCATATATGTCCCTTCAGATTTTATCCATATGCTCCTTTGTCCAATATGATTTCCTGGATCATTTACTTAAAATATATTACTTGTTTACTTACAGTGTATTACTGACCATATAATCTCACTAGAAGTCTAATATACAATGCCATAGCCAGTATGTTAAAATAAAACCAGTCCACTTGAAGAGCAAATATAAGACTATGTGGGGACTTGATAGTACAAACTGGTTTATTACTTCTTACTATCATAAATAACACATAAATAGAGTTTTGTTTTGCTTTTGTTTTTCCTTTTGTTTTACTTTTTACTCCTTTTAATATGGATGGAATTTTTGTGTTTGATTTGAACATCATGTGGAGTCAGCTTGGGGTATGGATATAGGCCCTGTGAAACACCAACATGGTTTTTTGTTTTCTCAGTCAGCGAATCTTGACTGTTTTAGAAAGAATCCATGTGGTTACAATGGGGACAACATCATTAAAATCAGGGTCCCCTGATCACTGTTAGCTTGTCATGGATATGTACACAACACACACATTCAGGGGTGCCTGGGTGGCTCAGTCGTTCAAGTGTCTGCCTTTGGTTGAGGTCATGATCCTAGGACCTGGGATCCAACTGCACTGGGCTCCCTGCTCAGTGGGGAGTCTGCTTCTCCCTCTGTTCTTTCTTGTACTGTCTCTCTCTCTCTCTGTCTCTCTCTCTCTCTCTCTCTCTGTTTTAAATAAATAAATAAATAAATAAATAAATAAATAAATAAAATCTTAAAAACAAAAAAACAAAAAAACAAAACAAAACACACACACACACACATTTAGCTGAACAGAAATCCTGATTGGGGTATTGTTTTATTTGGGATTAAAGAGAGAGTCTTAGTGCCTTGCCAGTGAGGGACCTGTGAGATTGTGCACTGTCAGTGGCCAAGTTCCTTCCACGAGGAAGATGGTCTGTAACAGAAGAGGATGTTACAGGCACCACCAAAAGTAGAGCTCAAGGTGAAGAGTGAAAACTGACAGCATTTAATGATCTGGAGTCCCAGCTGCCTCTCTGCTTGTCTCATGATCCAATTACATGAACCAATACGTTCTTGTTCCAAAGGCTTGTTTTAATTGAGATTCTATTATTTGCACTGAAGAAGGAAAAAAAAAAGTCCTAAAACCATGAGAAACTTGTGCTTTGAAAATAGTATGCACTCAATGTTTATGTAATGAATAGATGAAAACGTACACAAAGATGGTGAAGAGGAGAGTAGCAGTCATGGAGGGAAGCAAAAAAAAAGAGGAAGCCTCCAAAGCCTACAGACAGATCAACCTTACTTCCATAACTGAAAACCATGGGTGCCAGTTGGCAAAAGGCCCAATGATACCTAATTTGCATAACATCCCAATATAAAAACACAGTGTTAAAATGAGTTTGGGCTTAGAAAGACTTGTGTTAGAATTTTAGATTTATCACTGACTAGATATATACACTTGGAATGTTAACTTTTTAAATTTTTATTTTGCTCATCTGTGTAGTGGGAATAATAAAAGTAACTGTCATAGTTGTCATAGTTGTCATAGTTGCATGGGAGAATTATTTGCTAATGAATCTAAAGCACTTAATGAAGTATCCAATTTTTAGTAAGGGCTCAAAGTTTATTATTGTTACAATAAATGCAAATATATCAATTTTATTCTGTGTGTTGCAAACACTTTGGTAAATTAAAGTGGCTTATCTAACAGAATTCCAATACATATATTTTAAAACTACGGTTAAAGGCAATTTTTTAATGACTAACCTTATACGAGATTTTTTTAAGTGCTATACATGTATAAAATTCATAATTGAAATCCAAATTTGGGGAATTAATTCATTTATTTACCCATTTGATAAACCAATAAACATATTGTAGAGGTTTTATGGGATATTGAATTAAAAGGTATCAATTCCAATGATGAATAAAAGAAACACAAATACATAAAATATAGACATATATATTTTGCCTAAAGTGATCTTACTTAATGAGAAAATAGAAATAACACTGTAATAGGTTCTCAAAAAAAAAACCAGTTAATACAATATATTTACATTCATTTAGAGAGATTTAAGACATTGGCTTTGTGAGATTTATTTTAAGACATTGGCTTTGTGGCTTTGTAGGCCTAGCTACTCCAAAATCCACAGTCTTAATTGACAGACTGGAAAATTCGAGTAAGAGTTGATATTGCGATGATGAGTCTGAAATCCTCAAATAGGCCTGAAACTCAGGCAGATGTTCTTCTGTTTTTTGTTTGTTGTTCATTTTTGTTTAAAAAAATCATTTATTTCATTATTTTTATGTTGCAGTCTCAAAGCTGAGTTTCTTCTTCTTTGAAAACCTTGGTCTTAGTTCTTCAAAGCTTTTAACTGATTGTATGAGGCCCACCCACACTATGGAGGGTAATCTGCTTTATTTGAAGACTACTAATTTAAATCTTAATCACAAGAAATACAGAGCAACATCTAGACTCGTGTTTGACCAAGCACTTGGACATCATAACTTAGCCAATTTGACACATACAATTAACTATCACAAGTGCTCAACTGGCACATCTCTCAAGTGACTAAATTGCTTGGCAATATTTATTCAATTTCAATTTGCATTTCTAAGGTCTGAAATGGAATTTCAATTTCACAGTTTTTACTGGCATTATAAAAATGTTACCTTAACTTCTTGGAACTCAGTTCTCTCTCAACAATGATGACAAAAGTAACCCTTTCCACTGTATTAAGACTGACACTTAGGAACAAAAAAAATGATGCAGAAACAAGTACCATTAATGTATAAGTCATATAAAATAAAATACCATGTGTTCAACTATTATATTCTACTTGGCCTCCTCAGATAGATTTCCTCACTTACACCAACTATATATACATTTAATTTAACCATTCTAATTAAAAGGATCACATACTGACCTATAATTATCAATGTATTAATTGTATCATATTGAATTGGACAATGGTGAAAGAAAGGGTCTCACCAGTGACATCCTAAGTATCTGAGCCCATAGAGGCTTCATTAGGTGACATAAATTTGATTATTGCAAAATGGTCCACTAAGGTCCTCAAAATTTTAAGTGAATAACTGCAATTTAGCACACTCTAACTGGTAAAATCACCAAGATTATACAGCTCAAAAGGGTCAAAGTAAGTTTTGAATCTTATCTGTCAGACTCTAAGTCTGTCTTTTCAATAACTACTGCCTTGGTTTTACTCATATCAACTCAACAAATACTTTTTGAATTGTTACTCTGTGCCTGCAACTCGTAAGTGCTTAAGAGACACCCCGATGGAGATGGGCCAGCTCTTAGTTAACACAGATGTTCCATGCTATCCTCTATTATCAAAGTCAATGTTCCTTTAACTTTTAAAGATGACTTATTCCTTGAGGAGGTATAGTGACAAAAATGGAGACATTAGATTAAGTGAGAAAGAAACAGCTGACCAATTTAATCTTCTTTAAATAAATGCAGTTGTACTAAGTACTTTACTAGTACCTAGTCATATAAAAGAAATGGAGTATCTGGATTAGATCATTACAGCTTTTTAATTAACAAGTCACCCCAGCCCTATTTAAGGAGGAAAGTAAGAAAATATAGTGATTTGTCAGTAACTTAGATAGCTTCTCACTACAGTAATAATACTCATCCAGTTCCATGGAATCCAATTTGAGTAGTCATGTGTAAGAATACAGACAGACAGCATTGACTCCAAGAAATCACTGCTTTATTTATACTTGCTCTGAATGGGTCTAGTATTTAGAATTTTTTGATTTGTCTTTCAAAAATAACTTTTCATATACGTAGATTAACAGTAACCAGAAATGCTTTATTAGTGTTCTTGCCACTCTTCTATGGAGGAGAAACATTTATGCCCTCTCCCTTTGAAACTGAACTGACACTTTGTTTTAACTACTACACCGTAGTGAAGGTCCTGGGACTTAGCCTGGAAGAGGCATGCCTGTCGTTACTGTTGCACTTTTGGGTATTCTTAAATTGTAATGTAAGAGGACAGACTACCCTTAATAGAGCACACGGGAAGGCCACAGGGAGAGGAGGTGTCTAAATGATCCATGAAGAACTGACCATTCCAGAATACCTGCTCAGCCCATCCTTCCAACCATCCCCTCCAAGACCACCAAACATAAAGGAGCCACCTTAAAAGTTCCAGCTCACTGGAGCCCTCACCGTACTTAAAACTCCCATGCAGCAAAGCCCAGTCATGACCACCTCAAAGTATTGTAAGTAGTTGAAACATTGTTGTCACTCCACACCACTTAGGTTGGGGACTTTTTTTTTGTAAAATGGCAGATATTTTCACCACTCTAGCAACAGGATTTCCAGTTGTCTCAAACAAAAAGTCACTGAAACACCTGATAGTGCCTCAGAGGAAAAGAAATATAACAGGGTCAAAAGGAATAAAATTAACAAGATAAATTGTTTCATTTTATTCCTGGCACAGTGTTTTCTTCAATTCCATAGTCCTCAACCAAAAAAGCCTCTTAGCTGCCTTATTTTAATAACATAGTCTAATTAAACAAAAGACCATTAGCAACACAAACATTACTCAATTTTAACAGTTTTCATCCATAGGTTAAGCTTAAAAGGGTAAAAAAAGATGCTTTTTGTGGTGATCATTTCCCAATGTACACAAATATTGAATCATTATGTTATACACCTGAAACTAATATATTATGTCAGTTATGTTTCAATATACAAAAGAGAACTATCCAATATGAACATGATTCAAAAAAAAAAATTGACCAGGCTATGAAGTTGGAAGCTCAGGGTTCTCTTCCAAGCTCATTCAGCTTGTGGGCAGAATGCATTTCCATGAGCAGTAGGGCTGTCGTCTTGATTTTGTTAGTGATGGGCTGGGGACCACTTGGCTCCTGGATTGCAATAGTTCCTTCCTGTATAACCTCATAGATAAGTCACAAAATGGGCATCTGCTTTCTTTCATAGTCATACCAGCAGGTATGACTCTGTCTTTCACCTTCTTTTCAAAGCTCCTTTGATGAGGTCAGGCCTACCTATGATAATTTTTTTGTACTTTAGAGTCAACTTAGTGAGATGCTATTCAGCAGAATGTTGACACCTCAGGGGAAGAAACGATGCAGGATGGACACAACAGAGTGGGTATCTTCGGGACCATCTAACAACTGCCAAACATGGAATGCTGTTGACGCTGGTCATTATTACTTCCATTTTCACATATGTAATTCTTATCTATCCACAGTTTTGTAAATCATAGATCATAAAAGGCCATGGGTCATTACCATAGTGTCCACTTAGAAGAATCCTTTGTATATATGCGATATTTCATTATATGTTGATTAAATACATACATGAATAAATACATGTACACTTACACATATCAAAACTGTGTACCCTTGCATTCCCTTAATCCACCTAATATTAGTTAAAACTTCAAATATTGGCTTATATCCATTTGTCTTTCAAGGAGTTAGGGTTTTTTGTGCCATCATTGACTCCATCTTATGCTACACTGTAGCTCCATTATATTTTGATCTTATACCATACATAAAACATTGAAATAGCTACTAGGCTACAATTTTATGCTTCCAGAAATATTTTCATCTAGATAAAAAGCAGATATCAATCATTCTATTTTTCATCTATCACTTAGTTGTTGTATCTAAGAGATAAAGGCAATACATTTGACCCTTAAACAACATCGGGTTTGGGGTGACAACCCTAATACAGTTGAAAATCTGCATATAATTTTTGACTCCCCCAAAAGTTAGCTATTAATAGCCTACTGTTGACTGGTAGCCTCACTGATAACATAAACAGTCAATTAACACTTATTTTGTGTGTTATATGTTTGCATGCTGTATTCTTACAATAAAGTAAGCTAGAGAAAAGAAAATGTTATTAAATCATAAGGAAAAGAAAATATATTTTCACTACTGTATTATATTTGTTGAAAAAACTCTGCATACGAGTGGACTCATACAGTTCAAACTGGTGTTCAAAGGTCAACTTTATATTATAAATGTCAATTAATTGGAATGAATAATTAGTGATATCAAAGTTTAGAGAAATGATATTTATACTTTGTTTCTTGGTTATCCTTTATCATTTAATCAATTAAATAACTGAGGAGATTGAAAATGTATACTATAAATGGGCCTTTCTGTTTACTTTGTGCTAAATTCAATTTTGTCCCTATATATTTCCTTTTTTATTGAAATATATCACAATATAAGTTAATGAGTTTAGTATAACTAAATAGATATTCTGTGCTTCCTTCTCCAGTATCATTACATCTTTCTTTTTGTACCTATATTGAAAGCTTCAAGGATGAAATTCTTCATCTTAACATACTCAATAGATGATATGCAATTGTTATTTTTTATTGTCATTCATCGGCTGTGGAACACTAGGTGGGTTCTCTAAATTCCATTACAAAGAGAGCCTTATTTATGATATATTCTTGACAGCAGAGTCAGAAATACATTTAGAATGTGTTAAGATATTTTGCTTACTGATGTATAATGTTATAAAGACATTTTAACAAGCATCACTATAATTTTCTTCTCATGCAACATTTTAGTGCTGATGAACTTGGACATTATCCAAAAAAAAGGTCAAGAATAGATACTCCAAAGCCTGTGCAATTCCATATTTTACCACCTCCCTGTATACAGACATAAACTATAATTTTAATATACAGGCAGATCAGTCCATGAGTAAGAAATGAACAATTCTGAAAATAATAATCATTAAAATAGTTTCCATCACTTCTCTCACAAACATACAAAGACTTGTAGTAAAAGAGGCAGGACTAGTCAAGACATACGAGTAAAATTATTAAGCTTGGACACTAATCCTAACCTTCCTAAAAAAAGTAAAAGTAATGACTTACATTAACCTTTTATAAAGGTGTCACCTAAGGCTTTCAAATTCCTTTTGAAATTGCAAGAAGATTTATCACAATGGCCACCTGTATTCTTTCCCCATAGGAATTAATTGACTTTATCTTGCAGAGGACAATATTTCTAGATCACGTCTTATTTCACCTTGAGTCTGATTTGTAGAATTGTTTCATGTGAAGCTGTGCCAATTATTAGAATTACTTTTTATTTTGCAAATGTATTATTTTAATGCAAATGATAAAATGCATAAGAACGAAAGCCATATAAATATTGCTCGGCCATCACTTTTTTTTTTTCCTGCCAACTGCTGAGAGCTAAAAGCTCTCTATTATCAATGATGAATATGTTTTCAATGGGGAACTCAATTTCAGACAGAGCCTTTCACCTGTAAGCTAACCGGTAGATTCAGTTTGCAAATGCAACACCTAATGAAGTTCTCTTATTAGATCAACAAACAAAGTGGTTTTGGACACAGTCTCCAGTCAATCTCTGGTAATGATTAATAGGGACAAATATCACAGGAAGTAGGGCCACTGAATTTACAAAACCTCTTGGTGAACTAATTGTAAAAAATGATGCTTACGTTCTCCCCATCCAGATAAGTTATGAATACTAGTCACAGATTTTTAATGTTTTTTATTTCCTTTAATATTGTTATGTAATATTACTTAATATTATTATAATGCATTGCTGATTTTAATTTTATAATACTTTATTTTCATGTTTGTACTATCATAGGCAAGACTGGTAAAAAAATTTAGAGTTTGATTTGTCATCTTTTTGTAGAGTTGTAAAACAATCGATTTCTCTCATCATTTTCTGTGTTCTAGTATCATTTAAATAATATAGAATAGTCTGTTACTAGAAATCACATGTATAACTCTGGAATTTAAAATTTTTTTAAATTGTTATTTTTTTATGTCTTTATTTTATTATAATGAAAAAATATTTTTAAATGGGCAGATATAGTTTGAGCTTGTGTTCTGTGTGTGTCTTTATTATGTTGATAAAAACATTTTTAAATGGGAAGACATGCTTCGAGTTTATGTTTTGTGTGTGTCTTTATTATGTTAAAAAAAAATTTTAATTGGGAAGACATGCTTTGAGTTTGTGTTTTGTGTGTGTCTTTATTATGTTAAAAGTTTTATTTTTCATTTTTTCTGTTTTAAATTTCTTTCTATTCACGATGTCTACCAAATAATCTTGGAATTCCACTTTTTAAAAAAGAAAATATAAATTTCATTTGTTTCCAGGTTGGATAGTATAAAACAGCATTGGTATTAATACTTCACATTCTCCATATCTCTATTTTATTGTGTCACACTTATAATATTTTTTCTTTGTTAGATTTTGAAGAGCTTTTAAAAACTATGTCAATTAAAAAAAAGCTACATCAATTAACATAGACAAATAGACCACTTATTTATTTATGATTCTCATCATTTTCCACACCTTGGAACATGCATTTATTTTTTATTAAATGTTTACCCCAGTATTCTTTAGGTATACTTTGCTGTTTTTTTCTTTTTTGTATCTTCATAAGTTGAAGGTTTAATTATTTTTTCTTTCTTGATGACAATAGGATTTTTTATGATACATTTACTTACAATAGAGCTTTCACTTTAATAATTATTTACAAGTAAGTTACCAGGTGTTGCCATATTCCTTTCCTAAATCCCTTAAATTCTAGTTTGATTCCCTCTTTTATTTTGATTTATTTAGGATTTGGTATGTTCATCAAATTTTTTTTGATAAATTTGCAGGGTACATTCAGCTATTCTACAAGTTGTTATTAATGCAATTATTTTTAAGTTTAAATCTAATTTTAAATTGTCTTTAAATCATTTCAAAACTCCATTATCTATTATATTATTTTGCTTTGGGATGTACTGATATTTGAGTATGTGTGTTCCAGAATATGATTGGGATGAGGAATAGTCGTAGATAAGCACATGCATGTGTGCATGAGTGTGGATGTATGTGTGCAGAGAGAGAAAGGAAAAGGAAGAGAGGGCGAATGAGTAGGTACATGCAAGCATGTTCAGGAGAAGACTCAGAGGAAAGAAAAACACTACAGCTCAGTTGAATATTCAATAAAAAATCAAATTAAAATTTTAATAATTTTTAAAATGACACATTATTTTAACTTTGACTATATTCCATAAACTTTTAATCTTTGCAACATCTCTGTGACATAAGAGCTATTAATAGATCTCTTTTACAGAGAGAAAACTGAGGCATTGAGAGATCAAGTGTTGGCTCCTCTTGGACCATGTCTTGGTTCTCTTGGGCCTTATGTTAGATTAAAGTGCAAAGATGGCCCTCTTATTCAGGGAGAGAGGGGCCTTTGTGACTTCTGTGACCAACAGAATGTGGTAAAATGATGCAACAGTAATTCTTGACATTTGAGGGAATTGGCAATCCTCACTGCCTTCCTCTCAGACCCCTGCACTGCCATTTCAGTAGTGTGAGAATCTTCAGGTACCCGTGCTGTGAGGAAGTCTAAGGTAGAGAGGTGGAGAAGCCTGCAAAAGAGAGAGACCAGGGAGAAAAATGGATATCTGATCAGACCCCAGATATTCCAACAACCAGCTACTTAAATCCTTCCAGCTATGGCCCCAGACATCATGGAACAGAGGTGAGCCATACCCACTGAATTCTTTAAACCCATAAAATATGAGACATAATAATAAATTGCTGATTTACATGTTGTATTATACAGCAAAAACTAAACAGAATATGATTATTTATTTCCCTCTCTTACTTTTCATATGTGTGTGTATATATAAATGTAAAATGAGCACCAAATGTCAGTATAATGGTTACCTTCATATATGTATTTACTTTAAGAATTAATTTTCTTAACTTTCAAACTTTTAAAAATGTAATTACCTTAATAATTTTCTGTTTAAAAATCAATATCTAAATTTTATTTTAGTTTTTCTTCATATCCATTAAAACAGCCTTTACTTCCATTAAAATAGAACCTTCATTCTGTCATTAAAAATCAAAAGTAGCCAGGGTGCCTGGGTGGCTCAGTCAATTGAACCTCTGCCTTTGTCTCAGGTCATGCTCCCAGGGTCCTGAGATTGAGCCCACTTTGGGATCCCTGCTGAGCTCTCTCTGCCCACTACTTTGTCTGCTTGTATTCTCTCTCTGTCAAATAAATAAATAAAATCTTAAATAAATAAATAGTCTTCATATACTTAATTGTTTTTTCATCTGCTTTTTAGTCATGTCAGCTATAGTATGCCTATAAGTGTCCCTTATCTCTAAATAGCATTTGGGTCTCTAGTAACTTGAATGACCACTTGGATAGGTACAATATTTTTGGTTTGTAAATTTTTTTTTTTTTTTTTTTTTACAAAACTACACTGCAGAATCAGTCTCTATCAGCATATAGTGTGGAGAGTGGCATTTGCTAGGAATCTAATTTTTAGTCCTTAAGTGTTTTATATTTTCTATGTTGGGTATGTTTATTGTGGTTAATTTTTTTTTTTAAGATTTTATTTATTTATTTGAGAGAGAGAGAGTGCACAAGCCGGGGAGCGGCAGGCAGAGGGAGGAGAAGCAGGCTCCCCACCGAGCAGGGAGCTGGATGTGGGGCTTGATCCCAGGACCCTGGGATCATAATCTAAGCCCAAGGCAGATACTTAACAGACTGAGCCACCCAGACACCTTGTAGTGTGGTGATTTTTTATAGAGTGAAAAGAATAGATGATAGATAAAGATATAGATATTCTTAATGTAAAAGGTGATTTGGGGGGACTTTCTTATTTGGTTTTCCACAACAAATTGATCATTAACGTTTACCAAATATTTACTCTTTTCTAACTCTCTTAGTTTAGGAATAAAAGTATGGAGTGCTCTCTTTAACGTGTCTACCACATTCCTTTACATTTTCTCACCATTATCATCTGTTCTCTAACATTTTCTGAAATCCAGGACTAGCAGAATTTCTTGCATTTATTTCCTACTTCATCACTTTAATTTTTTTTTCAGCATAGAAACGGTTGTTTGCTGCATACTGTGGTTTCCAATTCACATGTGAATCCTTCACCTCAATCCAATCTTTCTTTGGGGCTCTATAAAGAAGTCTTCAATCTCTTGAAAATATGAATTCCAATTTGCATAAAATTTACTCCTATTTCTTAGAAAAACACTTTTAATGGGTATGATGCTATTTTCTTAGCTCATACTTACAGAATGAAATCTATGGTTTGTTAATAAGGATTGATAGTAAATTCAAGTTGAGATTGGATTGTCAGAGATTGATGTGGGTCCTAGTCTAAATCTTTATGGACATACAAGGTAAGAAAAGAAAAATTTTGATTACCACCTTACAAAAAAGATAAACTAGGGAGAGCTGGGAGCTAGGAATAGTAGACTCAGTCACAGCAGGGAATTTTGCCTTCTGCCTATGTGTGCTTTTTAACGCTTGGTGCGGCAGCCAGGAGTCAGCCTCGGCAGGGTCCCTGGTGTTTGCCTGGAATATCTGACTTCCTTGAGAGCCAGCTACAGCATATCTCCTGATTTTGCCTGTCAGAACCTTCTGTTCCAAGAGGGCTCCAAGTCTAAGCCAAGAATAGACCCTGCCAGATGCACTCTCTTTTTTCTGGCTTAAAACAAGAATGTTTCCCCAGTGGCATTGCCAAGGTTGAAAATTCACTTCCAGTTGTCCCATGGTTCATCTTATGAATGCAAATGACACTCTGCCAGCATTTGACCTGGCATGATTTTTGGATAAAAAGTCATAAATTTGTTATTACTTAAATATGTTTTCTTACATTCTACATAGCAAACAATTATTTAATACTTCTAAAATGGTGAGAAAACACTCCCTAATTTCTTATTTATTTAGGCTTCTCTCCATTTTTGAATTTCATTTGTCATTTCAGTTGGAGGCAGGGTGGGAATGGCTAGAGAGTGGCTGATGGGGGCCTGTGTTCAGGTTGCCATCTCAACAAGCATATCCCCTTCTCTATTTTAAACAAATAGTTTTACCAAAATATTAGTTCTTAGGACTTGGAGTATTTTCTGTTCATGAATTAAAGAGTACAAAAAAAAAAAAAAGAAATTTCCTTCAACTTTAAAAGTCCCTTTTGATAGAAGTTACTTTTAATGTAAATTAGCAACATAACAACATTGATATTGAGACAAGTATTGAAAAAGTCATGTTGAGGGCGCCTGGGTGGCTCAGTAGGTTAAAGACTCTGCCTTCAGCTCAGGTCATGATCTCAGGGTCCTGGGATCCAGGCCCGCATCGGGCTCTCTGCTCAGCGGGGAGCCTGCTTCTTCCTCTCTCTCTCTCTGCCTGCCTCTCTGCCTACTTGTGATCTGATCTCTCTCTGTGTCAAATAAATAAATAAAATCTTTAAAAAAAAAAGAAAAAGTCATGTTGAATGTTAGGAAACTGATGTAAGTCTTATGATGTCTTTTCTTCATTTTTCCAAAACCCTGTTAAAGAAACAACTGTCTATGCCCAGTGTATTACTTGTAAAATGAGCAAAGAACTCATTTTTCCTATTTGACAGAGTATAGGAATCAGTATCTATTTGGTGTCAAATGATAGAAATTGATGGAAATATAATTAAAAGTTTATAAAAGAGAGAGAGAGAGAGAGAGAAAGGAAATAATCCAGCACATCAAAGTGAATGCCCAAGGAGTTCTCTGCTTAAGGGAGAACTGAATCCAATGGATCAGGTGTGAGCTGTGTTTATTTCTGTATTGGCTGCTTTTGTTTTCATAAGCGGTATAGCCTAGGGCTTGAAACAACTGATAGATATTATCTGTCTTTATTGTGAACATGATTGCTAATATCAAGATTAGCACTAGCACATGATTCTGTTATATATGAAAGTGGTTTTGTTGTTCTGTTATTTTTTTTTCATAGTACATACAAAATAGTTCCATTCACTTACAATGCACTGATCACCTACAATGTGTCAGACAATAAGTTGGTGACCAAGGCACACAAAGATTAATAAGAAACTTTGCCCTTCAATTTGACTCTATTTCAGAGGATGAACTATGGCACTAATGACTAGTTAGTAAAGATGACATATATTAGAAAATGAAATTAATTTTGAAGAGTGCCTCTATTTGTACACATAAAAACTTTTACTCGAAAGCTGTATCATAAAGAAATTAGCACACCATTCCTCTTTCTGAAGACTGTCTAGAAAAATCATTCATTCATTCCGAGGCCAGTGGTTATGGAAAGTTACAGAGTTATGAAGGCTAAAAAAATGTTAATGTACCGTTTTTATGGTTTTAATAGCCTCTTCTGATAGCGCAGTAAATAATAACTTCCTCTAATGAAGGTTTACACTGTGTCAACTTGCTGGCTTTTATTGCATTGAAACTCCCTCCAGTTAACCTATGTCCATCCCGGGTCTGTGTTCTTATAACTGCGTATTGTCAAGAGCTGAACTGGGGAGACCTGGTTGATTACAACAACAAGCCAAAATTAAATTAACAACTCTGACTGTATTTACTAAGTACACTAGTATAAGCAAGAAACCAGAAATAAAGTATCCGTATCACCAATGTTCCACTTATTCCCCCACAGAACTACACCAAGTGAAGGTTAGGTGAGGTGGGGAATCATCTCATTGCTAGGGGAGTCCTGAAGAAGAGCCTCCTGCCCCACTCTATAAACCTAGAGCTGTGTGGGGGAGGGAGGAAAACGGTAGGAATCAAAAGGTACCAAGTACTAAGTCAGAGTAGAGAAAGGTGTCTTCAAAGCCCCTCGTCTCGCTGTAATGAAGTATTAACAGAGGCAACGGGAACACGTCTCCACCGAAGGCCCCTACAAGGTAGCCTCCAAATGAAGGCATCTGGGCTAGACAGGCAACTATGCTTAGGAACATGCTCAACCAAGGGGCACTTAATCCTTGACTGCAACTTCTTTAACACACACTGCAAGGCACTATCGGTAAACCGAGTCTGTGTGGACAGGATCTTGCCCCATGAGACCTGGCAGATAAGGCTTTTGTAATTGCCTATGGTCAGGATTAAAAAAAAAATTACATTTGGGATTTTGGCCTGGAGCTGGGCTTTTCATTTTTTTTTTAAGAGAGCACACCTTAAAATTTTCCTTTTCCTTGGGTTTCCCATGCATTTGACATTTCAAACCAGTTGTACAAATTCTTACCATTGAATTTCACTGTATAAGTTAATTCATTACTCATTTGCAAACCTAGTAAATCATCAGGGTTCCCTATGATTATGTCTTTGAGCATTTTTTTTCCACTTAGAACTATCCTCTCTTTCAATTTCACAATGCCTAACACTGATTACTTACACATGTCTGTTTCCTGCTCAGACTACCTTACAGAATTCAGTACAAAATTTCAGCTTTGCCTCGGTGTATTCTTTAGTATGTCACACAGGAACAACTTTAGAAATACCATTGGTTAATATTTGTCACCTATCAAATGCATTAGTCACTAAGTGTTGCTGAATATAATTATTAAATAATTCTTGATTCTCTACACCCCCCTTCCACTTTGTTGGTTGTAGGTCTTTTTTATTTGTTTTGATGAAATTTTGTATTTTCCAGCTGATTTGTTGTTCTCTTTCTACTTTCAATTCTTTCTTTCTATTGATATCAGGTCTTTTCAAAATATGTATTAGTCAAGGCTAATTTTAAATCTTTTTTTTAAAGATTTTTATTTATTCATTTGATACAGAGAGAGAGATCACAAGTAGGCAGAAATGCAGGCAGAGAGAGAGGAGGAAGTAGGCTTCCTGCTCAGCAGGGAGCCCGATGCGGGGCTTGATCCCAGGATCCTGAGATCATGAACTGAGCTAAAGGCAGAGGCTTTAACCCACTGAGCCACCCAGGCGCCCCTTAAATCTTAAAATCTTAATATCTCTGTGTTTTTCTGATGGCCAGAGGATACAATAGTTCTAGACGCTAGTTGTTTATTCTTATCAAATTCTCAGTAACTAAAACATAGCAAATTGAGCTTTTGATTTTTTTAACTTATAGATTAACTTCCTTCGCTATTCATACCTTTGAACAAATTATTTTCCTTGACTGAGAAACTTATCATTTTCTGCACTGTTCAACTCCTATTTAGCTATTAAATAGGTTTAATTTAAATATCACCTTTTATCTCTCCTCAGGGATTACTCTGCATACACCTCACAGAGCTAACAATCATCATAACATTCTCTGATTATGTGTTTACAGGTTGATTTCCTTGCTAGATTGTGAGTTACTCAAAGGCTGGAGTGTTTTATTCATTTGTGTGTTCCTAGATACTAGATATGTGTCTGACAGATAAAAAATGCTAATATTCATAAAGGAATATTAATTTAAAAATAATTTTGATTGCTAGAGTACTAATACATTCTGAAAAATATATAGATATTTTAGTAAAAATTCTCTTGTAAATACATTTCGTTTTTTGTAGCTAATACTCCCTTCTGATGTCATATTGAAAGCATTTATTAAGTATACATATTTGTCTGTATAAAGTACCACATGCTGTATATAATGCTTTCAACATGTTTCCTGTCTTCTAGAAAATTAATATTTAAGACATATGCTTTATCCCTGAATTAAGATAATTTGCCAAAAAAATTTCACAAGTATTTATCTTAGAAAAATGTGTGAGAAAAAATTAATTTATTACATGAAATATTTTCAATATACTAAATTTATTCTCCACAACGTACAATTTCCATATTCACGGAACTGTGAACAACAATGATACATGTCTGCTTTTTATTTCTTCACATTAAAATGTAAGCTACTCTTAAGAAATCTAAACTGAAGTGCTGTAAATATAGTTTAATTTTAAATATCAGAGCTGTAAGGTAACAGAGTACCATTGCATGTCAACGAATTTTTAAAAGGTTTCATTTAAAAGAGAAATAACAAAAGTTATTACAAAGTTAAAATTTTAAACTCATGGCAGAATTAACCAGATTGTTCTTTATTGTTTGAAATTATGCAACAACTAATTTTTAGTATGCAAATTAGTGTCAAGTGAAAATTGTCAGGAATACATTCAGTTCTTAAAATGTCGTAAAATGGCTCATTTAAAAAAATACACTTTTATGTAAATTACCATTTCTTCTCATCTAACCAAACCCTCACAATTTAGAATATGTGTGATATATGTTTAAAATATGTTAAGATTCACCAACTTTAATTACTGCTAAGTTAAATGATAGTCAACCATTTTGGAATATTGGAAAGTATACAGTATTTGGAGTATGAATACATGGGTGCAAGGACAAGTCATGTTTACTTATGAATGATTTCACCTATGAGGAGGTACTTAACTTCCCTGACATTACTCATGTAAATACACACACACACACACACACACACACACACATTGTGCTAACTTTCTTCAAATATTAACTATAGGCAGAACTAAAGGATATGAAAATTATCATTTTTTAAATGATAATGATGAAGGCAATGATATATGAAGGCAGAGACAGTGTATAATAGACATTTTTTTTTGCAGACAACATATAATCAAAACTACAAAATTAGAAACGAAATTGGTTTGCATGGAGTTCTTGCCACACTTCATCTACCAAAACCATGCTAACTAAATAAAGGGATAAATAAACACATTAATTGGAAATTAAATCAATGCTGCTAATAGTATATTGTCTTTTCAGAGTTGATAGTTTGTCAGGCACCTCTTTCAAGCCTGAGTCTAATTGTAAACATTGGCCAAGTTTTTAAATCTTTGTGTACCTAAATTTCTGATAAAAAAAAAATAATACAATAGTATACGAGTTTTCTTAGGAACTAATTATATGACATACATTTTTTTAAAGATCTTATTTATTTATTTAATAAGCACAAGCAAGGGTGGTGGGTGGCAGAGGGAAAGGCAGAGGGAGAAGCAGACTCCCGGCTATGTGGGGAGTACAAAACAGGGCTCAATCCCAGGACCCCAACATCATGACCTGAGCTGAAGGCAGATGCTTAACTGACTGAGCCACACAGGTGCCTCTAGGCGACATACATTTTTAGAAGTATTTAAAAGAATGTCTGGCATATAGCAATACTTCATACATGTTAGAGATGACGTCATCATCATCATCATTATTGTATCATCTTCTTCATTGTCTTCATTAGCATAGGGAAGTAAAAGGAATGGAAACTTTTAATTTAAAATCCTTTGGAAAAGGATCCTACTATATCATTTGAATATACCATGTCACTTTTATTCCAACAATATCTCCAGTGAAAAAGTTTAACAATGGTTTTGTCATTTTATTATTTTTTTATTTTTTTTTAAAGATTTTATTTATTCATTTGACACAGAGAGAGAGATCGCAAGTAGGCAGAGAGGCAGGTAGAGAGAGAGGGGGAAGCGGGCTCTTTGCAGGCCTCGATCCCAGGACCCTGAGATCATGACCCGAGCCAAAAGCAGAGGCTTTAACCCACTGAGCCACCCAGGCACCCACATTTTATTGATGGGCAAAATAAATGAATTTGGGAAACTTTAAATACTCTTATCTGAGATACCATATCAGTAACAGGAAGCACCTTCATTCAAATCCTTGACTATATATATTTTATTTATTATGCTTTAACTTAGAGCATATAAGTGCATAGAGTTAAAAACAAATTGCTCTACTATTATGTATACAATTTAGTAGAACATACATTGTTTTTCATTAAATGATGTGTTGTATAATCTTAAATCATTTTTATTCTAAATAATCTTTTAAATACTTGTAATGATGTATCACCGGATTTATGTTATTATTTTACACATAATTTTGCAAACTGTGTTTTTTTCCACTGGAAAATGGAGCTTTCTTCCACTCATTTCCTGATTTGACATGTTTTGATTTCAACGAGTTGCTAAAAGGGAATTAGTTTGAAAAGGTGTTTTCATGAATGGAGTGCAGACAGTCTCTCTGAATTGTGTTGTACCTGTGCAACAGAACCTTTAATGAAGTTCTGACATGACCCATCTTTTCACAGCTAGAAAGATCTATTCAGAAGCACTAGAACTGTGTAAAACCATCAGGGCTGATCCATATTACCCTCCTCCTTTGTATACCCACCTTGTGCTTTACAGTAATACACTCTTAAGTTTCTGCTTCGAAGGAAAATCTTTTGAAGGATAAAAATAGGAACAATTAATTGCCAAGAGAAAAGAATATGATTTAAACTTGAGATCAAAATAGCTTTAAATAATTTTAGACAAACTGCCATTAAATATTATTTGAGAAACATAAAGGCAAAAAAACTTAATTTTTTCAATAATAGTCATCTCTATACAGGGAAAATCGCCAATACTATTATTTCAAAAATAATAATATAAGCTGAAATATAATATAATATTATACGTATAATATAATAGTATATGTATAATATAATATATAATATAAAATAATATAAGCTGAAATGTATAGCTTCTAGATCTTAGTATATATTTTTAATATCTTTAGATATATTCTCTTTGTATTTCATAGTGGTGTATTAAGCAGTAGTCAAATAAAATATGGGAAATTACTTCTAAGAGATCTCATTTTTTTTAGCCAACATTAAACCAACTTTAATTTTCAGACTATATTTTTTGAAAATTCATCTCATTGTTTTCTTCATCCTCATCAGGTCCACTGAGCCATCAGCCCACCTCACCAAACAAAATGTGTGCATATTCTATCTTGTCAAAGAAAATAAGTCAAGGGGTGCCTGGATGGCTCAGTGGGTTAAGCCCCTGCCTTGGGCTCAGGTCATGATCCCTGGGTCTTGGGATCGAGTTCCGCATGGGGCTCTCTGCTCAGCGGGGAGCCTGCTTTCCCCTCTATCTCTGCCTACCTCTCTGTCTACTTGTGATCTCTCTCTGTGTCAAATAAATGAATAAAATCTTAAAAAAAAGAAAATATGTCAATACCATGAAATTTTTTTATCAATTTCTATACAGAAATTGGCAAATAACTATTTTATATTTATGAGCAAAATTGAGAATGCAGATAAAACCGTTCATTTTCTCCAAAATTCTTGGGAATTCTATAAATCTGTATTAATTTAAAAAACAAAATTCTTTCTCTACTTTATATTTACACATATACAAAATTGCCCATGTAATTCAGATCGCAGAACAAAGTGATTTTGCCTTTTTCTTTTACCAGTTTATACAAAAACGTGTTCCATCAATCTCAGAAAAAGAATTAGCAATTTCTTATGTCAGTCTGGACTTGAGAACAATGGGAAATAGAAGAGAATATAAATCATATTTTTATCTTGTACATTATTATAGAATTGGGTATTACAATGTTAATTAGCACAAATTTAAAAAATATATAAACTTATAAAACTATTACCTTTCTTTAAGAAAAATAACCAACATGAATTGATCACCTATTACACATTTTGAACTTCATTTATTAACTTATTATCTCATTTGATTGATATTAATTAATTAATATCCCTATCAATTATTTTCTCACTGTGGAGAACGTAAATGTATCCTTCTTACGACTCTGTCCCTCTCAGTTTCCAAGGTCCCTATGTGGTTCCTGAAATTCATACATTTGAAGGAATGGCCACTTTTATAAAATAAAGTAGATGTCTTTGAAACAAGTAAATATATCATAATTTGTTTTCTTTAAAAATTGAGGAATGCCATAAATATTATAAAATTTTAAAAATATCATATTTTATTTAACTGCTGAAAAACGTTTATAATTTTTTCCACATGATTTTGGCTCTATTCTATCAATTGTGTTCTCATATAAAAACAAATAGAAAATAATACTTTCTATAAGGCATTAGTAAGGCAGCTCAGTCATTTGCCTATAATTTTTTTAATGTTATTAAAATTTATTTATTTTTAAATTATCGTGATTTAGAGATATTTCTTTAAGCATCATAATATGTTATTAACAATGTTATGTAAATTTTTAGTATTATTACCGAATAAGGATTTGGAAGAATTTTAATCATGTGGTTTAAAATAATTTAAAGTGGTTAAGTGTCTGCCTTCCACTCAGGTTATGATCCAGGGGTCCTGGGATTAAGCCCTACATCGGGCTCCCTGCTCAGTGAGGAATTGGTGTCTACCTTTCTCTCTGCTCGTGCCCTCCCTGCTCATGCTCTCTGTCTCTCTCTCAAATAAAGTAAAATCTTAAAAAAATAAAAAATAAAAAAATAAACCTTCTTATAAAAAAGAAAAAGTACACCATTATACACATTCTTCCAGTGGTTCGTCCCATATGTCACCCAGCATATCACTCTGGTTTCTATCCAGGGAGCATTACAGCTGAAATGGATAGCAGGAATATTACTGGAAGCCATCCCTGTACTGAAATAGCTATCCAAAATCATAGAACTATATTCTCTTAACTCCAAACTCAATGTGTTGCTAACTCAACCTCTTCTTAGATTCTGAGAATGTCCATGGTCCTTCTAGCCCTACCAAACTGGAGGGAAAATAAAATCAGTGGAAATCGAAAAGGAAATAAACAATATTCTTCACACACTGCAATTAAAATATACCACTCCCGCAAACTTTATTAAAAAATATATATACATATGAACATATTAGTAAAATTCCACACAAGTTAGGGGTCCTAACACTTAAATGTTATTAATCTTATGGTAAATCTACTTCCATAAGCACATCTTCTTGTTTTTTAATTGGCCAGAAGTAGTTAGAGCATACTTTTGAATGGAGAAATTATTATTTTGTATTATTTTGTATTATGTTAGATTTAAGTCAAGTTTCACATTTGCCTATGAATCTCCACTTGTCTCAGCATTATTTGTTGAAAAGGGTATCTTTCCCCCGTTGAACTGCTTTTCCACCTTTGTCAATATTAGGTGTGCATGTTTATGAGTCTAATTCTCAGTTCTCTATCTGTTCCATAGTGTAGCTCAACAAATACCACAGGGTCTTTATTGCTCAGCTATATAAGTTATGATATCAGGTGGACTTATTTTTCCCACTTTACTCTCCTTTTCCCAATTGTTTTAACTATTCAAGTTCCTTTGCCTTTCCATATATATTTTAGAATAATCTTATTCATGTATACATATATATACATACGTACATACATACATACATACACAAAATATATACTATACACACACACACACACACACACAATATCTTGCTGGGATTTCCATAAGAATTGCATTAAATCTTTACATCAATTTGGGGTGAATTAACATCTTTATTAAGTTAAGTCTTCCAATCCACAAACATAATACATTTCTAAAACAAACAAAAAATATGTTCACTTTGGACTTATTTTGTTCTTTATTAGGTTCTTGAAATGGAAACTTAGATTATTGATATGACACTTTTCCTTTTTTCTGACATATGTATTTATTATTATAATTTTCCCTCTTCACAATGTTCTGATATATGGTATCTTATTTTTATTTATTTATTTATTTTTCCTATTTTCATTTAGTTCAAAGGATTGCTTTACTTTCCTTGAAACTCCTTCTTTTTTTTATTTTATTTATTTTTATTTATTTATTATTTATTCTTTGCCCCAGGGGTACAGGTCTGTGAATCATCCGGCTTACATCTTTCACAGCATTTACCAAAGCACAAACCCTCCCCAATGTCCATAACCCATCCACCCTATCCCTACTCTCTCACCCCCCAGTAACCCTCAGTTTGTTTTCTGAGATTAGGAGTCTCTTATGGTTTGTCTCCTTCCCCATCCCATCTTGTTTCATTATTTTTCCCTCCCTACCACCCATGACCCCCCACCCTGACTCTCAAGTTCCTCATATCAGAGAAATCATATGATAATTATCTTTCTCTGAATGGATAAAGAAGATGTGGTATATATATATATACAATGGAATACTATGCAGCTATCAAAAGAAATGAAATACCTTCTTGACCCATGTATTATTAAGAATTGTGTTGTTTAGTTTTTGAAGATGTCATGCTTATTGATTGTAGTTTGCACAATCGTGAACAGAGAAAATATGCTGCATTGCTTCAATTATTTTGAGTTTGTTAAGGATTTTATAGTCAGGAACATGGTCTATCTAACATATGTTCCATGGGCATTTGAAGAGAATGTATATTCTATCATTGCTGGGTGGAGTGTTCTATAAATGTTGGTTAGATCATGTTGGTTTAAGGTGTCTTCTAAATCCTTGGTGATTTTCCGTCAAGTTTTATCAGTTGAATTATTTATTTAAATGTTTTTCATGGGCACCTGGGTGACTCAGTTGGTTAAGCATCTGCCTTCTGGTCAGGTCATGAACTCAGGGTCCTGGGACTGAGGCCCACATCTGGTTCCCTGCTCAGGGGGGAGTCTGCTTCTCAACTTTCCCTCTGTCCCTCCCTCACCTCAGCCCCAATTATGTGTGCTCTCTCTCTCTGTGTCTCCTCTCTCTGTCTCAAATAAGTAAAAATAAAATCTTAAAAAATAAATAAAAAATGTTTTCCAGCCTCACCCTCTCTCCCCTCTCTTTCCAGAACTAAATGGCATAAATTTACAATCTTTTAGTATAGTCCCACATGTCACTCAGACTCTCCTTTGTGGAGGGGATAGGGGTGAATTATTTTCTATTTTTCTCTCTTCCAGCTCACTAATCATTTCCTTTCTCCTCTCCATTCTGCTGCTGATCCCCTCCATCGAATTTCTTTTAATGTCACTGTTTTACTTTTTCATTCTAAAAATTTCCCTTTGGTTCTTTATTTTTAGCTTCTTTGTCAAAACTTTCTATTTCTTGGCTGAGATTTTCTATTTTTTCATTTGTCTCAAGAGTTTGTAATTGTCACTTGAAGCAATTTCATGGTAAGTATTTAAAAATATTTATTGGATATTTCTAATATTTCTGCCCTCTTGGTATTAGCACTCATTGACTGTCATTTTTTTTTTTAATTAACTCTGGGATCTTCCTGGTTCTTGGTATGATGTATGACTTTTATTGAGGCTTGGATATTTTATGTATTATTTTATGAGATTCTGGATCTTACTTAAATCTTTTGCTTAAATGAGTTGTTTCTAAGACTACATCTGTAGAGAAAGGGAGTGTCATATCATTACATGAGGAAGGGTTACAAGTCTAGGTTCTCCACTTGACCTCTGTGGACAGGTGGGAGGTGGACTTATGGAAGGTGAGGATTTCAGCTCCCTCCTAGCTTTCCACTGATACCTCCCTCTCTGAGATGAATAGGAGTGCCTCCTTACTACTTCCTACAGAGATGCGGTTATAATACTGATTCTCCACCCTGCGCTTTCTTTGAGACTGTCCTCTGTTAACTGCAGTATGGATAAAGAAGTATGCTCCCCACATGATTTCAACTGGCCCCATCTTTAGGAGTGGGGCTGCTCATCATTGCCCTATAGAGATGGAAGTTCTGGATCCCTTCTTGATCTTCCCTGAATGGGAAGTTAGAGCACCTTTTACAGTTTGTTAAAGGTGGAACTAGGTTCCTTACTTGGCCTTTGCCAACGTGAATGGGAGTGGGGCCATAGGTGTTCTGTGGCATTTGACTGAAGCAGAGCAGTAATTGTCTCTAAGTTTACTGTCTCCTTTGGCTCTTTTTTCTTGGTCTTTTGACTAGAAAAAACAGGCTTTTGTTGGAGCTTTATTTATCTGCATCCATTAGAATATCCACATTTATGGTTTCTTCAACATTTACCTTGAGGTACAGGAGACAAAAAAAAAAAAAAAAATCATGACTCAGCACCATGTCATTTTTAGGTCCCAAGATGCTTAGTTGGTCTGTCTTTTCTCTACCTTTCAGAGTTGTTTTTCTGTTTTGTTTTGTTTTGTTTTGTTTTGTTTTTAATATACATAATGTCCCAAGCTTTAGTTGTATTCACTCGGAGAAATAGAGAAATGTATGTCCACTCCATCTTCATGGAAATAGAAATTATTTCTTCTTGTTTTTATTCCACATTGGAAGATTTTAATTACTGCCATTAGATTTTTAAGCCCAAGAATTCTTTTTATTACCATGAATATTCCAAATTTATAATACCCGGCTTCTGTTACATAAATACAACATATCTTTTTATGTAAAAGAAAATTTTGTTTTAAATTTTTATCTTTGTGCTTTATTTCCTATAGATATTTTGATGATTACATGGTTTTAATATTTTAAATTAAAGGCATTTATTGGATATCTGGTGATTCCAATTTTTTTCTTCATCGAGACTAAGAAAATAAAAGTTGAATGGGAGTTCTTTGCCCATAGATAGAATTTACCAATGAAGAGATCCATTTTCCTGAAGTGTAAATATTATCCTTTTTTCTCTTGAAATATTTAGATTCCATAAAGGTGAAAATCCCAATATTCTGCTTATAGTACACTGTATATACAGTATATGTAGTACATATAGTACCTGGATTGTCCTCATCGGTTGAACCAGGTAATACAGAGACCCCCTAATCCTTATATATTATGAAAAATGTGTATGTTTATGTCTACAAATTTTTAAAAAATTAATCTCCTGCAGAATACTCATATCCAGTTGTACCTGGGATTGTAATTGAAAATAAACTCCTTGATTTTCATTTTTTGAGAGTAAGATTCCATTCTGTTCTATGAGCGATTTACTCTGCCATGATGTGACAAGGATAGAAAATTACTGCTCTCTTCCAGTGGTTGATGAACACAGCAATTGCTGGCCATTTTGGATTATCTGTATAGAAAATTGGCATGCTATTTCTACTTTTCACATCTCCTTTGAATTCAGCTTTCCAGAGCATGCTAGGCTAGCTAGCACACATCTTTGCACCTTTCAGTGTCCAGAAGAATATCATTTTAATTTCCTCTCTTATCTTTCTGTTTATTATTTTATGCTGTCCTTAGTCCTTCTCCTAGATATTTATTGTGTTTCAGTAGCCAGTAAAGTTAAGTGGCTACATTGGCAAAACTAAATCCATAGGATTTAGGTAAATAAACTATATTTTGGATAAATCTTTAAAATACTTTAACATACTAAATCTTTAAAATACTTTCTCTATGTTAACTTAGAATGATCCACTACTTCTCTTCTGTTTGTTTTTTTCTTCATTAGAGTGATTTTTCTTCTGCATTGAACAGTTTGCCAATTGATAGAACATGATTCTGGAGTAGAGGCTTTTATTTCAGTGTTAACCTGTACCATGGACTTACTCAGTGCACTATATAAACTTATAGTGAGACTGGCATTCCAAAGTGGATTTGGCTGTTGAAGCTAAGATAGGTTGCACCTTCATTTCACTTCCTCTTTTCAATTAACCAACTTCCTTCCCTGCAGTTTTCTTGACTTTCTAACAATAGAGTATTTTGAAGAGCCGTTTTTCTGTCTTTCTCTATTTTTCTCTTTCCCCCCTTTTGGAAATGACACTCCCTATTTGATATTACAAGATAACAAAAATATTAAGAGTAGAAGCATAGTTTTGTCTCATTCAGCTTTGAATTAACTTCTTCTACTATTTCCTCGAGACTTTGAAATATCAGAGTTCTTATGCTGCTTCTTGCTTGAATTTCTTATTTCTATATTTGTAGTTGAAATTTTTATCTTGACTCTCAGCAGATGGTTTTATTCCAACTGTGCCTTCCTACAGATACCTTAAGAGCAATTCCCAGTGGTACTTTTGGCTTGTTTAGAGTTCTTAATCAGAAACTTTCAGACACCTAGGAGTTTCCATTCAACATGTACATGGAAGTTTGGCAATTTCTTCCTGACAGAGAACAGAAGATTAAAAGAACTCAACTACCTTTCACATGACTTCTCCTTCAGATAGAATGTTTTTAGTTCATTGAAAATCTTAAGTCTGTGCTTTAAAATGTTGGAAATATTGAAGCAAGCAATATTGACCTCAATGTTACAGTTGCATCCTTTACACAAACTTTGTTTCAACACACAGGAAAGAATACTAATTTGTTACATAAACCCTTAGAATATTTGTGAAAACTGCTATCTGAAAAGAACAGTTGTACAAACATCATGACTTGTGTGTATCTGATATAAATAATTTCCTTTGCTGCAGTGACCTCTCCCCAGGGGAGCTCACATGCAATGGTGTTGATATTTATGCAGAACAACAATGGTGTTGATATTCCATGTTAGTTATCTCTGTAATCACTAATACTTGAATTCTGGTGTGATTTTTTATTAATAGTTACATTTCAATACATATTTTTTTTTGATCTTTTAGGGACCAAAATACTTTGACAACCTAATATGCATTGCGGAAAATCTAGAAAGCTCTTTAGTTTTACCATGCTATATGCTCTCACCTCTATTCTTCAATTTCTAATACTTATTTATGCCATAATGAAACTGAAGACTTTCCTTCTCAGCAAAACCCCAAATTATTTATGTCCTAAATTCTTCTTACACTTTTATTTTGCTTCCCTTTCTGATTCAATACAGCAAGCAATGTCATTCTAGTTATTGAATTGTTTATTCAATTTTTTCTTTTTTTAGTTTTGAGTTTACATCTTATACTTTGTAAATGTAATCTTTAGTATTTATTTATTTTGATAGTTTTATAAATTGTTTTCTCAATTTTGTTTTCAGCATGTTCATTGGTGATATACATTTTTTTGTTGTTTATTTTAATCTTGACATTGTATCCTTAAAGCCTGCTGATCATGACCTGAGTCAAAGATAGAAGCTTAATGGACTGAGCCACCCAAGGGCTCTCTCTCTTTTTGTTTAAACATAGTCATTTATAGCTATAAATTTTTCTTTATTATTTTAGTTATAGTCCAAAAGTTATTTTATTTTTTTAATGAGAGTAGGTAATAAATTAGTGGAGGAAACAGTGAGCTAAGAATATCAAAATTCTTATAAAGAGAAAGTAACTAAGACAGTGTAGTACTGATTTCAAGAGAGATAAATAGAGTATAAAGTAAAAAAAAGAGATCAGAAGTAGGATTATATATTTGGAAATTTTTTTGGTGGTGTCCATAAGGAAAATACAAGTAAGTCTTATTACATACTTTACACTCTACAGAAAACTCAATTTAATGTGTAGTCTAGATCCATATGGAAAACACAAAGCAATAATTGTCTAGAATATAATGTAGAAGTATATCCTCTTGATCTTGGGTTGAAATAGATGATTTAAGGAAGAAGACAAAAGATTTTACTATAAAGAAAAAGATAAATAGAACCACATTTATTTAAGGATATAGGATTATCAAAGGACAAGCAAAAAATGAAAAGCAAAAAAAAAGCAATACAGTATAAAATATATCTGATGTGTGTGTGTGTGTCTTATAATTATGTAGCAGAACTATTAGTATAACAAGTCAGGATTTTGACCCAACAAAAATATTCATGTTGCTAATAAGCTAGTGAAAAACTGGCCAACCTCATTAGCAGCCTAAAAAACATGAATTAAAGTGCATTACCAGAACCCACATTTTGCAATGACTAAAATCAGACAGTCTGACAATATCAAGTATTAATGATGATGTGGGCAGGATAACTCTCATAGATTTGAGGTAAAAGTATAAATTGGTGTAATCCACTTCAGTCTACTGTTTGATAGGAGCTACTGAAGTGGGGTAAGTACACTTGCATTTACTTAGACTTAGCAAAGGTGAATATACACATACCATTTATCATAGAAAATAAATACACATGTTATATATGTATGTATATATGTATGTGTGTATCCGTACATATATAAATATATATCAGAAATGTGTCATATTCACTGAAAGACATCTAGGAGTATGTTCAGAACACCATTGTTCATTATTCTTTGTATCTAATCTAATCTAGAGTCAAATGGATAAATCATATTGTACTCATACATGGAACAACATATGATAATGAAATTCATTATTGCTATATGAATATGATATTGTGATACTGAGTTAGATAAATATCAGAAATATAGTATTGAATGTAGGAGGATAGACACTAAAGTAAACCTATTAAATGAATCTATTTAAGTAAAGATTAAAACAGCCTATTTAACCTACTGTGTTAGAATTAATTAATGCTCACCTTTCAAAAGGGATGAAGAGACAGTGAATGGAAGTGAACACAGAAGATATTATTTATGTTCTTAATCTTGACCTACAATGGTTATTCATATGAGCATGGTTACTTAGACTATCTATTGAGTTACATATTTATGATTTATACATTTGCCTATGTGTGCCTTTTACTTGGAAAAAAAAACCTTTTAAATCACTGCAGTTAATATCAGTGTTTTCGGTATATGTAATGGAAGAACCAGCTGTGTGAGATTGCTTGCCCATGTCTTAGAGAACATGATTTTGTCTAGTTTTATACTTAAATTTTTTTTCTGTCAAAATTATTATAATATCTTATTTTCTCCATTTTTTCATCATTGGTATCACTTAAAAAATAATCTACTAACTTGGAAGTTAGGATTGCCAGATAACATATAGGCCATCCCACTGAATTTGAAATTTAGATGAATAATGAGTAGTTTTTAATATTAGTATTCTTAATACACTGCATGTGAGATATATATACTAAAAATATTTATCTACCTAAATTCCAAATTCATGTCTGATTTTTTTGTTTTTGTTTTTGTTTTGGCTAAATTTGGCAACCCTAACTGAAATGGTTCTACTCAATGCAAAATGAAGATCAGGATAAAAAATGATTCCATGGACACAATGCACAAAATTTAATAGATCACAGAGATAGTAAGTATTTCTCATTTCTTAGTGGTGTGCTAAGAGATTAAAATAAATGTATTTTTTGTGCATATGAGAAAATAAGTATGAGCACTATCTCATTAAGTATCTTCCACAGTCTTATGAAAGCTGAGTTTAATGGTGCAATATCTTTACCATTATCAAGCAAATACAAAATAATTGTTTAATAATTCCAAGGAGAGTTAGCAAATAATGACTCTGCAATATATATTATATCAGACACTTTTGTGCTTTAAAAATAAATAACTCATTGCTTTTACAGCTGAGTTATAGTGTTTTAAAGTTGTTTTCTACAACTACAGTTCATTTATATTGCAGCTAATGATTTAGAGTAAGCAGTGCTTATTGGCATTGATCACTGGATAACTCAAGAGGAAACATCACAGCAAAAGCAACTGCTTGTCTGAACTTAAATAATTGAACCGTTGATTTTATAAATGGTGAAGAAGTATAAAAACCTCAAGTTGTTACGTGTCTGTTTTTAGTAAGATCATTAAAATCCCAATATTTATGAAGGACCCTAAAGCTCACAAATGTATCTGGATGGACAGGTAAAGTTAACAATAAAAATAAATGTGAACAGTGAAGTGGGCCAGTCTATGAGAGGCTGAGGTCTGGAATCTATTCCAGGTAGTTGCAACGTGAGATGAGAAAAAGAACAAGTATCAAATGAAGGCTATAGACTAGAGCATTGTATTCTGCGAAGTTCATAGTAGGGAGCGTCTCAGTCATGAGAATAGGCGTCTAATGTGGAATTTTAATCCTAAAGTTTGTAGAAGAGACAATGCAAGGATACAGAAGTACTGGTGGGAAAACAGACTTCAGAAAATAGTAAGCCTACCATGGACAAAGCTGGTGCTATGGGAAGAGAAAAGTAATAAAAGGTATCCTTCCATCAGGGAGATTTTGTCTATAGGAAGGGCACAGCTTTGTAAGATATTAATAATAAGTAAAACCACACAAACTATGATTAGATGATATAGGATATTTAGTAGTTCGAGAGTCAGGTAACCTAACTCATATATGGCCAGTTCAATTTTTATAAGCAATGTATATATGGAAAATGTTTTCCTCTTTATTTAATTTAATGTGCATTTTCTCAGAAAGAGTGGAGAAATATTCCTAATATCATTTCACAATTATAATCTATGATAAAGTGGTTATAACGTAGCATGCAAAACCACACAGAGTCTAGGGAGTATCCCATAGCAAACATATTAATATTCTGAAGTAAAATGCACGAAAATTGACAATAAATGAAGTAAATAACTATATATCACTTGAGGTCATATTTACTGACAAATGAGTTTGGGCCCCAAAATTAAGGAAGAAATATTCAATTCTCAGTGCTTTTTTTGTATAAATGATTATGGACCTGTTCATTCTTTACTAAATAATAGTCACTGGGTTCTATTCTCTCTCTTGGGTGCAATTCTTCCTATGTTAAATGAGATATTATCTTTTTCAAGAAATATGTTGTTCAGATTTGGAAAGGAAGCCAAACTCACATAGCAGGTAAGAAATAGAGACACGAGTTATCACAAGGATTCAGATTATCCCTGGATTCCTGATAGGTTCCCCCTCAAACTCCAAGATGTTCTCAATGCCCCAGGCTGACCTGTTCTCTCCACTTTCTGTACTACCGGGAAAGTTACATGTTCTGAAGGTAATATTATGTATCTGCCCTCCTCTTCACTATATCCAATTACTCAGATTCAAATGATTCTTTCAGTTAGCTCTTATAAAGAAAGAAACAATTTACTTATAATTAAGAATTTATTACCTATATGTACTGCTCTGTCAATATTTATCAAGAGCAATTGATTTTTTAAAAAGCTGTCTTAAAGGATGTGATAAAATTTGTTATTATACATTTTGGCAGAGATTTGGTCAATTCTCTGAAATATAACACAATTAGAGAAAGATAATTAAAAGATAAATAATTTTGAAGATTAAATAATTTGGCTTTCAAAATTTCATTTTATATACCAAAGACCTTGTTGAGATCATCTTATTATTTTTGTGTTCTTCATACACTCACGATCTGTAGAATTATATGCATTTCATGTCACTTAATTGTCTAGACCTATTTGATTCTATAATGTTAATAATACCTCTTTTTTTTCTGAATGCCTGTTACTAAATAAAGCTCCCAGAAATATATAAGTTTTGTGTTTCGTCTTGTACTAACATAGTAAAGGATATTATCTGAATAACTTAGAAATGACATTTGCAAAGACACACCCCCGGATGTTTATTGTTTAAAGACCTCAAATATATGGCTCTTTTATCTTTACAGAATAAATTCAAAGTTTTGAGTGGTTCTTAATGATTTGAGTGAAGTGAATGTATTTGTATACTTGAGAAAGAAACCAACTAATAAATTAAAAAGATTTTACTTTTGAATCATTTTACTGGAAAAATCACTCTAAAACCTTTAGACCTATAATTATTAGCTGAATGAAATATCTTCTTGGAACCAGGTATCAAATTCAGGGACCCTGGGCATTCTTTGAGCTGAAGTGTCCATATTTCATCTCAATTGATAGTGTGCCCCATTCCAAGATACAGCTAAATTCAAAAGAAACAGCCCCATAATTCAAGACCAAAGAATCCCCAGGGACACCTGGGCATTATGAGACAGCATGGCACAAAACTATGTCCAGTGAGGAATAGGTAGGACATCAGTTGATCTCATCCTTTCTTTAGGTACATTGTTTGGAATATTTTAAGATTTCCAGGACCTATTTCCCTATACTAATAGCCTTTAGTCTACTGATAAACAACCCAGAGCATAGAACATATGCATGGAAGAATCTTAATTTACAACATTGACACACGGTTACCCCACATTGCAAGTGCATCAATGTTCAGACTAAAGCCATTCTTTGAAAGGAAAGATTTCTAAAGCTTTCATAAGACAAACTTCTTCAGTCATGACCCACAGATATTACTTCCCAACCTATATGTAAACAATGTCATCTACAGGGGGTGAGGGTGGAAGAAAACAAGAGAGAAATACTAAAGTATATTGTTGCTGACACCTTTGACCCGTTGTCTTAAAAGTTTGTGTTCACATCTTATCAGATGGCTTTGTCTCCTTCCTTGATATTCCAAATTGATTTTATCAAATGTCTGTGATGACCCCAGTCAAATCTCAGATACACGTATTTTATCCTTCCCACTTGCCTTTTATCAGATATCTACATATATATTCTAACTCAGTGTAAATGTCTGGCAGTAAAAGCGGAAAATATGCACAGCTCTACCTACCTAGTTCTCTATCTGGATTTCTTTGGGTATACTGGCTGGATACATGTTGAGGGGGATTGACAATAGTGATGAGGAAATAGTTCCTGTATGAAATTGGCTTGTTTTGCATCCATCATTCATGCATTCAACCAAAGCATGTTTGTACATTGCTCAGGCACTGTTCTAAGACCTAGAGATTTTTCTGTGAGAAATAAAAATATTTTAAACAATTCCTAACTTTGTGAAGCTTACATTTTTGTGGTCATAAAGACATAGAATAATAGAATTACTGAATTGCTTAACATATTCATCTTCTCCACGTGTTATTTCCATTGTTTTGAGTACCCCCAAATAATAATTGTTGATCTAATTAAATATTCACTAATTAATAAGAGGCAAAACTTGGTACTTTTCTGGAGACGCCCCCTTGGAATCTGAGTAAATTGAGAAGAGAAGGAGGTGAAGAAGAAGAACAGCAACAACAACAATGGGGAGGAGGTGAATGGGAAGGGGAACAGGGCAAAGGGAAAGGAGAGAGGGGAGAAGGAGGAGAAGGAGAAAGGAACAACAACCACAACAATGTTCTCAAGGAATAGTTTTATCCTTTCAAACAATTAATGCACCTGGCAGCATTCTTAAAATTCAGACTCGTTCAGTTGGCCTATAGAGGTGCTTGAGATTTGACATTTCTAGCCACCTCCCAAGAAATAAAATTGCCCATGGAATGAAGGCCTGGAAAAGATTCATCCTGAATGGTTTTGCAGCTGTCGGAACTGGTTTTGTTTTTGCTATTTTTTTAAACATTTTTTAATTAAGGTGAAATTGACATGATGTAAAATTAGTGATTTTAAAGTGAGCGACCTAATCACAGTACAATCACAGTGTTGTGCAACCACCATCTCTATCTATCTTACCCAAAATATTTTCACCACCCAGAAAGTAAACCCAACACACCTTAAACAGCTGTCTCTTATTGCTTTCTATCCCTGGTCTCTGGCATATACCAATCTGCCTTTTTTGTCTCTGGCTTTACCAATTTTGAATACTGCCTGTAAATAGAGTCCTGCAACATGTGACCTTTTATGTCCAGCTTCTTTCATTCAGTATAATGTTTTCAAGGTTCATCCATGTCATAATACATGTCAGTACTTGACTCCTTTTTAAGATTAAATAATATTCCATTTTATGTATACACCACAACCTGTTTCTCCATTCATTTACTGATGGACATCAGGGACATAATGTTTTGACTCCTGTGAATCATGCTGCTAGGAATGTATGTGCCTACACGTTTGTTTAAAAATCTGTTTTCAACTAGATCAGTTATATATATAAGACTGGAATTACTGGGTCAGAAGGTTATTCTACATTTCACTTTTTGAGGAACCACCAGTATTTTCCTGAGTATTTGAGACATTTTTTCCTCCCACCTGCAATGTAGGAAGGTACAGATTTTTTCTCGTCCTTGCCAGTTCTTATTATTTGCTATTTCTTTTTTATCGTAGTCAT
>LNAC01000476.1:590221-608550 GCA_002007465.1 Ailurus styani
TGACTCATAAAATGCTTCTATAAAAACACACTAAAGTACCTGCTGAGAACCCATAGCTGCATTTTATTTTAATGCTGAAGCAAACTTTACTTCTGTTTATAAAAGATTTCATTTTTAAGTCCAATTAAGAAAAAAAAAACTTATTTGAGGCAAATTACACAAACAGAGACACAGAAGAAATGCTGTCTCGTTGTATTCTTGGTCTCTTTCAAATTACTTTGAATTTCTTTCAGAAAAAATTCACTGTTTAATTCTGTTTCTTATTTCCTTCCCTTAGGCATAGCGTAGTATCTCATTTAGGGCCATAGAAAGATTTTAGAGTTAAGTTTCCTTTTCATAAATGTGAAAAAACTTTTAACAATGATTTCGGTAAGCTTTTTTGCCTATATTTCATGTAAGCTGAGTCTTATGCTGGCTCCTGAAAGAGTAAGATGACCACAGTTTACATGCATAACTAGTATACCACATTTAACTCTACATGGGATGCAGATGTGCTTTTTTCCCCTCAATCTTTTGGGCTTCTTGACGATATAATCAATGCAGTGGCAACACCAAGACTGGTTCTGAAAGAAGCTGTGCCATGATCATAGAGCATGTGATGTAGTTAAAATATCTTAAAATTATAAAATATTGAAAACTCAAAAGCAGCAAATTACAACAATATGATTTCGGCGGTTGAAATTTTATATAATTACCAGCATTGTTAAGTCCTGATTTTTGTATCTGTCTAAAAGGAACAAGGAAATGCTGAAAAATTATTAAAATCTAGTTTAAATTCCACATTCTAATAATCATAAAATTTATTTTAAACAAGTTGACTTTCTGGTTATTGCTATCTTTCCTAGTTATTGTTATATATTTCCTTCCTGTAATATAACAAAGAGAAATTGCGTTCTATTGCTGTGCCTAGTATCTCCTACACACTGCATCCTCTGGAATCCCTTCTAGTGACTGTGACTCTCATCTTCCCACACATTTTTTCTTTCTGGGTGAGCACGGCCACTGCAAAAGTGTCATAACCTCAACGGATCGTAGCCGGACAGGACTCTCCTTTTCAGGTTACTCTCTTAAGCACTGGATCTATTCATTCACTTATCTTCTCTTTGGATATCTCACAAGAAATCAAAATGCAAATCCAAAACTGAGGTTGCAGTTTCTCCTACCATATGTTCTCTTCTTCATAGGCCCCCTATATTGATGAATGACTTTACCATATACCTCATTTCTCAAGCTAGTCTGTGTCTGTCCTTCGTTATCACCGGCAATAATCTATGATTCTTTTTGTTTTATTTCACCTACTTAATCACTCTTGAATTTTCTCCTCCTCTGTGACCGATTTGTTAGGCCCTCATGATTGATTACTTTGAGTAGGGCGACAATTGTCCAACTACGCATTAAGATTTTAGCTTTTATCCATATCCACAATCCATTTTACAGACTACAGTCTATTGTCTGGATGAATGTTTATATTACATATTTGCCTCAGGAATTCAAAATAGATGTTATATTAGAGTTCCTAGAAATCCTCCCATGCGAGAGTTTAATTTTTCATAAATGTGAATTTTCAAAATGTATTTTTTAAAAATAATCTCCTTTTTGTTAAATAATAGCCACTAATATTTAAGGAAATGCACTTGTATAAAAGTATCCAACGTGGTCTTGACATAAGACAGTGGCCTTGCGTATGAGAGGAGGAAAGATATATGACAAATATTTATGTGACAATATAAAAAAGATTAGAAAGCTAATTGGATATAAAAGATTTGGTATCAAAAATAACTCTTGAGATTTTTTCCAGTTGCTCTGAAACTTCCTGAATTAAATGAGTTCGTACGTGTAAAGAACTTACCTTCATTTGCAAGAATCAGATGAGTCCTGTAGGGACATTCATTTTTCCACTTAATAAATACTGTGTCTAAGGCGGTGTGTTGTATACGAGACATACCATCTAAGTGAGGACAATCCTTGTTTCACCGAAGAGACATGACCTTCCTGCCCAGGACAAGCCACCTCAGCCAGAGGCACATGGAAGGGAGGTTGGGGTGTGGAATTCAGCATTAAAAATGTGAGAAACCCAGAGTCATGTGAAGAGCCTCTGGGGTCTCTGTGCTCTGCAGGAGTCTGGCGTGAAAATGAGGTTCATGGAGGTTTTTTTCCCAGTTTGGAAATATTGATTTAATTACTGATTTCCTCTCGGGAAGCCACAGGAACCTCAAATAAACCTTTTCATTTTTTAACTGGCAGCAGCATATTGTTGAACTTGGGTAGTTAGGGTATGACACCCAGAATAGTAGGAATAAATATAGAATATTACTTCTTTATTACATTAAAACAATTGCTTTGTAAAATAGATAAAACAAAATTTCCACTAACTATAAACATCTGATAACCTTAGGCTACCATTTAGAAATCCTTTAATCATGCAAAAACTATGATTAGGACCAATAAAATACATAGATTATAGCAAAGGCCAAATCATGACCACATATTTCAATCCATGCATAAATTTTATACAACAGTCTATGAATATTTAATATTATTGAATTGCATTTATTTGGTGTAACTGCATTAAACAGAATGCTTTGAATATGAAGAGTTTGCAAATACTTAAAAAAGATGAAATTTTATACTCAAAATGATATGTGATAGCACACTGAGATACGTAGACACCTTAGAGAAAGGCAAATATATGTTTTCGAGCTTCTTCTATAATTAATTAGAAAGGACAAAAATAAGACCTTATGTGAAGTCTCAGAGCGAAATGAGTGTGAACACCTTGTATCATATGCATACCAGATTACTTTGTAATTTGTAGCATGAGATGGGTAAAACGTATGTGTCAAATTTGATATTCATAAATGCACTTTTCTAGGCTCCATTTTCATATAAAGTATAGGATTTCAACAACATAATTAAAAGTTTTTAAAAATTCTTTTGTTATTGCTAAACACATCCAATAATTCATCATTTCCCGAGGGCCCACCAAATGTAAGAAGCTATATTAAATCCTTGGATAAAAGATGAGTGTCACTCTTGCCCCTTAGTATCTAAAATTTGGCTGTGGGAAGCTGATATAAAGAAAATGTCCTTCCATGTTGGCAGAAGTGGTAAGAAAAGCATTGACAACCTCATGAGATAACAACAGAAAGAACCAAAAATCATTTAAGAAACTCATGCAGTGATTGTGAAGATGAATTGTGCTGTGTCTGGCTTTCATTAATAGAAGCGTCTTCTGTCCTTCTATAAAAGGATATACTGGTAAATCAGTACCTAAGCTACTGACCACTGTTCACATGTCATTGTTGGAAGACCTAAGAACAAAATGAAAATAGACCAAACCAATTCTTTTACATAGAATACATCAATGAGACCTGAGATTCAGGAGGTCCTTAGAAGCTTTTACACTAATCGCAGCCAAATGAAGGAAAATGAAAGAAATGGGGGGGAAAAAGGAAAAGAAAAAGAAAGAGAGTAAGAAAGAATCCTAACATGGTACAGTAATGGAAGATTATCTTCAAATAGATTTTTTTATCAAGCTCTTTCTTTTTTAAATGGCAAGTAAATGATGTTATATAACAATTGTCAACATCTATTTAATGAACGTCTACCTACCACCTCCCAATATAAGATTTTTTAAAATACTATTTGTGCTAAAATTCAATATGTTATGCTGGTAGAAAAATTAAACACTGTCCAAGAGGTCCACCATAAAATAATAAAAAAGAGTAAAAGCATTATGAAGTAAACTGTTTTTAATATGTAACATTTATGATGTGCACAATTTTGACAAAATCTTAATTACTAATAGATAGGACATAAGGGATTAATAAACAGAAATTTCCCTTACTCTGCCTCACCTTGGCAACAGAGTCAAAATACAACCATATATCAATACCAATGTTCTTTGTCAGAGTCCTCCCTTATTTTAGTAATAACATTAATAATGACATTTATGAACACCCACTTACGGGGACTCATTACCTGAAATGTATCTTTATTTCATTCATTCATATAGTAAATGGAGATAGCTTCAGTCCAATGTAGAGGCTTCATTATAGTAGAGTCAATCCAGGTAAGCAACTGATTTGAGGCCTTCCTAATTCTCTGCAAAGAATAGAAGAACATAATTTAACTGAATGGGAATATATGCTTCCTTTTAAATTACTTATGATAAGATAGAAAAAGTGTTGCTTTTTATTTTATATTAGCTTCTACAGTAGTTTACTTTTATGGTACTACCTATATCTGTGTTAATCTAATTAGTCTAATTAGTCAAGTGTCTCATATCCATACCTTATAAGAAATGTTTTAACTAAATGATATTATCCACATGTTTCTAGAATAGAGTGAAAGTTGTCTTAAATTCTTTAAATGACTAATCCACCATTAATTTTTCTTCAGTGGAGACTTTATATCATCTTTACAAACTTCAATCACCTTAATGCTTTCAGGAAATATTGAGGTGAGAAGATCTTTCTGCCTGGCACTAAAGGCCCCCAGGAGAATTTATAAATTATGTTCCCTATGTCTCTGTTGCTACTTCCTTTAATATCTACCTGTTCAGTCAATTTCTTTCATTATCTGCTTCTTTCTTTGTATCTTTTTAAATGAAAGGATTGAAAGTTGTCTGGGCAAATCTGCTAACAAAACGTGTGAATTCAGCGGGCATAATATTATGATAATTCTGAGTAATGCACTCTAACCTGCAGGTAAATGGGTAATAGTTTTACAATTTTCCTACATGGGGCTTGTGATGGTCATTTTCCCTTCCTGCTTAGATATAGTTTCTCTAATAATTCTGGGTTTCTGGTTTTCTTCCAGAAACTATATATTGCTGGAAATCTGACGAGTAATAGGAAAGACATTGCCACGTAAAAATGAGTGAAATACACTAGGACAAAGACTAGTGAATTCTACATTCTTAAGATATTACATAGAACAGAGCTGAGGAGAAACAGACTTAAATTTCAGCTTAAGAAAATTAAGATATAGGTTCTGTGTTATTTCTTTGTTAATATCCTTATTTGAAGGTGACTCAAGGTGAATCACATTTCAAAAACTAAATGATGTACAGTAAACATGGGCCAATAGGATTAAATAATCATTATTTTAACATAGATAGTTATATACATATTTGTTAATGTATCTATACCTATATGTAATCCTTACTGATGGAGTGGAAGGATGTGAGAAAGAATCCTGGCTCATTTAAAACTAAGCATAAAGAAAACTCTGCTTGCAGTGATCAGAAGCCTTCTCATTGATCACTGCATATCCTGTTTGGTTTCAGTAGTGATCCTCATAGCTCAGCATCTAGTATTGATAATACATTAAGTCGTTCAGTTCAGAGTCAGCTCTACAAGTTGTGGTTTGAATGTGAGCTTACAGATGAATCATTCTCTCACTTCCTGCCTTTTCTTCTCTCTGTCACACTGCAATAAATTACACAGTAACTCTTTACAACTCACAAACTTTAATAGCCAAATATAAATGGGCTACATTTGCAATGTTTTCTTTGTCACATAAAATCTAAGAAGCAAACATTTTTTTAAATGACACTTTCATGCTAATTATAAGAAGTTACAATTAATTTATTTGTTAAGAAGAAAGTGGCAGTAAATAAAACAATACCATGTGATATGACATATCTAAATAATAATGCAATTTATTTTTAAGGTAAAATCGAGTAGATATAAAATGTATATCTAAATATACCTAAAATGAAACAAAATTAATGTTTGTACTCAATAATTTACAGCATCATAATTACTAACTTTCTAGATGCAGAGAAGCAAACTGGGTCTTTTACTATGATCATGTTAAAACTTATGTGTTTCAAACATATCTAAAATAAACTAATTCAATTTAAAAAATAGTCACTATACTATTGATTAAATTTGCTGTTTTGTTCCCTCTTGTCTGAGGTGTGATATTTGCATATGTCTGAAAAAATTCTATTTGCTTGTTTTCTTTACCTATGTATTCCATTCCATTTATATCTATGGCCTGTAGGATAGTTTAGTCAGTTGAAATGTTAGAATCTGAGTCTCTCACAGAAGTGACAATGACATTAATGGAAGCATAGTAAGTTGGTTTATTACAGAATGTAACAGTCATAGGAATGGGGAAAAAAGGAATTACATAGGAGCGTTACTTCTTGCCCCATCTATCTCAATTTCCCTTTATTTTAGTCTTTATGCAACTTAATTTTCTTTTATAATTCAGTCCATATTCATGCATATTAATTACATATTTATTTTCTGAATCTCCTTTTGGCATGAAAGGTATTTTTTTCTACTATATGTCTTGCATGTATTTCTATTATGTGTCTTACTTGTATTTATCAATTATATTCAATAAATATTAAATATACAACAATTGTTTACCAAAAACATTAAACAATCAATGCTTACTTCTCTTCCCCCCAAGCTTTATTGAGATATAATTGACATATAATGTAGTATAAATTTAAGATGTAGGACATGTTGATTTGATACATTTATATATTACAAAATGATTATCACTACAGCATTAGCTAATATCTCTGTCCCATCACATAGTTGCCATTCCTTTTTGAGATAAGAACATTTAAGATCTACTCTCTTAGCAAATTTCAAATATATAAAATAATATTATTAACTATAATCATCAGGATGTACATTATATCTCTAGAACTTGTTAGTCTTATAACTGGAAGTTCTTATCCTTTGACCAACATTCCAATTTCTTTGCTTCTCATTTGTGTGTGTATATGTGTGTGTAATCTCTTGAAGTTAGAAATCTAATTTCAATGCTGATTTCACAGTTAGCAGTTAACATATATGCATCAATAAAAGCATATATCTAGATTACCTTTATAGATACATTTGACTTTCACTTTTACAGTCTGTAATTATGAGGTTATACATTTAAAGGCATTAAGAATTCCAGGTAGTTGTTTGGAATTACAATTAATACATTCTTAGAAATTAATTGAAATTAATACATTCTTTTTTTTTTTAAGATTTTATGTGTTTATTATTTGACAGAGTGAGAAAGATGAGACAGACCACAAGTAGGCAGAGAGGCAGGCAGAGAGAGAAGAAGAAGCAGGCTCCCTGCTGAGCAGGGAGCCCAATTTGGGGCTCGATCCCAGGACCCTGAGATCATGACCTGAGCCGAAGGCAGAGGCTTTAACCCACTGAGCCACCCAGGCACCCCTGAAATTAATACATTCTTTGCAATACTTTAAAGCCATTGTTTCAGCTTAAAATACTGTAGGGATAATATGTTTACCTGCTTATGGTTATGATACATTGTTAGGCAATAGTGGAAAAAAAACCTTATTCCACTGAGCTCTGTCATGCTTGTTTCTGCTTCTTCCAAAATTTCTGTTTCTATAATGGTTAAAGACAAACTAGAAAGTATATGCATCAGGGGAAAAGGCTTGGATGGGGTAGAATCTGAGAACAACGTTCTTTAAATCCAGCCTTAAGAAATTACTTTTGGTCACCTAAAAGTAGAAGGCACTGTGAGAACTAACCTGGGAAGTGTGTTTCAGCACCTTGGCAAGTCCCACTGGCATTAACTATCAGAAAATTTGAGGAAATTCAACAGTAATTCAAGATTGTGGAACAAGGACTGTGACTTTGAAAGCATTTTCTGTATTAAGGTTCTACCTTCCATGTGTTTACACAGATTCTCTGGGGTGTGGTATAAATCTGCGTGTGTTTTTTAAATGGCAGTTTCACTAGTGGCGCCATATAGACATCATACCCTCTTCACCCTACTTCGAAAGGGCAATAAAATGTTGCCCTTCGGAAAATGACTATAGTGCATTGTGTATGCTTTAGTCGAATATGATTTGTTTTTGATATTAGAAAGATCTTAAGGAAAAGTGGGAATTGAGCAAAGGTCTAAAAATTATTCAGGTGGGATATCCACGGTCATGCTTATAGTAAGACAGTGTTACCACAGGCAAAAAATAAGAAAATGTTTTACTTTCAGAAGTGAGTTGCCATTACGCCATTTTGTTATATTTAGCCACACAGCCCAATTGAATAAATTTAAAATCAAATTAATATTTGAGTTAATATACTTGTGATTTTGGTCATCAGAGAATAGAGTGGATTGCCACTGATACCCTAAAGTCTGTGTGTAGATAGATACATAGACAGATAGATACATATTTAAATCACTGTACATGTATATACTCTATATATTTATATATCATAATCACAGAAAGATGTAAACATAAAGGTAAGAGAAATGGGCAAGGAAAAGAAAACCTTTGAACTAGCTCCTACTATTTGTTATCATCTCTGACCAGGTTCCTGAGTTGGTTACTCTTCATAGAGAAAACAATTCTTTCTGTTTTTAAGAATGATTGACTAGGGTGCCTGGGAGGCTCAGTCGGTTAAGTGTCTGTTTTTAGCTCAGGTCGTGATCCCAGGGTCTTGGGATTGAGTCCCGCATCAGGCTCCCGGCTCAGTGGGGAGTCTGCTTCTCCCTCTCCATCTACTGTTCCCCTTTGCTTGTGTTCTTTGACTCTCTCTTTCTCTGTCAAATAAAAAATAAAATCTTTAAAAAAAAGAATGATTGACTAATGAAACGCCATGCCCCCATCAATATCAATTTATTCACATCTTAAAGCAATATTTGAAATTATTAACTCCATTGCTATTTGTTTTGAAATGAGAAATTGACTGAAATGGATTTGATAATCCTTACTTGTTAAAACAGATGTTGAGAAAAGATTTCGCAACTACCTAGGTATTATATGGCTTCAAATTTAATATTAATGACTTTCTTTGACAGCCTTCTAGAGATAAGAAGGAAATCCTCACTTTTTAATATAGGTAGCTCTTTGCTCAGTATGTGTGTGTACTTCCCTGTGCCTGAATATAATAAACTTCATAAGAGTAATAAGAGTAAAGACGCCACTTACTGCTTATATTTATGTGCTCAAATAACTTTGATCTATATAAACGCTAAATTCTCTCCTAACTATGTAATTCACTTAAAGCCATATACAAATATTTGAAATATAGTATATGTAGTATTCATAGTGAATATGGTTTATAAGGTTGTTAACAGTCTCATAAATATTACTGATTAACTCTAGGGCTACTACTTTTATAATGAAAGTATAATTTAAACTGAGACTTGGAAGACTAGTTAGCAGTTCATGAGGTTGGGTGTTTGAGTGGATAGATCAGAGAGAAAACAGATCTCATGGAAGGGCATAGAGACATGGAAAATATGTGATATGTTTCAGAATAGGTATGAGAGTGGCTGCAGCTCAAGGCTCGTAACTGATGGAAAAAAAGACATCAAGGTGTGGTAGAATTGAAAGAAAAAGACATGAGTCTATATTTAGTCCCAGTGTTAACCACTTGTGTACAATTTCAAGAAGTTTATGCTTCATGCATCCAATAAGCAAGCACCTTTGGAATCGTTTGAAGCGGGTAGAACTGGTGCTGTTGGGATTACTTAAATGACTTCAAGGGGGAGGTGGTATTGTGGCATGTTCAAGCTGTATTGCAGGCTACCTGTGAAAGCAGTACTGGACCTGTAGGTAAGATCCAAAACCTCTCCATAACACTGAGTCGGAGAGCCATGGAGCTAGCATACCTCTGATGGGATGAAAAATGGATCCTAAACAGCTAAAAGGAAATAAACTATCGATTTTTCTTTTTAATTGCTAACTAAATTTACATTGGATTTTACTATTTTATAATGTGTTCTTTCACATTATATAAGGTAACAGTGTAGACTATCTTTGTACCTTAGTTAAACTATAATGTGTTTTAAGGAGTTACAAAGTAAAAATAATTCCTCAGAAAAACGTTTCCTAATATTCAGTGAAATTGTTGTTTCAAGAAATCAATAGTAACAGCGGTTTCTATAGTAACCCTTCCAAAGAGAAATAGTAAAATCACAATAAAGAAGAAACACCCATGCAAACACATACAGATTGCATCTGATGAATAAGTCCTCTCGTTGATTCTGAAGAGCTAATGAACTGAAGAATCAATTTTCTATAAAGCGAAGTCGACTTTTGATCAGAGTTGCTCACTGAGAGTGGCAAATTAGGATAAATTATAGAGTTTAAATACCTTTCAAATATATCTTAATTGCTTAAAATATTATTCATATATTTTATTTTTATTTTCTCATGTATTGTAGGTACACATCTCTTCATTTTGTGGTGTTTCCTTTAATTGCAGGTTCAATTATCCTTTCTAAGTTGCTGAATATGATGAAGAGAAAAATATACCATAAACCACATTATAGTTTTACAATGTTAGGTAAAGCAGGAAATAAGATTGCTAAAGAGTAGAAAGATTAGGGCGCCTGGGTGGCTCAGTAGTTTAAAGCCTCTGCCTTTGGCTCAGGTCATGATCTCAGGGTCCTGGGATCGAGCCCCACATTGGGCTCTCTGCTTAGCAAGGAGCCTGCTTCCTCCTCTCTCTCTGCCTGCCTACTTGTGATCTCTCTCTGTGTCAAATAAATAAATAAAATCTTTTAAACAAAAAAGAGCAGAAAGATGATAATTTCTAGTTGCTGAGAAAATGTAGTAATTTATACCTAGATCAATACCAATTGTCAGTCCTCCTTTGGAAGACTCTCAGTAAATCAGAACTTACATGTGAATATTTTGTAAATTCTAAAGGTAACAGACAGGCACTATATACATGATATATATGAGGTATGTATATATATATATATATATGTGTGTGTGTGTGTGTGTGTGTGTGTATATATATATGAGAGAAGAAACATTTTACTTTACATTCCATAAGGTTAGAAAAAAAGACTATTCTTTTTGGAGACTTAATATTTCTGGAAGGTCAAAAATGGCATCATTATTTTTAACATCGTATATAAGTGGACAAAAAATAAGGCGATTTAGGGTCAAAATATTGTTTTTATATTATTTCTACTATAAATTATAATGTTCAAAATTCAAAACCAATCTTTTGATTTTACTCGCAGCTAAATTTTTGATGCATTACATTGATGAACTTTTTATCTTGGTTGAGCTTTAGATATATAAAGATTAATAACACTAGTATAATTTGATTCTTCAAAAAAGATAGACTCTGTTCTATTTCTCCAATATATTATGTTTCTCAACTACATCCAGATGCTAGGAGGCTGGATGACCCTTGAATTAGATTCCTTCAACTTTGGCTTGCATACACATTGAGATAATTCAAATGATTGTGATTTCCAGTTCTTAGCTGCAAACTTCCCATAAGGTTTATAATAGATGCTGCCAAGTTGCTTTTAAATTGTGTAAATGTGTCTCTAATGAAACAACACCACAAATAGGCAAGAAAAGATTACTAATTTCAGAAAAGCATATTTGGTCAGGAATTTTGGCACTTTCATTTGCCAGCTCTGCAACAATGGATTGTTACCTATTCCAAAGTGTTTTTCTTTCTTTTTTTTTTTTAAAGATTTTATTTATTTATTTGACACACAGAGAGAGATTACAAGTAGGCAGAGAGGCAGGCAGAGAGACAGGCAGAGAGAGACAGGGAGAGGAGGAAGCAGGCTCCCTGCTGAGCAGAGAGCCGGATGCGGGCCTCAATCCCAGGACCCTGAGATCATGACCTGAGCCGAAAGCAGAGGCTTTAACCCACTGAGCCACCCAGGCGCCCTCCAAAGTGTTTTTCAAAATGTATGAAATATATTGGGTCCTAAGAAAAGAAAAGAGCTAACACATGTAAACTGAACACATTTAATTCAATTCATCATTCAGTCATTAAATATTCACTTTACAGAAGATACTGTGTTAAATGGAAAGGATTCAGGGATAAAAATCCCATGAGCAAGGAACTTAAAATCTTGTAGGGAAAATAAGACAAGTACATAGGTATCTCCAGTATAATAGAATAAATTACCTAAGAGAAAGTAAATCACAGTGTTATGTGGTGATAATGGAGTTAGTCAATGTTTCGCTATATTTTTTTTTGTTGTTTTTTTAAGTCACATAAAATCTTGAGTTTGACCTCTAGACATAGAGATATATTGGTAAATCGTCAATCAATGTTTAGGGATTTTAAGGACCTTCCAAAGTGAATGATAATGTGCATGGCTTGGAACAACAAATGGGCATTCAAAATTTGAATGACTAGTACGGAGATAAGTTATAGTTGGAGGTTGGTAGTCATTTCCCATTAATTACATTAAAATCACAGTACAAAACTTACATTACAGAACATTTGGACTAAGAATCACATGTTTCACCTCAGGCTAGGCTAGCCTAACTTTTTGATTACTTGACGTTCCAATTATGCCAGTTTTCTTCTCTTCACCTTGCTAGGAGATTTATAGAAGCTTCTATTTTCCTGATGTCACCTCATGTCCTAACCTTTGAAAGGCATCTGGCTAATTCGTTTTAATATTGTTCTTATTTTTACATTTTAATATTTTTTATTTTTACATTTTAATATTTTTCTTCTTATTTTAATATTTTTCTTATTTTTATGATTTGTTTATTTATTCCTGGGAAGGGGGGTCCAGCAGAGGGAGAGGTAGAGAGAATCTTCTTCTTTTTTATTATATTCAGTTAGCCAGCATATAGTACATCATTAGTTTTTGATATAGTGCTCAACAATTCATTAGTTGCATATCACAGCCAGTGCATATCACAACACATGCCTTCCTTAATACCCATCACCCAGTTACTCCATCTGTTCATAGTAGCAATGTCCACAATAGCGAAAATGTGGAAGGAGCCGAGATGCCCTTCAACAGATGACTGTATAAAGAAGATATGGTCCATATATACAAAGGAATATTACTCAGACATCAGAAAGGATGAATACCCACCATTTGCATTGACATGATTGGAATTGGAGGGGGTTATGCTGGATAGAATCTTGAGCAGACTCCCTGCTGAGTATAGGACTCTACTTGGGGCTCCATCTCATGACACTGAGATCATAACCTGAGTGGAAATCAAGAGTCCAATACTTGGCTTTCAGTCAAGGGCACTCAAGGTGTCCTTATATACTGGGTTTTTGACAGAGTAGGTCCCCTAATGATTTTGCAAGGATTAATCATTTTATTTTGATATTAAATTTAAAATAATTCTGCAAGAGCAGAAACTGGACAGAATAATCATATTTTGCTTGATAATCTTTATTGCAAATGCAATTACATCCTTTGACAGTGCATTTCTTTGAAATCTATAAAAAATTATTTCATCTGTCATAATGCCCATTTATAGTTCTTCATAAATTCCTTCGGTTCTGACTAGAACTTAAAAGCTCTGTGGTAGGGGCACCTGGGTGGCTCAGTCAGCTCAGGGTCTGACTTTTCATTTTGGCTCGGTTCATGATCTCATGGTTGTGGGATCCAGTCCAGCATCCTGCTCCGTGCTCAGCCGGTAGTCTGCTGGAGATTCTCTCTCTGCAACCACCCCCCACACTTACATGCATGCTCTCCCTCTCTCTAAAATAAACAAATAAATCTTTAAAAAAGAATTCTCATGGTACTGAGGAAAAAAAAAAACTAACAGACTTTTTTCTCTAGACTCAATTTTTTTTCCCCTTTAAATTATATAGGATGGATTCTCTGTGGTATCTTCCCACATTCTCCATTTCTAATATTCTTTCCATGTCTTCAGTTATGTGAAGTCCCCTTGCAGATTCTTCATCTTTATCCCCTTCCTTGTAACCTCTGATACATATTTTAGTATCTTAGATTGCCAGAGGAATAAAAATAACACTCATTATAAAGGAAGTCGTGACCAGTATGAACACCACGCAGGTCACATGATATGATCTCAGAGGAACAGAGAAGGAAAATTTACCAGAGACTGCTTCCTACTGGAGACTCATGGATGGCTGGGACTTCTTACTGAAGCATTCATATAGCTTAAGGATTTATTTCTAAATTTTAAAAATAATGTGTGATTTAGATAATAATATTACACTATAATTATGTAATGTGATAAATACTGCTACATTGGCAATTTTATTACAACACACAAATGTATAAAAGTAACATGTTGTACACCTTACACTTACATGTCAAATCTATTTGATAAAAAATGTGTAATTTATGTAACATCTAATTAAGCCAACTTATTTTCATGAACAATACCTTGTTTTAGTCAAGTCACAATAAATTATTACTAAAAATACATGAAATACATTTACATTGTAGTTTGTTAGTGTATTAACATATTAATGCCATAATAACAATGATCATATAATTAATAATCAAATTTATACTCTTTTGAGAAAGAATGTGCTGCAAAATTTAAATTATATATTTTTTTTAAATTATATAATTTTTTGAAATACATATTTATTGACTAACAAAGTGATTCAGTCAAGTTGGTTGCCCTATGAAATGGTTTTATTCAAAATATTTTACAAAATAAATATCTTCATGAAAATCAAAATAACATGCATATGGAAGAAAATATCAGGTATGCCTTGGTGGCTCAGTTGGTTAAGTGACTGCCTTTGGCTCAGGTCATGATCCTAGGGTCCTGGGATCTAGTCCCACATCAGGCTCATTGCTCAGTGGGGAGCCTGCTTCTCCCTCTACCTGCTCTGCCTGCTGCTCCCCTGCTTGTGCTCTCTCTCTTTCTCTAACAAAAAATAAATAAAATCTTTAAAACAAATAAAATACTTAAAAAACCCAAAATATTCACAATTCATGTGTCATAAAAGGATTTGTATCTAGATAATAAACTAATATTAATAAGTAAAGTAATTCAAACACTTGAATAGGCTTTACAAATGATATGTAAATGAATAATTAATTATTAAAATTTTATTATCATTACTTATTAGATAAATACAAATTAATACTGAAATGTGATAACAGTATGCAGCAACAAAAACTACAGAGCCTAAAATTAAGAATACAACAGCAAAAACAAAATCCTGAAAATTCAAAATGTTGGCAAGGATGTGTAACAACTGAAACTCTTATAATAAATACTCTGAAGGGAACATGACTGAAGTATAAAATGGTATAACCACTTTGGGTAAATTTTACATATTAACACATTTTAGAGTAGGTTCATGATCTTATGACTACATATGATTTAGCAATTACATTTCTAGGAATATATCCAAGATAAATAGATATATACATTAAGAAAGAAATGTTAATGACAGCTTCTTTCATAATGGTACCAAACTGGAAGCAGCCAAATGTCTATCAATAAGAACATGGATTTAAAAATTATAATATGTTCCTACTATAGTAATATTCATAGACTACTAATAAGTTATCTATCTATCCATCTATTATCTATAATCTATAGAGATTTATTTATTTATTTATTTATTTATTTATTTACATTTGAGAGAGAGAGAAAAAGCAAGAGAGAGAAAGAGTAAGAAAGCACAAGCAGGGGGAGCAGCAGAAGGAGAAGTAGAAGCAGACTTCCAGCTGACTCTGGACTCAATCCCAGGACACTGGGATCCTAACCTGGTCAAAGGCAGGTGGTTAACTAACTGAGCTATCCAGGTGCTCTGAACAATTTGCAATTTTAAATGCCACACTAAATATATGCTTATTTCACTCTAGCACAAATTATAAAATTATCCAATTCAAAATAAAAGCTGTATCAAAATTTTCTTCTAACAATTTGAGAAATCCCAAGGCAAAATTATAAAATTTAAAAATTAAATTTCATGTTTTCATAATTTAATTTTCTCTATTCTGGCCTTAATTTCTAAGGAAAAATTTCAATATCTTCTTATTTACAAACTTTTATTTCATCAACATAATTCACTAAAAGCTTCTGAAGACAAATATTTAGGGAGATGCAGTATTTGAATATTCTGATGAAAGAGTTCCAATAATTCTTGAACTAAAATTTTGAATATTATTTAATTTCAAATTTCATTACCATGGTATATAGGTTAATTTTACAAGGCAGTTTTCAAAGTTTCCAACTTTTTTTGAAATTCAGTAAGTCCTGGAAGCCAAAACAGAAAGCACATTGTAATATGCTAATGCATCTTTTGTATTTTACATCGGTTTTGCCACAAAATTTTGTAATTTAGTGACTCAGTACATGTGAGTTTGCAAATTTGACAATTATAGCATCTATTTTTTTAATTAAGTAGGTTCTATTCCCAAGGTGGGCTTGCACTCACTACCCTAAGATCAAGAGTCACATGCTCCACCAACTGAGCCAGCCAGACACTCCTAAATTATCTATTTTCTTATCAAACTTGTTTTGAATACAATTTTCATAACAGGGCCCAAATACATTTCTGACCCATAAGTTTCTTTTGAAGAAACTTGTATTAATCAAGATGCTGTGTTCTCCCAAAATTTATGTTTGGTTTATTCATACCATCTATAATAATAACAAAATAATGGTATTTTAGATATTGAACATTTTAAGTGAATTTACAAATGCATTTACATCAGTATCAGTTGTTTATTAATGAACTTTCAAAGTTTTGTTTTGATTCTTCAAATCTGAGGTAAAATTCAAACAAATCTCTGCCTAGGTGTCTTCCTTTTCTAGAATTGATATACGCATATATTAGACTGTTTTCTGTTATCCTTAATTTCTTAAATTTTGTTTTTACTCTTTTTTCCTTTTAGTTATTTTAACTCATACCCATACTTGATTAATATGCTGAAATTTATTGATATTCTTTAATGAACTCTTATTTTTATATTCTCTTGTAGAAAACTGGCTGATTTTTACAGTAAAATAATTACAAATTTTCATGTTTCTTGTTTGTAAATATCCAAACAGCAGTGTGTATATTTTTTCACTTTCATATCCACTCTTTTTTGCCTAAGGATATGAGAAAAGATTTTCTCATCAATCAATACACAGTAAACAGAATTTGTGTTGTACTGAATAAACAATCCTAAGTGTACTATGATAACTTGTCAAAGGAAGAAATGATAGTGAATAAATGTCACAGCAATCTATTGCAAAGACTCAACACTCTGTAAAGAAAGCCATAACCATTAATATTAGTTTGACTTCATCTGGACCATAGCTCAGTGCCTTTTTAACCACAGTGAGCTGAAGCCTTTCTTTTTGATAACCACGTTCTGGAAGATAAACCAGTGTGGGCTGATCTAGGAAGAATGAGTTCACTGTTTTCGCTATTACAGGGCCCAGAGGTGGGGTTTCTAGACTTAGAACCTTCAAAAGACACTAAGTAGAGAATTAAGGAAAACATCAAATTAAAGTGCATATAGTACCAAGATTTATTTAAATTGTTCATTTTTGTAAGTAAATTAATATTTATATGAATACTGTTCTGAATATCACAATTGTAAGCATTTTTAATTATGATTATTTTTGTCAAGACAATTCCTATTTGGAAAGAGATCAGTCAAGACCAAGAAGAGAAAACCTCTTTTCTTCCACTATCAAGACAGCATTTGCATATGAACACCGGTATGACTTAGTCCCTTAAGCATCCTGCTCTTGATTTCAGCTCAGGTCATGATCTCAGGGTGGCAAGTTGGGCTCTGTAGCCAGCACAGAGTTTGCTTGTCTCTCCCCTTCCCTTTCTGTCTCCCCCTTAAATAATAAATAAATAAATAAATAAATAAATAAATAAATAAATAAATAAATAAGATTTATCTATCTATATCTATCATATATCTAACATATATGTATGTGTGTGTGTGTGTATGTGTGTAATTTGCATAAACCTCTCCTTATTCCAGCTAAGAAAAAACACCAGCTGGAGGAATTCTGTTTCTGCATTAAAACACCTCAAGGGCTGAGGAATCATGGAATGTGATTTACTCTACAATGAAGTGACTGTGTTGTCTCTACACATCAAAAAGAAAGAAGGCAGGCGCCTGGGTGGCTCAGTGGGTTAAAGCCTCTGCTTTGGGCTCAGGTCATGATCTCAGCGGCCTGGGATCCAGGCCTCTCCCTGGAGAGAGGCTTCCTCCTCTCCCTGTCTCTCTGCCTGCCTCTCTGCCTACTTGTAATCTCTCTCTGTGTGTTAAATAGATAAATAAAATCTTAAAAAAAATAAATAAAAATAAAAAAATAAAAAAAAGAAAGAAGCCTTATAGTCAAAGATGAATATTAAAAAGTGAAGCTATTTATCTTTGTACAATTTTTGTAACTGTGAAAATCTGTTCTAATTATAAGAGATCAACTGCTCTCAAATCTAAGGTATTATAGATTGCAAAAATTATCCATCAATTTAATCACTACTACATTAAGTGTAACATGGTAAATAATAGGCATCTCAATGTGAAAAGGAGAGGCTTAGAAGTGAGGAAACATGGCATTGCTCTGAAGATCTAAAATATACCTTAAGTCCTATAAGAGGAAATTTATCTTTTTTTTTTTTTTTTTTTTTTAG
>LNAC01000476.1:608571-712632 GCA_002007465.1 Ailurus styani
ATTTGTCAGAAAGAGAGAGAGCACAAGCAGGGAGAGCAGCAGGCAGAGGGAGAAGCAGGCTCCCCTCCAAGCAGGAAGTCTGAGGTGGGGCTCCATCCCAGGACCCTGTGATCATGGCCTGATTCTAAGGCAGAGGCTTAACTGACTGAGCCTCCCAGGCGCCCCGAAGAGGAAATTTATCTTTAAAAAGCTAAAACTATTATTATCACTATCATCTAAGTGAGGGGTAGTCATAGCAATATCCTCATTAAGCCTAACATGTTATAGTAAATGTATTTAGCAAGTTTCCTGTGTGTCAATTCCTTTATCTCAGAAACAATCTGATATTCATTAATATTAAAACTGCATTAAAGAGCAGTAGAAGTTTTCCCCTTTATTTCCGCCATTACTCTAACCACTGCGGAATTGGATTCGGTAACCCATCAGTTCACGGATTCATTTTTTCATTAACGGAACATGATCACGTGCTTAATGATTTGTATATGCTGTTGTTTCATTAATTCTTTCATTTATCTTAGTTCATAGAAGAGGGGATGAGACTTAGCACATTGAAGGATTTTATTCAAGGATCAGCAGATAGTGAATAACCTTTATCTACTATATTCAAAATCTATACTGATTGTATTATACTACCATCTTTTGCTTTCATGTCTCTTTCTTTCTTAAGGGCAAAATTTAGATTATCAGCAGGGAGCAAATATCTATGCTGAAGTAGCCATGCTCACTTACTTTACAGCACCAATTATTTTTTGCTATATACAGAAGTTTGTGAAACATCTGTGTATTTGAGACCATGTATTATGACATGGATACAGAATGAAAATAAAATTCTGTGCCAGAGATTTGAAATGACATATAAATGTTTAGCTTCTAAAAATTCACTGATTAAAGTAATTATACTAAGCTACACTTTTTAATTTCACACAAATGTAAAGTGGAAGAAAAGATGAAATATTCAAAGTATTTGAATTAAACCCCAAATGAATTGACATTTCTAATTTAGTTGAAATGTAATTGATCAATTTGGTATCTCTCTATATTAACACTGGAGTATTTGGAAGTCAGAGAAATCAACATTACCAGTTTTCTTTCCTGAACGAATTTGTAATATACTTACACATGACTTCCTCCTTGCTGGTGGCGCTCCCCAATAGCAAAATTCCTTACAGTGCACTCAGTTAAGGTTAACAGGCACATCATGACACTGTGCGCACTTACTCAACTTATGCAGTTACATGATTACCTATGCCTTCCCAATGAAACTTTGAATCATTATGTGTCAATAAATTTATCTCAGTTGCTTAGTATTGTTTCACTGAAAACTTCCACCTGCAATTTCCTTGACCATTTTGCTTTACATACTACTTTGTTTAAATTACATCTATTAACCCCAAATAGATTTCCTTTTTAAAAAAACTGCTCAAACTCCCAGAATTGCTTTTTAATTGTTGCATGCTTTGCTCTTGCTACTAATTACTACACAAATTTCAATCCTCTAATTATCTTTAAATCCAGGTGTTCTTAAACTGAGGTCAATTTTTTGGTTTAAGGGGATTGTAAAATCCATGAATTCCCTTAGATAGTAATTTTTTAATGTACATGTGGCATATATTTTAGTAGTTCTGATTATGCCACAGAATGCCAGGGATCATCACCACACCATGCACCACCATTAATGAAGCTTTCATTGCTATCAAAATGAGGTGTAATCCACTTCCCAAGTCCTATACTGAAGGTCTGCTTTCTAGCGCCTCTCTTTACACAAATTTTCTTAGCTTGGTTCTGGCAACTAGCAGAGTCAAAGCAGAGATCTAAGCTGTTGTTATTACATTAAGACCAACTGCAGAAAGCAAGGTTGAGAAACAAGGGGAGTGTAACCTCCATCATTTTATGGGAGTTCCATGTCAACATAACTGTTTATTCTTACACATCAGCCTCTTCATTTCCTGACCTTTTTGCATCAGTAAACTTCTCTCCACTGTGGTGCAGGGATCTCTTTCCATGTCTTTACCCTAGATCCCAGGACTGTTTAAGTGGAATCCAGAACTTATGTCAGACTTCCAAAGCTACTTTAAAACAAAAATTATAAGAACTCCTTAGATCCTTGCTGTTCGATACAATAGCTACTAACCACATAGAGCTCTTCGGATTTTAATTTAAATTAAATAAAATTTAAAGTCAGCCCCTCTTCCTTAGTCACTGTAGATACGATTTAAGTTCCTAATAGCTACATATGGTTACTTTCATCATTATGAAACATTCTATTGGGTTGCATTACTCTCTCTAGATCATGCAGCTATTTTAAGTCTTAAAATTATGTTTTCTGACCACATTCTTTTATCGGCTCTGATTTTCAGTTGTCTTAATACCATATTATATCTTATATTTTACCATGAATTCAGATTCTGAACTCCTGCTAAAACTTTCAGTCTTCTACACTTCACCTGATTTCACATATTTCCCAACCTAGACTTGAGTTTGTGATCAGTAACTGTACCTCCAGTTGGTGTCATTTATTTATTGTTACTTATCTTACCAACTTTCAATACTGAATTAATTTTTTAATTAATTTAACCCTTTCATCAATATTTATCAACAGCCTACTCTGGATTTAACAATAAACTTGTCAAGAATACAGTGGCAACAAGACAGATGAGGTACTCATTATCATAGAGTTTACTAATAAGTGGAAATTGTAAATATAGAAATAAACGACTAAGTGAAACGTGTCAGATGATAAGACATTATGATACCTGCAATAAAAAGACACAGTTGAATTTACTGCTTTTGAAGGAAGCTACACTAATCAGTCACGGTCTCCATCAGTATCACAGACTTATGATCACAGTGCAGTGTTAAGAAGAAATGTAAAGTTCAGTGGTGAGAAGACTTTTATACCTGACGAGTCAACATCATCTGTAGAAGCGTGGTTCCTCAGATGAGGATGAGATGGTTGTTGGTCGGTTGCCACTCAGGGGTGAGATTACAAAATATAATCCATTCTTGACTCGCTTCCTTTCCGAAGCGAGGGGCTGACACTGATTGGTTAGCTTACCCAAGAATGAGGACTGAGAAGAGTTGTCACTGAATGATTAAACAGATTCTGATGACCACTTGTCATAATGGATACAATCAGTTTTTCCCTTAAGTTGTGGGAACTTTTACATTCTCAAGACAAAGGAAAGACCAGAGTGATAACGATTGTTGGGAGACAGTTCTCCGTTGGTTTCTTACATTTCAGCACATCTGAGCACAGACATTGAAAGCTTTTATTTCAGACTATTTTTCAAAACTGCATAGTAAGCAGACGTGGGAAACAGAAAGAATGTCTTTCTCCAGGGCAGATGGCCGATGTGTTTGCTGCTTAAAATAATAAAGATAATAACTCCCTCTAGGTCAAGCTTTGGGCAGACTTGAATGTGACCCCTTCAAAATATTGGAGTTTCTTATGATTGGATTTCTTCGGCTATTATGCAAACTTACTGCTTATGCAGAATCCACCTGGGCCACCTCATACTGCTCCCATGGAACAGGAGGGTGAGGGGAAATAAATCCAAACATTAAGTTTATGCTGCTTGATGTGCAATAATAAAGTCCTTTGTGTCTCACCCAGCGTTTTCTTGTCTTCTGCTAACAACCAGGAAACCATGGTAGGCTTATTTATTAGCTTACTAATATGGCAAAACCTCTGATCATTACTAATTTTTGATAATAAGACTCAGTGGTCCAGGAGAGGAGAATGTACCCTAGGTGTAGCTTATAGATGAATGTGATATTTAAACTGTTACTTGAGGGACATCTGGGTGTCTCAGTTGATTAAGTGTCTGCCTTGGCTCAGGTCATGATCATAGGGTCGTGGGATCAAACCCAATGTCGGGCTCCCTGATCAGATGGGAGCCTGTTTCTCCCTCTTACCCTGCTTGTGTTCTCTCTCTGTATCTATGTCTCTCACTCTCAAATAAATAAATAAATAAATAAAATCTTAAATAAATTAATAAACTGTTACTTGAATCTATCTTCCCCTTTATTCCTCACTCATGAATAAAAGTTACAATTAAAAAAAAAAGACAACATCTATTCATCAGCAAACCATGAATTGAAATCTAGGGATTACTTCCTTCTAATCAGTCGCTATCTCTTTTTATCTTTGGTTTCCTAATCCAAACCTGTAGTTTTCCAAGAGACCTTTAACAAACTTAACCCTGGATTAAAGAGAGCACAATTTTTGGTGGAAGGACTTTGAAATTTGTACTATTTGGGAATTTTCTTTAAGAACAATAATACAAAATTAGACAAAGTACCTTACAAGAAACCCATGGATATGGGACATTCTGAAACTTAAATGTCATTAGCTTTGCTGTGAATCTGTGTATACATCTATTATAAGCTGGTGTCTAACTTTCTATCTCAGTGAAAAAGAAAAATAGCTGTTGTGGTACTACTGATGTCTGAAAAAAAAAAGAGGATGCTTGTGGTTGTGAGAGTATTAATTATTTAACTTGACTCTAGTGAAAGATACATTAAATAAATATATTTGAAAATAATTGCTGTATTTTCCATGAGTAACTGTAAAGTAAAATATAGCAAATATATCTAGAAGTGCTTCATTGTAAAGGAAATAAAATCTTGAAAGCAATAAACAACAAGGGTAGAATCAAATATAAGTTCAAGACAAAGAGGGTGGAAAACCTGGACAAAAATACCAATAAATCAGTTAAGCTATATCATTTTACTCAAATTAAAAACTCTCTCATCCTGAATTTTTCCATTTCTAAAATTGAGATGATAGTATTTATTTAATGTGCTAATGAGTCAAAGTATCCTGTACTGGGGCGCCGGGGTGGCTCAGTTAGCTAAGTGTCTGCCTTCAGCTCAGGTTATGATCCCAGGGTCCTGGGCTCAGTCCTGCACCAGACTGTCTGCTTAGCAGAGAGCCTGCTTCTCCCTTTCCCTCTGCCCCTCTCCCCTGCTCCTGCATTGTCTCTCTCTCTCTCAAATAAATAAATAAAATCTTAAAAAAATAAAAAATAAAATATCCCATACTAATAAAATATCTGGCAGTAAACATTCAAAATGATAGCTCTTGACTAATATTATTCAAAAATGAAAAATAATCATCAGATGCCTGATGATAAGATGGTGTGTGCTTAGTACTTCATGGGAAATATATGTTTGTTTTTAGTTCGAGGAAGGCTGACAATGCCCAAATCAAAGTGTAAGTGTTTTTTAAGGAAATGAAATATCATAATTTTGTAGTATGAGTAAGGGGTGTGCAAGTGTCAGAGAAAGATGACGTGGAAGAGAGGGAGAGGAAACAGAGAGAGAGGAAGAGAGAGGGAAAGGAAGAGAGAAGAAGGAGGAGGAGGAAGAGAAACCAAAGTTTAGCACTTACAGAATTTAGGGTCACTGTTAGAATCAGAAAGACTGCCTTAGAGCAGTGTCTGACGTCTCCCGGACATGAAATCTTTGAGAAGACACCAAACCTTTTTAACTTTCCGTTTTCTCTTTCAGAGATATCAGGTTGTACACTTGCCCTGTGAGTCTCAGATGAAGTAGTTATGAGAAAGTTCTTTATAAGGAATAACATACTATACATTTTAAACATTTTATAATCATTCCATTAAAAGGTATAGAATAAAAGGGTTTTTTGGTGTGTGAATGTGTGTGTGTGTGAGAGAGAGAGAGGGAGAGAGGGAAAGGGAGAGAGGGAGGGAGAGAGACAGACAGAGAGAACAGATGTCTAAGAGGCTGCCCAGGAGAAGGTTCCCCTTCAGTAGAGTTTTATTAAGTTTAGTCTTAAAAATATACAATTTATAAAAAAAGATACAATTTGTTTAGAATCCTACCTTGCCATATACATTTACAAATACATATTTTTTCCCCGATATATTCTGAGAGCATCAAAAATATGAGAGAATGTGTAAAAGTAAGTAGACTGTGGGCATCTCATTGCACAGTCTTCTTAAGTGAGAAGAGAGAATGTATTTCCAGTGCGAGAAGTTTTTATGATTCCAACTTCTTAATAGATACTTATATTGTCATGAATATTTTACAATGTCAGCGTCTCAATGTCATCTATATTACTATTTCTTTGACATAGCATATGCCATACCCCTGCTACTTGGAGCTTCTTTTTAAAATGTCTGATGAAATATTCATTCAGTTTCACATTTTAGAAAAGATCACAGTAGGTAACCTTAACATAAAATACATTGAGTTTTATAAAGTTTCTATTGTACTTTGAGAATCTCCAATTAATTATGAGATAGGTCTAAGTTGGGCCAGAGATCTGGGCAGCAAATGTAATACCTTCCGTCACCCCATACTCACTCAAGCACATTCAAAAACCTCTAATAGAATAAGAACATTTATTGATACATTGCTACGTCTTGACATCAGATTGGTGTAGTAAAAAAATATAGATTTAACATTAGATTATATTAGACCTGTTACCAAATTTTGTCTCAACTTTTATAAACAGAATGGGCTTGAGAAATTAGTTCAACTGCTCAGAAATATCAAGTTTTTCAAGAGGAAATGGGAATATGAACACTCTTTTTTCAAATTTTTTGTGCAGATTTATTCATTCTTTTAAATAACAAATATTGATTCCGTATCTTCTATTTTCCAAGCACAAACAGCACAAAGGCCCTGTCTTCACCATGCTTATATTGAAGTTGGGGGGGGGGATAGAAAATGGATCTATACATGTATTATACACTAACAGCTATTGATAAGAGTATGGTAAGAATTATTAAGGTAACAGGACACAGAGTGACAGGAGATGCTAATTCAGATCGAGTTGCGAGTAAATAACTTTAAGTGGAACAATGTGAATAAACTACCTAGTAGCTGTCAGATTTATCATCATTTTAAGGGTAACATATTGTACATTTTAGCATGAACAATTAGAAAAAAATTCAGAGAAGCTAAATATTTTTAAACATGAGACTAGCTGAAAGTGATTGACTTAAATTACCTCTTTCATCTCACCTAACTTATTCATGTTTAATGTCTCTTAACTTATTGTTAACCTATTGTTAAGAAATATTACCCATTAAATAAGAAATCTTAAACAATAATAATGGTTAACAAAGGCAAGATTTTGTTCCATACTTGTTACACCATTGCCAAGCACCATAATAACTTTTAATAGGTGATCTTTAATATTTTTGTTTTGTCAATTATATTTAATTTAAAGAACCAAGAAGTCTATAATAAGATAACTTAATAATAAATTGAAATAAAAATAACAAATTTATTAAAATAAAATAATTAAAATTAATTACTAAATTAAATTTGAATTATTATTTAAATAAGGAACCAAATTAAATAAGCACCGAAATGAAATAACCAAAATGTTGCTGTATAAAAATTACACAGACAAAAAAAAAAATTACACAGACACTGTCTAGAAGATTTTCCAATTTACAATAAAGATGTAAAACACAAATAGCTAGGAAAATTGCTAAACAGTGCAGAATTGTTTGAGGAAACACTTGAATTAAGAAGTGTGGAATAAATAGCATTTCTATACTAAAATTACACTAAATTTTAGCGGGTGGTAATGCTTAAGTCTCAGCTTGTCTGGCTCAGCTACCACCATTAAAGCAGAGCTTGTGACAAGAATTTAGATGCATACGGATTCTTTTGGAAGTAGTCCAGAGAACATGAGCAAAGATGAGAACTTGATAAAAAGAATGAATAATCCAGCCATTCCTAAGGGAAACTGGGGCTCAGTCCACTTGAGATTTTAAAAGAGCACGTGGGATGCTTTTCAAACTGTCCATCTGAGAGGCAAGGATTCACAGGAAATAGTATTTGTTAGTCAGTTTTCATTTCCCATTTTTTTTTCAGTGATCCAAGATTCATTGTTTATGCAGCACACCCCATGCTCCATGCAATACGTGCCCTCCTTAATACCCACCACTGGGCTCATCCATCCCCTGAACCCCCTCCCCTCCATAACCCTCAGTTTGTTTCTCAGAGTCCACAGTCTCTCATAGTTCACCTCTCCTTCCGATTTACCCCAATTCACTTTTTCTTTCCTTCTCCTAATGTCCTCTATTTTATTCCTTATGTTCCATAAGTAAGTGAAACCATATGATAATTGACTTTCTCTGCTTTTTAGAATCGGCTCTCTGTGCAAGAGACCTCCTACCTCTCAAAGTTCTGTATGTCTGCCTAAAGAGAGAGCTCCTAAAGACATCTACTGCATTGGAACAACATTGGAACAACATTGAAGCATAAAGTGACAGATGGGGCTCAAGTGCCTGGGACAGACAAGGATAAACTGAATACATGGCTAAAATCAGAGGTGAGATTGAGAAAATGGGACACAATACATAATAAGCAAACCAGGTTCTTCTATGATGATAAAAATGTTTAATAGCAGAATAAAAATAGTTGTGGTATTTGGAACCATCCACATACATATTTATAAAGCAGGTTATCTTACCCCCACAACCACATATATACCATTATTTTTAAGTAGAACTTTTATTTTTCCTTATTCTCCTCAACATAATCATTTCTGTTTCTTTTCTTTTCACTGTCTTATATATAGTTCCTCTTGCTTAAATATTTGTCCCTAGGAAAGGCTTTGATAATATTCATTTATATTTTAGAGTAAAACGATTTTATGTATTATCTCACATTTTAATTTAATTTTTTTGTTACTGTCTTTCATAGAAACTTCAAAAAATAATAAAATCATAAATATATTTTGCAGATTATACAGCTAAAAGCCCACTGAATCATACTTTAACTCTTCTCCAATGTGCTTCTTTTGTGTGACTGCTTTGAGTTGAGACAGTGTAAACCTACTAACATTAAATAAAAACCCTATTTGTTCCTTGGTTCTTCTTTCCTTCCTTTGGGTTTTAGTTCCAAAATAAACTTACATTCAAATAAATCCCTGCTAAGTCTCTATTTTGATTGTGGGAGTGGGGGAACGCACACAAAAACATATATACCACCACATAGCCAACTTAATGTCAAAAACACTATTATTCCAAAAGAAATAGTGTGTGCAGACCTATGCCTCACTTCTATGTAAGTTTCTACCATCAGGTTAATATATTCTAAACTTTAAAATTGTTGCTCATTTCAGAACTTGTCAATTACAGCCTACAAAATAAGTTCACTATAATACACTATAATACAAATTAATAAAAGTGAAAGAAAATTTTCTTTCTCAAATATTGTTACTATTTCCTATCTTAGTTTATCACATACAAAAGTGACAAGATTTTGATTCTAGAATCCTGATTGCAGGGGAAAAGCAACCAACAAGATGCAAATTACTTATTTATTTTCAATAAATGCATATTTTAAAAATAACAGGTACACTACCTTAAAATAATTTTATATTTCTATAGTTTAAGTACTGCTTGAGCTATAAGAAAATTAGCATGTTCTGAAACTGACATTTCAGTCTAGTACTTAGCATGACAGTTTAATTTGACAGTATAATTCTCCAAATACTTTGCAGTGATGAAAAGAAATCACATTTCTTTCTATTTTTATTTCATGGGTTGCTTTGCTTTTGTTTTTGTTTTTCCTAGAAAATGTATTACAGAAACATCATTGTATAAGATTTATAAGTTTATTTATGTTTTTTAAAGTTTTCTAATCTAGGGGCACCTGGCTGGTTCAGTCAAGAGTGTGTGTGTGATTTTTGGTTTGGAGTTGTGAGTTCAAGCCCGGCATTAGGTGTAGAGATTGCTTAAAAATAAAATCTTAAAAAAAAAGTCTCATCTCTTAATCTCACGAAATAAACTGAGGGTTACTGGGGGTGGGAGGGTAGGGACGGGGTGGATGGGTTATGGACATTGGGGAGGATTTATGCTATGGTGAGTGCTGTGAAAGGTTTAAGCCTGACGATTCACAGACCTGTACCCCTGGGGCCAAAAAAAAAAAAAAAAGTCTCCTAATGTAGGATTTTTCCAAGCTCTGTTATATCATGTTAATTAAGTTATTCCAATCAGAATTTTCCTAGTCTCTTCTATTTCCAGTTTAGCTTTTATAAGTAACTGTAATATGCTAATACACATTTGAATATATGATTTTTTTTTCGGTAAATACAAGTTATTTATTCTTTCATGATTAAAGCTGGTAAAAATCCATACTTTCATTTATCTTATTTTCTCATTTTGTAATAACACATTTTTTACACTTAAAATTTTAGTGCACTTTTCAGAAGAATATTGTTATAATCAAAGCTTAACAGGAAATTCATTTCCATTCAAACTAGCAATATATTATATTGTTGAAAGTGTGCTGTTCAGTATCCCATGAATGTGGTTCTTAGGGATTCTACATCTCAGGAAAAACTGGAGCTTTCACTTGCTCTTTTGGAATTCCCTGGAAGACAGTAATATTTTTTTTTAATATGAAATCCTCATCCATCATAGCTATTTACCTTCAACATTAGTTTTTATATCTCATTTATTTTTTACTAGTAAAATAACTATTATCAAGAGATTATTATGATCAAAAAGAGTTATCACTTTTGGTCATTTTATAAAGTGGTGGAGTAACAGTGCTTATTTCACTCTATCTTATAATATATTTAATGACTTTCCCTGCCTCAGGAAAGAATAAATCTATCGGGAGATTGTGAGTTACTTTATGGCAAGTTCTGTGTTTTATTTCTCTTACCCTCTCACACAGACACCCAGAGCCATATATAGAACTTTGCGTATAATGAGGAATTCCTCCATGTTTTTAGTTTTTTAAATTAATCCATGAATATATGGGCACATGATTTTTGTCATGAGTAAATAAATTAGGCAATTCCACTAATAAATATTATAATAAAAATTCTAGTGTATACTTTCACATTCCTTGCAGATGTTGAAAAGATATTTACACTTCATAATTTGTAGTTACTATTTGACCTACATAAAATGTATCAAACTGTGTTGACTGGGGAAATATAATTAAAAGCAAAACCTTCCCCCAAGCCAGAAAACCCTGTCCACAAAGGTAGTAGAGAAAGAAAACACTTTTATTATTGGGTAAACAGTAAATCAGAATGTGTTGCACATTATAGGCAATCTGCTAAGAGAGTAAAAAAAATGGAGAAAATTCTCACTCCTTGGTGCCGCCAAGCAGATAGAACCATTACATGCATGCTTTCAAAATGAACAATGACTAGTTCTTAAGTAGAAGGACTTGATATCACCACTTGTCACACATAATTCATCCTAGATCATCTGGCAATTGGGGTGACTATTTGTGTTTGCTAACTTAGCTTTATCCACAGGAGAAACAAACTTCTTATATCTTTAGGGCAGGCAAGAGGTAGTTTTGCAACTTGGAGCAGGGTGTACACCAAACTTTCTAGACCCCTCCCATAAAAACTAAGGGACAGGAATGCTGTGTCACTTGAGTTTACATTTCAGAGATGGCAGCCTAGCCATTGAAAAAGACATTCCTGAGTCATAAAGTTGCCAAAGGGCCTATCCAGTTTTCAAAAGGATTTATATTACATTGTTTTTCTGAAGCAAAAGGGAAGGAGAGATGTCAAGTTTCTTAAATTCAACTGGGGGAATTAAATCTCTTATTTTTAAATTTTTATTTGTTGTCACAATGTCAACACATAATGAATCACACATGAGAATACAACTGGTATCGTAATATGATGAGGTATAAAAGGAATAACTTATGTTTGATAATTATTACAAGTTTTTGAAATTTTTACTAAGAATTTCAATAAGTCACAGATTCCTTACAATGAGTAGTTTTGAGTACAAATTTAGGGTAATTATCTTCAGCTGCCATCATCTGACAGTAAAGAACCATATTCACACTTTTTTATTATTATTAATAGTATTATTTTTACTAGTCAACTGGCAAAGTCTAAAATTTTAATTAAAAATTACCAACATTTTATTTGCTTAAAGGAATCATATCGTAGTCCTCTTTACTTATAGATTCAGAGAAAATTTTTATTTGGCATTCATGTAATAGATTTTAGCCAACCAAGCAAGATATAAAATAAGTTATTTGGTGAAAAGAAAAATAATGAATATTGAATCTATCTAAATATAGGTGATGAGTTAAAAATGTCAATAGTATAGAAATGGAGTCTATGATAAATACTGAGATTGTAAAATATTAGTATAGTGTGTGTGTTTGTGTCTGAGATACACAGAAGATATGAAGAATTAAAGATGTGGTAATTTTCTCATCTTTATTCATAGAGTCAATATATTATATCTAAATTGGATAAAACAAGACATGGTGGTATATACATATTACTCAAGTTATAAAGCTACCCTGGAAACAGTATAAAACTTAAATTGGTACCAACTCCCATTGAAAAGTTCAGAAAAGGGCGCCTGGGTGGCTCAGTGGGTTAAAGCCTCTGCCTTCAGCTCAGGTCATGATCTCAGGGTCCTGGGATCGACGCCCGCATCAGGCTCTCTGCTCGGCGGGGAGCCTGCTTCCTCCTCTCCCTGTCTCTCTGCCTACTTGTAATCTCTCTCTGTGTGTCAAATAAATAAATAAAATCTTTAAAAAAAAAAAAAGAAAAGTTCAGAAAGATAAGATGGGACATGAGATTGGATATAAGAGGAAGTAGGCTTGTTTTTTTGTTGTGTATGTATTGAGATAAGATATGACATTTTTGGAGTTTTTAAATCCAGAAGTCAAGGATGAACACAACTCATACATTTAAAAAATAGCTAAAGCACTTATAAAACCTATCATTAACTGCTTTTTAAAAATGATTGTAGTGTGATTACTATTGTTTTTTTATTTTTTATTTTTTTATTTTTACTATTATGTGCCCCAGGAGTATAGGTCTATGAATCATCAGGCTTATGCATTTCACAGCATTCACCATAGCACAAATCCTCCCCAATGTCCATAACCCATCCACCCTATCCCTACCCTCCCACCCTCCAGTAACCCTCAGTTTGTTTCGTGAGATTAAGAGTCTCTTATGGTTTGTCTCCTTCCCCACCTCATCTTGTTTTAAATGCTTTTCAAGTATAGACCATCTCATTTATAAAAATCAAGGCAAACATTTTAAATAAAATACTAACAAATAGAATTTAGCGCTACTCTATCAAACCATTACTCTACAACCATTTGCTCATTTCTAATAAAGCAAAAAATAAATTAGAAAAAGAAATATTATATAATCTTAAGTGTTGTCAAATAAACATTTAACAAAATTCAAGATCAACATACATACGTGGTGTGCCCTTAATATGAATGGTTAATACACAAAGGTAAAATAAGTATACGTGTCAAAGTCCTGAAAAAATTACGAATGTCCACAATTATTTTATATATATGAATGAATAAGCCATTCTTTAACAATGAATTCTTTTATAATGAATAAAAGAGAAAATATAAATATAAAGAATAAGGAACAAAATTATTATTTTCAGATGATATATTTATACATCTGAACTGAAGATAACTGCCTGAAGATGTATTAGAAACAATAAGAAAACTTATTTTTACCTAAGGTTCAAAAATATTTCTTACATCAATTTTTATCTTTGAAAACTTGCAAGCAACCAGTATCCTTCAATAGGTAACAAAGAAAATAAATGATGGTACACTTAGATAAGGGAAAATTAATCTCAGTACTTATTATGCTATTGTTTACATTTGGAGGAGGATTTGAATTTTTTAGTATTATATGATTTGAGGAAAAATGCTTTTATCATCAGAATTTTTAATCTCACTTTTCCAATTTAAAATTGAAAAAAATGTTTGTTCCCCTCTCGTATTTTTTTTACCATACCTTCTCACTTTAAAAAATTACAGGGTGCCTGGGTGGCTCAGTTGGTTAAGCATTGGGTCAGGTCATGATCTCAGGATCTCAGGAGGGACCTCAATCCCTCAATCAGCAGGGATTGAGTCCTGCATTGGATTTCTGGTTCAGTGGGAAGTCTGCTCCCTCTGCCTGCCACTCACCCTGCTTGTGCATGCTCTCTCTCTGTCTCACTGACAAATAAAATATTAAAAATTAAATAAAAAATATGATTACTTAAGAAAGCAATAATATATATAAGTTATTTTATTTTCAGATCTGATCTCTTTTTTTTATGACAGTTTAAATGTACAATTAATGTATAAATCAGACAACGATTCCCAGAATATCCAGTGATTGAAGATGAAATGGAAGTCTGGATTTTAAGTGATATGTCTGATTTTTAAAGACTGTAAACTTTGTAAATTTTAAAACAGTGTGCTGGTCAGTAAACTGTTGTCTTCAGCAATGCAACTGGTTCCCATTTGTCAAGGGGCTGATATGGAAGTTCAGACAGAGACCAGAGACTATGACTATGTTATGGTAAATTAGAAGTAATGAAGAGAATTTTCAGTTTTAAGATGTGCAAGGCATAGGAAACTAATGGATGCATTTAAGAGTATTGTGTTAAAAGATAAAGTGAGGCATATTAAAATTTGTTAGAGTTTATTAAGCAAAAATCAGATTGGTAGCATCCAGTCTAGCAGATAAAAAGGAGCTCCATGGAGCTGTACAAAACTAAAGACTTACAGGCTAGCAGGGAGTAGGAACAAGGAAATTAGATTAGATTGTCAAAAATTCAGGTTGGTTCTTGCAAGCTTACTTTTCTTTAGGGGATGGCAGGGGTCTATCAGGCAGATTACTCAACTAGTGTTCATCGAGCAATTCCTGATTTACTGGTTTAAGGTTCTGTATCTGGAAGATCCTAAACTGTATTAAGCCAACTCTCAGATTGGTCATGTAAGACTTAGCATAAGCAACTCCATTTTGGAGCTTTTGTCTCATTGTTAACAAATCTAAGACAAAGAGGGAATTTAAGAATATCACTCAAGTTTCTGCCCTAGGTAACTGAGAATGTGACAACACTACTAAATGAAATTTAAAATACTCCCTCAGACAATTATATTAACTTAGCATCAAGGAGAAACAGAAACATGAATTAGAGGAAACAATTTGGATACCAGTGGGATATGAGTAGTCCATGGAACAGTGAGGGAAGGTGAGTTCTTCAAGAAAGATTGGGTAATGTGGTCAGGGCAAGTCAGTGACTTGGGGACCAGAAAAAGAGATGTCCAAGAGGATAGTAGAAGAGAAACTGCCATCAAGGTGACAATGAGCAACAGGAGAGTTGTCCTTAGTGAAACAGGAGGTGTAGAACTTTAAAAATGCAGCTAAGATTTGGTAAGATAAACCCTTTGTAACCTTATAAACTAGACTGTAGCTGTTGAGAAGTGAATGAGAAAGGGACAGATTAAGAATTAAGTAAATGTCTTGGTTGGTTGTGTTTGATTTTGATATAATTCGTTTTGCCTGATACACTTTTGTATGTAGGGCTAAGTGATGAAGCTGATGTAGGAAAGATGTTATCCATTTGAGTGAAAAGAGTGCTGACAATGAAGACATTTTCAAAAGAAGAAAGAAAGTGAATCAAGTCAAAGTAAATGTTGTTGTGTAACAGAATACACCACTCCAAATATGCCTCTTTGCGGTAAAGATTATTTTGAGCTGATTATCTTGAGAAACTGCAGACACAGGACAAGCTCTAAAAAGAGAAGTGGAGCACCTGGCTGGCTCAGTCAGTGGAACTTGTGACTCTTGATCCCAGGGTCCTGAGTTTGAGCGCCACTGGGTGTTGAACTGACTAAAAAAAAAAAAAAGAAGAGTAGCAGTTCCCCTTTTGTAAGAGAAATTTACATTTATAAAGGAGATTTACATTTGAAAGGAGTCCTAAGTTTTTAAATAGATAACTTTTTACCTGAGAGATCTCTCTGTAAGGTAAGGTAATTATTAATTTACCAAACATTTCCTCCTCTAACCTTCCAATAGATTATTAACAACACCCCCCCCGCCCCCCCGAAACCCCAGTACACACATCTTTAGTATTTGAGTTTAAGCTAGTATTAAGGTAGTGGCTTGGGTCAATCTCTTGGAGAATTTAGCCAATCTTTTCTGAGTATCTTTCACATATACATAAGAAATACTTGTATAATTAATTTGTTTGTTTTTCTCTTGTTAATCTGACTCTTATTATAGGGGGTCTCAGCCAAGAATTTGGAAAGGTAGGGAGAAAATGACTTTTTCCTCCTCTACAAGGTCAAGTTAAGGAATACCATATTCTGAGTTAAAAATCTATCTGTAGAGATTTACAATGAAGCTCTTAAAATGAGTTACCTATTAAATTTAAATTTAAACTCTTGCCAGTCAAAACAGATTTTACGAGTTAGTTAGGACCATATCCTTCCATCTCAGGGCATTTTTTTTTAGAGTACAAGAAAATAAGTAGGTGTCTCTTTTCCCATCTACACAACATAAAATAAAAAGGAGTTGTTTAAGAACTTCTAAATATTAATTTAGTCTATGAGAGCACATATTTTTGGATGCAAAAAATCTGAAGTATGTTTTGTAGGGGCCAAGGGCAAGCTGCCTCAAAACCTTGACATGAAGTTTAGTCTGAGCTGAAAGCAGTTAAGACACAAGAGCTCAAGAGAAACTTCTGTCCCTCTCTTACTACATATAATTAGAAAAATTGGGGGGTCTTTCCCCAAAAGGATTATTAGCAGAAAAAATTTTTATCGGAATGGCCCATCTTTATGGCAGGGCAAGCATTTAATTACCAAACATCTGGTTTTCTTATCACCCGGTGAAGTGCATTCTTTTCCTCTGATGTCCCAGACCCCTACCCCCTTTTCCTTAGTTCAGAATGACATATAACCTTATTTTGCTTGTCTTTCCATGTCTGTGTGGATTCCTGATACATACACTATTAAGTTTTATTTTCTCCTGTTAAATTGCCTCATGTCAATTTGATTCTTAGTTGAACTAGAAGTGATTTAGGAAAATGTTGAGGTTCAGAGCCTACAGCCAAGAAAGAATTCTTGAGACATCTTCGGTGGAAAAAATGGTTTTATTAAAGCATGAGAACAGGACCCATGGGCAGAGAGAGCCGCACTGGAGTTGTGACAGGTGACTGATTATATACTTCCAAGTTGGGAGGGGTTAGGGACAGCATAAATCTCTAAGGATTTTTGAAGCAAGGTTTCCAGGATCCTGAGGGGACTAGTTATTGTTATGAAAATGTCATTTGTTACTGTCTAATAAAACCTTAGTCATGAGACACTTCAGATACATATCAGTGGGTCTTATACTTGGGGGATGATGGGCAACCTATATCTTAGGGGTAGAGATAAAGGAAGTTTCTGAAGCAGTTATTATTGTTAAAGTAGACTCGATGAGGGGGGTGGGGGGGACGGGAGTGCATGGGGGGTGGCACACAGTGCTAAGGTTACCTCTTGCCCTTAGCAAAGTACTAACAGGCAGCTGAGTTCCCAGAGGAAGATCACTTTGCCTGTTTCAAGAACTTGTCAGTGAGCTGTAAATAATAAGGAAATTTAATTTTTATTTTGTCTTTGTTTCCCACGTCATTAGAACCTCTTGAAGGGGACAGTAATTCTTGCTTCCCAACTGTCTCAACTATCTTGTTATATTTCATTAATTAGAAAAATTTCAATAGCCTTACTTTTATTTAGGCTTATTTGATTATCATTCTGAATGGAGTAATTATAAAGTTTTACACAACTAAGAAAAGCTTCTATTTTCTCTCCACAGTCCTTTCGTTTTCTATTTCAATACTACTTTACTCTTGTGAGGAATTTAACATTCAACACTAATTCTTATTTCTTCAATGAGAATGACTACTATTTATGCCAAACCTGAAGCTTACAGTTCTCTACATTGAAATATGTCCTTGAATTTGTTTTCTTTCGTTTATATTATTATCCTGCCAGTTTTATTCAGCTCAAAATAGTGACTGTAGCTGAAAACACATGGTTTATGATCTTACTTTTGATATTTCATGTACATTTAAATTTTTCAGATTTTGAAGATAACAAGATTCTTATTAAAACTCATTGAATGCATCTTAGAAAATGTTCTTGCTTTTTAAAAGAAATCACAAGTAAGACACATGCTTGTCAAACAAATTTCTTTCTATGACAACATGATAGGCTTTGTCAATAGCAAGAAAGAGCAAATATGATTCATCTTGTCTCCAGGAAAGCAATTCTTTCTCTTTCAAATGACACATTTTTTTTTCCTTGACAGTACTGAATGGTTTAGATAATGTTATTATTGTGTAGGTAGTCTGTTGGTCAGGCACATAAACACAATGATTAACAATTCATAATTCAGTATTGATTCAGAGGAGTTTACCAGTTCTGCCAATCTTCACCTGATATAAGCTATAATATTTTTAGCATTAGCTTAGAAAATAGAATGTCAAACCTAAATGTACCTTAGTTGGTGAAAAATTGAGAAATTAGAAGATAGTATTGCAGTAAAAAATAATTTCGAGTTCTTTTAATGATCAATGCAGGTACCGTCTTCCCTGAGAATCCACTCTGAACTACAATCCTGGATGAGGGGTCTTTCCTCCTGTGTTCATCCAAAACCATGTGTTATCCTCTATCTCAATATTTTATACACTTTCCAGCTGGTTTGTCTATGTTAAAAAGCAAAATACAACTGAGTAAATTTGAAGATCTAATTGACTTTATTAAATGATTCATGAATTGGGCAGCATCCCATCTAGCAAGTAGAGGGGGACTCCAAGAAGTTGAACAAAATGGAATGTTTTATCATGTAGGTCACTTCATCTTCCTTTGGGGAATGGAGGGGGGCCTATGTGACAGATTACTTCATGGGTGCTTATCAGAAAATTCCTTAACCTACTGGTTAAAACTACATTTCTGGGGGAGGTTGAAATGGCAGGAATGGAGGGGGCCTATGTGACAGATTACCTCATGGGTGCTTATCAGAAAATTCCTTAACCTACCTGGTTAAAACTACATTTCTGGGGGAGGTTATGTACTAAGTTCTTGGCCAACGTGATGCCATTTGGGATCTGTGCTTTTTTTCTTAACATCTGTCTTCTCCACTTGACTAATGACTCCTAGACAGTGAATAATGGTTTAGATGTATTTAAATCTTGAATAACTTATGTTTGAACTTAATAAATTTATATTGAATTAATAAGATACGTTGATTTTTTCATATACTGTTCACCCAGAGTTAATTATTAGTTTTAATGGAAGAAGTAATTTAATGAAGTTTAGAGCTCAGAACATCCATGATTCTTTTCAGGTCATTAAGAAATAAGGTTTCATAGAAATGTAAAACAATTGGTATGTGTATTTGCATTTTCAGAGTTAGAAACCTGTAAAAAGTTAGGCTGCATGATCGGTTCATGTAGTTGACAGATATTTATTAGACACATTTCTCTGAGAGGCTCTATTCTAAATGTCAGGGGACAATGTTGTCCTAGCCTTACACTGCATACATTTAAATTGGCAAGAAAGAAAAAGACAATTTTTAAAAAATAAATGTATATCATGCAAGAAAGTGTTAGGAACTCCAGAAGAAACTGGTGTTATTTTAGATTAAGGGAGAGTATCTCCTGCATCAGTGACACCTAAAAGGAGACAGAAATCAAAGAGCAAGTTGTGCAAATATCACAGGAGAAAACATTTCAAAAAGAGGAAACAGCAAATACAGAGGGCCTGAGGTGGGAGTATGCTTCACATACTTAAAGAAGGGTAAGAAGACTGACAGCAAGCACATGTGACCTCAGAAAAAGTGGGAAGATACTATTTTAAACATATCAGGCAGTGATATTCTATAGTTGTAGGAGGGGAAAGTGTTTTCCTCACCTCTCTTAGGGTTCCTGGTTGGGTCCAAAAACTAAACTCATGAAGACAGATTAACAAGAGAAAAACATACAAATTTCATTGAATTTTTACATGTTTATGGGAGCTTTCTCAAGAGAATAAAGACCCAGGAAGCGATCAAGCAGAATGCTTTTAAACCTTTTAGGCAAATAAACAATAAATTTGTGAGGAATTAATAAAACAAGAGGCTTGGGCTAGGGATAGCAAATGGAGAGGTGTCTGGGAAGATAAGGGTAGTTTAGCAAGTTTTTTTAATACAGATTTCTTAGCCCCAAATTCCCTCCCTGTCTCTGGTGATAAAAATATCTTCCTTCCTCCTGGAAAAAGGGATGGCTCCTCTCACATGAGAATTTTATGACTTGTGTCAGGGAAGAAGAGTGAGTGAAGGGAAGTCAAGAGTGAGCTCCCTCCTTCTGCCATTTTCTCAAATTTCTTTAGCTTAATATATTCAAAATATCAAGGTGTTGTATTTTGGGGTAGTATGTCCTGGACCCCATCAAAGTACATGTGAGCATTTGGATTCAAATCTAAGTGTGTCATGAAGTTTATTATTGAGATCTTTGAGGAAGGCTTGACATGATCTGGCTATGATTTTTAAAACTCTACTGTTTTGTGGAAAACAGACTTCCCCAAGAGAGGAAATTAGACCAATTAGGTGTTTGCCAGAATCCAGGTAAAGCTGAACATGGATAGTAAATGTGACGATGATGAGAAGCAGACAGATTCTGTATGTATTACATTGTTGGAGTTGAGTAAATGTGCTGATTGATTAGATAAGAATATAAACAAGTAAATCAGAGATAATTCCAGACAGCTGGGGAAATGGAATGAGTATTGCTGACATTTCCAGATTATTCTACTGTTACTCTCTCAAAGAAAGTTATAAAATTAGAACTGAAGATGATTAATTTTAAAAATAACAGAAATCATTTATTTTAATTTCTTACTAGGATTTGAGCTCTAAAAAGACATTGTGTTATTAACTTTCAGAGGAAAATATTAAGTGATGAGTCTGAACTCAAATTCTCTTCAATTTTTAACACTGACAATGATTTAAAGTTGCCCATCCAGTATTTTACAATGCAATAAACCCAACATTATTTATCTTTGAATTTTGTGATTTATAAAAAGAAATGCACATTTGCTCTTTGTCCACTGTTTCTGGCACATAGGTCCTAAAACCCTTGAAAATTTCTATGTAAGATCCATAGGGTCCTCTTCTGTTAGAATATTTAGTTTTGTCCCCAGTTTCTGGAATTGCTCCTGAGCATGAAGGTGAAATGAGTGTTTTTTGTCATTCATAGCAAGACCCTTCCTACTAGGCTGAGTTTATGTTAATGAGATGACTTTTGGAGAGCCTCTAAAGCTGGGAACTGGTTGCCAAGGAAAACAACCATGTGCTTAGAAGGTTGTAACTTTTAGCCCCAACCCCTGACCTCTCAGAGAGGAGGGAGGTACTGAAAATTGAATTAATCATCAATGGTCGATAATTTAATCAATCGTGACTACGTAATGAAACCTCTACAAAATCCTAAAATGATAGGGTTCAGAGAGCGTTCAGGTTGACGTGCACAGAGGTTCTGGGAGTGTGGCACACCCAGGAGAGGCCACGCCCCTTCCCACATACCTGGCCCTATGCATTCCTTTTATCTTGCTGTTCCTGAGTTATACCCATTTATAATTAAATTGGTAATATAGTAAGTACAATGTTTTCCTGAGTTTTGTGAGCTGTTCTGACAAATTAATCAAACCCAAGACAGGATTGTAGGAAACTCTGATTTATAGCCAGTCAACTATAAGCACAAGCAATGACTGTAGGACATCACGCAGGTGTCACAGAATTTCTGGGGTGGGGGCATCCCCCCCATATCTTGTGTCGGAAATGCTGTGGAGTGTTCTAAGTATGAGTGAATGGTGGAGAGTGAGTGAAGATAAACAGGAGTGTTTTTTTCTTTTTTTTTTTTTTTTATTTATTTCACAGAGGGAGAGAGATCACAAGGAGGCAGAGAGGCAGGCAGAGAGAGAGAGGGAGAAGCAGGCTCCCCGCTGAGCAGGGAGCCCGATGCGGGCCTCGATCCCAGGACCCTGAGATCATGACCTGAGCCGAAAGCAGAGGCATTAACCCACTGAGCCACCCAGGCGCCCAGGAGTGTTTTTTTCTTTACAAGTATATTTGCAAGAAATTTTAATATAGCATTTTATAATTTCTAACTTAAACTTAAAGCATCATCAAAAATAAAGAAAGAAACGGGCACCTGGGTGGGCTCAGTGGGTTAAAGCCTTTGCCTTCGGCTCAGGTCATGATCTCAGGGTCCTGGGATCAAGCCCCACATCGGGCTCCCTGCTCAGCGGGGAGTCTGCTTCCTCCTCTCTCTGCCTACTTGTGGTCTCTCTCTCTCTCTGTTAAATAAATAAAATTAAATAAATAAATAAATAAAGGAAGGAAGGAAGAAACATCGAATGTAGATTAAAGACTCAGATGTTTGCTGATAGTCGTTTTTATTACCTATTTTTAAGTCTATTACTTATATAACATTTGTCACAATTTTAAATATTTGATAATTTTATTAAAATTTCCATTGTTTTTATCCAACATGTACTATTTTGAAAGATGAAAATTTAATTAATTCTATAGAATTGAAGACTATTCTCAGGTTGCCAAAAATATCTACAAATCAAGTTTATAAAAAATTAATGTATCTAAACAGAATAGTCAAGCTAATTTAGAAGAACAAAGCTGGATATTACTAGATATTAAGATTGATGATACAGTGACATGAATTAAGACAAGGTAGTATTGGCAGAAGGAAATACACAGAGACTAAAAGAAAGATGAAGAAGAAAAGGAAGAGGAAGAGCCTGGGTGATAAAGTAGGCAGTTAGCTATGAGCAGGGAACAGGTGCTTTTGGACTGATAAAAGGGCAGAAACCATGGTCCAAGCAGCTGGGAAGGCACACGTACATTCTTCCCTATAACCACTCTTTAGGTAAACTAAAGCTTCACTATAATACATTTACACTGTGGTTTTAACACCCCACCCTGGGAGGAAAGGCTGCCATGACAGTTCTAACAAGGACCATGTAGGGTGAAAAAGTCCCCCTTCTGATAGGTAGGAGGAGTCCCTAGATGACTGGCTGCAATCTTAGTCAGGAACTGCCTTAATAATGACCCATAACCTACTCAAACACTGAAAGACAAGACAACCCCACGCCCCGTGCAACTGTTACCCCTGGGCCTGTCCTCTGACATCTTGGGCGTGCACTTTCCCTCAAACTACTGTTAAATGCTTGCTTAAAAATTTCTCTCTGAAGTCCTTCTTGGCTAAATGCGAGAACCAAGGCTGGGGAGTGGGACCCACTGTTGACATAAGGACAGACAGACCCAACTTTTACCATCACCTAATTTATGTATGATTTATGTGATTCACTGGGAGAAAGATAATCTGCTCATACTGTTGTGTCAATTGGATATCCATAAGGAAAAGAGTTAATCTTTGGTTCTGCCTTTCAATACTCAAAAATTAGTTGATAAATATGAAAATGTGAAGGAGAAAAAAATAACTTTTCCTCTACCTTTCTGGTTCTTGGCTAAGAACCACTCCAACCCCCCATAATGAAAGACAGATTAATAGGGAAAAAATAAAAACAGAAGTTTAATAACAGGTTTACCCCCTGTATACATAGAAGAGACCCAGGAAAACTGAGTAAGTCCTTTTCTTATCTTTTTTCAATTTTTTTTATTTAAAAGAGTGTGTCAAAAATGTACTAAGTGCAAAAATAATGAAGAAAAACGAAAATCACTTTAATCTCGCTACCCAGACACAGCCACTGATAACAGAAAACTGGAAAACTCTTGAAGACAAAGTCCATCTTGTCAGTTCAGATGAAAGAATGAACACTAGAGGTCATATCATCCCCAGGTATGGCTGGACAGGCCAAGGAACACGCAGGCCTAGGTTCTAGAGATGGGAGTGCTTGCTTAACATTCAAAGGCACATGTAGGGAATGCAACCCCACTAATGTAAAATTAATCACCATAAACAAAATCTCTAACATAAAGAATAAAGATATTTTTTCAGATTCCAAGTCTCTTGAGAGGGTAAAGACCTCCAAGGGACCAGACGAAGTAGCATCAGAACACCTGCTAGCATGACCTCCAATCAAGGGTCTCCAGCTTCTCAGGAGACTTCTACTCTAAAATATCCCCCTTAAAAACTTTCACTGGCAAGCCACTGAATTTTGGAACTTTTGAACATTAGGTCCTCATTCTCCCAGGTGATGTCAAACTGATAAACTGCCTATCTAGCAAAAGCTGTATGTCAGTTTTTATTGGTTTCCAGGTTTACTGGTAGACGGACTCCTTTCGGTTTTGTTACACACTCCAAAACAGCCCAAACCACCACCTTAAATACTATCTCTAACTAAAGACCAAAGAAGTTGTTAGGGATAGGGAGAAGTAGCAGGCAAAGTGCAATAATCAAAGATATGGTTGTTTTAGGGGTTTAAGTCCTTACCTTCTCCATTGATAAGAATTTCTAGAGATTTAAAAAAAAAAAGAATTTCTAGAGATTTAGACATCCTCTTCCTCTGGGTACAGAGAAGGAGATCCTCTTGTAAATGGATATTTCCTTTATAAATGTAAATGTTTCTTTACAAAAGGATAATTTCTACTCAGTTTTCAGAGCTTTTTCTATGTCCCCTGTTTCTTAAAAATCAGCCTGAAATAATTCTCATGCCAAACAGGCACATTTCAGGGTGGTATATTTTGCTCCCCTTCAAACCTAAAAACACAGCTTTTAGAAGAAACATAAGACAATGTCTTTCTGACCTTGGAGTAGGCAACGACTTTTTAAAAACAGAAGTATAAAAACATTAATCACAAAGGAAATTATTGATAACATGGACATCATTAAAATTAAAATTAGGAACATCTGTTCATCAAAAGACACTGTTAAGGTGAGGCACAGAAAGGGAAAATGTTAAAATTAAACACCTTTGACAAATATGTTCAAAATTTCTACAAATCAATAAGAAAAATAAAAACCAATCCAATACAAAAATGGACTAAAAATTTGAATGAGCACTTGACATTGAAGGGTAGTCAATGGCCTATAAATTATTAAATCTTGTCTATTTTATTGGATATCAGAAAAACATAAATTAAATTCCTATGTTATATTAATGTACAGACTCACCAGAATGGCAAAAAAAAAAGACAGAGAATATGTATTATTCGTGAGGATGTGGAGTGATCAGAACTCTCAGATACTATTAGTAGGAGTATACTGTGGTACAATCATTTTGGAAAATTGTCAGTATCCTATGATTAGCAATTCTATGCCTAGTAAAAAAAAACCCAAAGATAGGAGTGCTTATGAAACCACAAATATGTACAAGAATTTCATAAACTGGTAAAAACCTAAAAGTAGATAAACATACCATGACTTCTTATACTGTAATGAGAGTAAATAAAATATGCTACATGCAATAAAATGAATGAAGGGCTGAAACAAAACACTGAGCAAAAAAACCCAAAAAACAAAAAACAGAAAAGTAACAAAACAAAACAAAAAACCCAGACAATATGAACCTACAGTTAGAAATTGGAAGCATGGTCACTTTTGTGAGGAGGTAGTTTCTTCTGGTGATCATTCTGGAGGCTGGCAGTGCTCTATGTTTTTGTTTTAGGCTCCTGGTCACTCTGGGAAATGTGTTCATTTTGTGAGTATGCATCAAGCTATATAATCATAAGATGGTTTGTTTGTTTTAGATGTATAATTACCATGTCCAGCACGGCTACCATAGTCTGTGCCACCATGCTCCTTACCCGTACTGCCATAAAACTGCCAGTTCCTTGTTTCCCTCTTAGTTCAGATCCCCTGTAATACAGGCTCCACAGAGCCAGAGAGATCATTTCAAACAATAAGTTCCTCCATTGATTACCAATCTCAGTATGAATCCAATTCCTTACCATGGTTACTAATCACTTCTTCAGTCTCAGTAACCGATAGTTTCTTTGCAGTCTTTGTCCTTCAGATACTTTTGCCTTTTTACTGTTCTTTGAATGCAGCACACATGGTCATGTTCAGGGACCTTTCACATACTGCTCCCTCTGATTGAAACATGCCTGCTTTTTCTCATTTCAGCAAAATCTCTTCTTCAATCTCACCTTCCCAAAGAGGCCATTCCTGATCTCCTCATCTAAAATAGCACCAACACAATCTTACCATTTACGTTGCTTTATTTTTCTTCGTAGTATTTATGAGCACCATGTAAATTTGTAATTGTTTACTATCTCTCTCACTTCTACTGGAATAAAAAAGAAACATTAGGCCAGAGTCTATTCTGTTTTGTTTGCTGTTGTGTTCCGCTTGCCATGAAGAGCACCTAACATGTATGTCTATCTTACATGTTTATGAAATATATGGAATGGATTAATGAGTATAAAATACTACATAAAGAATTAACAATATATTATTTAGAGAGTTTGATATGTCCAGGAATATTGATAGTCATTTATTATATACAGGTGTGTGGTGTGTGTGTGTATGCACATATTCATGAGCATATATACATCTATCTATCTATATCTATCTATCTATCTATCTATCTATCTATCTATCATCTATTTGTTGTTCATTATTCATAAGGGACATATTTATAAACTTTTCTAGAAATGAATGCTTTCTACTTAGTAGCCACAGTCAATATCTATTTCAGCAAGAAAGGAATGAGAAAAGGACAGAGGTAAGAAAGGAATACAGAAAGAAAGACAAGAAGAAAAATCTTCCAGAAAACATTTTTTTTTCTTTGATATGTATTTATCATTCAGATATAAAGAAACTGGCTTATTGGTATAATAAATTTGAACTTTAATTGATATTGTAAATTGAGCATACATGGACACACACATATACACACACGATATGCACTCACACACGCATACACTAACTCATAAACAACCTAAGTAGTAACATTGCTTAAAGGAAATATTAAGGGTATGTAATTAGTCCTAGGGTCTTCAACTCTAGTCTAAAGGGCCACCATCTGGGTTCCTATTCCTGAATGAAAACAAGGGAAAAGAACAAATGAGTTTATAGCTCTTTATTTTTGGAGAGAATCTTATTTTCAACACCTAATGTTCTTTCCTGCCATTCAAGTCAAGATATGAAAGGACTGTGAAATATTTGGAAATCTGAAGGAAGTAATCAGTTTTAATTAAAATTTTTGATATTAAATTATTGTAGCTTGCTCCATAATTTTGGAATTACTATTTTAAAGCTTAAATAATAATACTCTATATCTCTGACTCCATGGAGTTTTTGTTACTTTCCCAAGTTAATAAGAGTCTGCCTATAATTTTATCCCATACATAGTATTTTATTCTTATTGCAGTCATTAGTCTTATCCATTTTTAATCTTCTGTGTATGTCCACTGGACTGAATGTGTCCCTCCAAAGTTCATATGTTGAAGCCTAATCTCCAACGTTTGGAGGTAAGGCCTTTGGAAATTAATTAGGTAATCAGGGTGGAGTCCTCATGAATGAGATTGTGGCCTTATAAGAAGAAACATGAGAGCGCTTGCCTCTTCTTTCTCTCTCTTTCCCATACAGCAAGAAGGAAGTCATCTGTGACTAGGAAGTTGGTTCTCACAAGACAATAAATCCTCCAGAACCTTGATCTTAAACTTCCCAGCCTTCAGAACTGTGAGAAATAAGTGTCTGTTGTTTAAGCCTCCCAGTTTATGGGGATATTTTTAAATATTTTTTAATAAAATGGGTCACATATGGGTGACATAGTTGGTTAAGATTCTAACTCTATTTCAATTCCGGTCAGGTCATGATCTCAGGATGGTGATCTCAGGGTCAAAAGAAGGAGCCCTGCGATAGGCTCCACACTGAGTAGGAGTCTGCTTGAGTTTCTCTCTCCCTCTCCCCTCCCATCCCACTCTCTCTTTCTCAAATAAGTAAATAAATAAATAATATTTTCTAAAAAAAAGAAATAAAAGCCAAGACTGAGTAAGACCATGTCTTTTAGCACACATTATTACATTATATTAGGAGATTCTTTAAGTTTTAGTAATGCAATATAATATATTCTAATGCAATATAATTCCATCTTGACTTTCCTTATAGTCTAGAAGTGTACAGGGAAGGTGTTTAGGGGATATTTATTGAAGTACTGGATAATATATTTGCAAACATTAATTTGTATTGTATCATGGTCAAATTTCTTGTGAGGTCAATTACTTGTATTTTAAATGCTTTAATTTGTATTAAGTTCATCTGTTTAACTGACTGTGACTTACATATCCTCATACTATATTTCATCTTTTCTACTTTTTACTCATTTATTTTAATTAAACCATTATAGTGTCATTAATCATGGTGGTTTCATTAAATCTGATGACCCATACATCATAGTAATATTAAAGGTTGTTAATACATGGAAATTTTACTTCATAGTTGAAGAGGAAAAATAGATTTAAAGTCATAAGTCAATAACTACACATCACTATATTAATGATAGGGTAAAACAAAATATTGGAATGCTTGCTACACTGGTTAAAGTGACTACTCAAATTGGAAGAAATAAACATCCTTGTTTTCTATCATTGCAAAAGAATATATCTAACAGGTAGAGTAAGAGTAAAGGAAGAATTTACCTTTCCTGATATTGTAAGAATCATTGATTAAATATTCAAGGAGTTCTGTTATTATCAGTCATTTTTATATAAAAGAAATTATCTTCATAAATTTGATTTTTAAAAAATCAAAATGAACTTTACTAACTTGTGATGATCAATTAAATTGTTAGATCAATATAATTCTTAATATGTAAAGTGAAGGTTAAATGTAGTACTTAATTTTTAACAAAGTATCAGAGGGAAAACCAACTTTTTCTTTCTAAAACTCAAAAGCAAAAGTGAAGTTTGTACAGTTGTTGGGAATGAAACATATTTTATTTTTTAAAAATTATTATATATATTTATTTATTTTAGAGAGAGAGAGAGAGAGAGAGAGAGAGAGAGGGTGTCCATGCACAAAGGAGGTGAGGGGCAGAGGGAGAGGGAGAGAGAGAATCTCAATCAGATTCCCAGTAGGCAGGGAGCCTAGTGAGGAACTTGATCTCATGACCCGAAGATCAGGACCTGAGCTGAAATCAAGAGTTTGGCAATCAACCCACTGAGCCACTCAGGCACCCCAGAAATAAAATATATTGTTAAAGAAGCTTAGATATTTGGACAATGAGGTTGTAATATAATTATAATTAGCATGTATTTTTAATGTTGCTTTCGTAGTTTAAATTTTTGTTTAAGGCATGTTCTAAAGGTTTCCAAAGTATTATTGAGATAAATAAAAATCATGTATTGTCAAATTCTGAGTTGATTTTAAATAAATCATGACTATTGATGATATTGCTACTAGTATCTTGCTTTCTTATAATGAAAGTGGATATGTGGTTAACCAAATAAGAAAGACATTTTCCTGCTCAAATTCTGATAGTGTATTCAGAAAACAATGAAACTTAACCTAGTTATTAAGATATGATATTGATTTACCAGAGTCCAGTTCTATTTTTTTCTAAATTATAATTACTAATTACTTAAAAAATAAATTATTTCCTTTAATTTGGCAAAATTCATCCAAAATGATTAATATAGTAGCTTCTTGAAGGTACAACTCACATTATATGGCATTGTTCTGAATTTCAGGCTGCTTTTTATACTTATTTGTATTTAAAAAAAAATTCTAAACTTCTTTGCTCACACCCAAGTGATAAACTTAGACTCATTTCTATCAGTTTTTTGTATGTGTGAGTATGTGTGTGTGTACTCTCTTCTTCCTTTTCTATTCTTCTTCTCTATAATCATGCACTTTGGGAGTCAAATTTTACTTAGAATCCCCCTTCTCCCCAGATTTAGTAAACTTTGAATCAAGGAGATTTTAAAGCAAAAACAATTATCTATGGTATCTTACAATATCTATAGAATTTCTGTATTTAAAACATATTGATTTTAGTTGTAGAAATACACACACGTACTCAAGCACATATGTATTTACATACACACACATGCACACACATGTACCCACACAAACACACTGACACACACACATACACACAAGTTCAGTCAGGCCAGAAAGTCAAGGTATATAAAGCTTTTACTGTTTAACTGGAAAATTATCTAATTTGTACTTTAACCATGTAATTTAAATATGTATATATTATGTACATTATACGTATGCATATATAAAGCAGAAAATAAATGTAGCTTTTACAAAGCATTTTTTAAATCAAAATAATCATTCACCTTAAGTTCTCTTTGTAACACCAGGCAGTCACATTTGTCAGAAGTTGGGGTACTTGTTTAATAAAGAAAAGATTCTGCGGAATGTTTCAAAGATTTTACTTTCATGAGTAAGACACTTTCCTGAGGGGGTATTGTATCTAAGTTATATATATTGCCACCTTTATTAGGTTGGTCTTCCCTTAGGTAGGATTAGGGAATCGTTTCTGTGCAAATAGCAAGGATTTCCCTCTAGGTGTATGCTTTCATCAGTGTATAGGCAGGGTTCATTCCCTAAATTAATATACTGCTAATGTATACCTGAAACCCTAGAGAAGGGAAAGTGTCTATTACAACACAGAGGTGGTATTCAAAACAGAACCTTACCTGACTGATAACAAGCCTAGATTTCTGCCTCGCCGGCCAGAAAGTTCAGAATTCAATTAAATGCTGAAATGTAATAACGAATTCAAGCAGATGTGTTGTACATCTACTTTTTCTCTTTGTTCATGAACTTTGGACCTCTATATTTTTCTTTTTTTTTAGTTTTCCTATATTAAAGAATTCCTCAAATTGAAAATTGGTAGAATATAAATTATATTTTAATAATCCAGAGAGCTACCTTTTTAATTATAAAAATATTATTTTACTTACAAATACAAAGATCTTTCAGGTTCTTCTAGTCTTGTCTTATTAAATACCAAATGAACAATATTTCAGCTGTTGATTCTCCCACATTGATTCGATTGGAGGCTAATACTTGTGCATTGTTTAATAGTAAAGAAAAACATGAGTATTCCAAAAGGCTATTGAAGTCTCGGGTTTCTACTTCATGATATACACAACTATAAGTAGTAGCATCTCTCCACCATTACAACAGAAAAGAGCTTCACTAAAGTCAAATTCATGCATTTTTTCCCAAATGTACTGGAACACTTTGGTCATAGAACAAGATAATGACCCTAAAATCGAAGAAGACAAAGCGTTTCTAGGGAAAGTGGAATCAAGTCATGTGTTTTCCTGGGAATATGAAACCAGATATTGATAAGAACCATTTGGCTAGAATAGGTCCCAATCTGGTGAAAGCTGAGTGTGGACTAGAGGGACAGTGTGAAAACTGGAGACGTCTGTACCATATTGACAGCCTCTTTCTCCAGAAATCTGACCACTCACAGAAATGATCTCAAAAACCCCTAAGAAGTGTCACTTATGTATGATACAGACCTGAGGAAGGGAAGAGCACCCAAACAGGAGAGTCAAGAAACACTGCCTAAATACTTCTCTGCTATTTCAACTATGGAATAAAAGTTTTACACCTACTGCAATAAGTGGAAGGAAACAGGAAGGGTCTAAAAATCTATTCTTGGGGCACCTGGGTGGCTCAGTCAGTTAAACCTCTGCCTTTGGCTCAGGTCATGATCTCAGGGTCTGGGATCCAGCCCTGCACCAGGGTCCCCGCTTAGTGGGAAGTCTGTTTCTCAATCTCCCTCTGCCTCCTCTCCCCATCTTTACGGTCTTTCTCTCTCTCTTTTTCAAATAAATAAGTAAAATATTTTTAAAATTAAAAAAAAATTAAGAACCTATTCTTGAGAGAGAAGAAGTAGTGTACACTGAGCCCATAACTCTAACCAAGGGAGGAGCTGAAGAACTGAGCAGTCCACACCTTCAAGTCCCAGACACATGGGACAGATCTGGGACTGAACCAGAATAACAGATTGCACATATTCACTGCCTACTTCCCCTCCACCCTCCACTGCCAAACTAAATCTCTAACCACAGGTAACAGCAGAATACTAATGAGAGAGGGGTAGGAGAGAACAAGCCTGTATAGAGACTGATTCTGAGGCACAGAAAAAAAGAAAAACCCAAAACTCAGAATTCAACAGAAAGTGATCTGGTAAACCTCACTTAACCTTAAACAAAAAAAAAATATCTCTACAGGAACTTGAAAACTTTGATGTACTGTGTGTAACCGTAGCAACAACAAACCTTAAACTTAGTCCTTCTCTTATCCAGATTAACACTAACCCCCACACTGAAGATCCAGCCAAACGACAAGTGGACTCATTTCCAGACTTGAAACCTATTTACCTCAGTATCTACTGCTTTACACAATACGTCCAGATTTGAAGAAAATATTAAGGGATTTATGAAAAGGAAAGAAATATCACCACAATCTCAAGAGAAAAAGCAATCATCAGTACAGATTCAGATATGCCACAGAAGCTGAAGTTACCTGACAAGGAATTTAAAACAAAAAGGGTGAGGTACGATGTCAGCAAGATGGTAAACTAGGAGTTTCCAGCATCCATCTTCTTGTAGAAACATCAATTTTAACAACTATCCAATGTGAAAATACCTTCACAAGAGCTAAGGAATCTAAGAGATTACAGAGCAAAAATAAGATGAGTTGAAGAGAGTAGTAAGAAGAGTTCGAGTTTACCAAAATATTCTCCCCCAAGCCTGGGCAGCCCCCAAGCACCAAGAGAGATACACTCTACATGGGGGAAGGAGATTGAAGTGAGTACCCAGCCTTGTTATGGATGCTAGCACCAGGCCTACTCCAGTGAACTCCAGTGCTAGACTAGACTTCATGACTCCTGACTCCAAGGTTAGGCCTCAGGGACCCAAGCTCCAGGCCCACCCCAACACCAGGCCCATCCCATAACCCCAGACTTCAGGCCCACCCCTGCAGATGCAGGTTACAGTAGGCCAGCACTCACAGACCCAGCCTCTAGGCTGGCCCTCTGGGCCTGGGTTCTGGTCCAGCATCCACTGAGTCAGCCTCTTGGCTGGTCTCTGCAAACACAGGCTTCAGGCCTGCCCATTGCCAAGCCTATCTACAAGGACTCAAACACCAGTCCAGCCTATTGAGGACTCTTGCAGCAATCCACCAGTTGATTTACCCAAAATTTCTGGATGGGTTACCTAGTGAAGAACTTTCTCTGGCAAAACCAGTCAGTAGAGACTAGAAGAGGTAACTACTTCTTCAAATTTGTAGACATCAGTACAAGCCTATGAGGATCACCAATTTTCCTAGAAATATGGCACCACCAAACAAACAAAAATACCAAAACCAACCTCCCAAAATAAAACAAACAAACAAAATAAAACAAAACCAATATTCCAGCAATCTTTAAATTCCGATGCAGGGTGGCTGTGGTATGGGATTATAGTGTTGAAGAGAAAGTACTGGGGTCAGGTACAGGAGATGTGTGGTTGGTGAAGAGAAACCCATGGTCTACCTAGACAAAGCAGGGGATCAGCATAAGTCATGATTGAGTATTCCCACGTAAGCACTCAGGAGTGGAAGTGCAAGAGAATAGCAAGCAATCTAAGTGGGGCTATTTCTAGGCAGGAGAGCTGTCTGATTCTGATTGCACATTCTGGCCTGCCACAGTGAGGAAATATGATGTAATGCTGTCTTGTAGTTGGCAGAGGATATATGCACAGTTTGAAGGTGTCTTGGTATAGGGTAAGGTCAGCAGAAAAACAAAGGCAAATTCAGGAGAATACTATTCCAGTAGATTTCTTGAGTTCACCAAGGCAGTACATTTAATCTGTTATTCCCAGAAAATCTTAATCCAAATTATGATGTCTTGCTGAGTTCTTGGTGAACTGGGAAATGAGGCCACCCTGGTGATCAATGAAGTCTCCTTCTGGTGATGTAGCCCTGGGGTGTAATCTCTGGTGTAGGGGTTTAGTTATATCCAATGACAGATTCTTGGACTGGGGCAATGTCATTTCCAGTGACAAATTCATCTCTAGAGTGGTGGCCACCCACTGGCCACCCAGGAAGCTGGTGACCCTCCCATGTGGCTATCCAGTTGCGGTGTTAATCATGAGCTCAGGGTGGGCTAGCCTTTATAACTTGAAGGTTTCTTGGAAGGCTGACCCCCCCTATATGGCATCTGCTGCTAGTGGCACAAAGTTTTACAGCCCCTTCTGGTGGTGAGGGACAAACTTAGCAAAAGGAATAGGCAATTGCCCTTTTACTCTCCAGGGACCTACATTATATTCCAGGTTAAGGGAGGTCTTTCTAATGTTATTTATACGTTTCTGAGACTGATCCATGAGGTTGATGGACAATTCATGGAACCATGGGTTTTATGTATGGACAATCATAGGGCCAGTTAGTTTGTAGGATATTTGACGTAAAGAAATTTGGGGTGAGGCTAGGGGCTAGTGTCATTTAGACATCTCCTCCAGATGGACCATTGCTGTAAAAGAATTCAGTTCCTCTGCCTCCCAGACTCAGTGGCATGCTAGACTCCGCCCTTCCAACGGGGCTCTCCATCATTCCCCACTTTTTCTACCCTGTGATATAATTTCATTCTGTCTTAAGCACTAGCCAGATGGGGCTATTGAAAGGAGACATTGTAGGCTTAATGGCTCCTGTCTCAAGCATATGTTTAATTAAGGGGTATAGGACTTCAGTGCTCTAAGTCAGTATTGGTATTGGGGATGTCAGAGAGGGAAAACTCACTGGTGGATGGGTATCTGGCAGGAAGGCAAGAACTTGGGCTTGTTCTGTGTTGCTTGCATATGCATCCATGCCTATACAATAGAGGAAGCCTCAAGTGGGCCATCACCAGAGGAAGCCATTTGAAGAGAATGGTCCCAATAGTTACATCAGAGTGGATTTGTATACTTTGTTTGTTTCACTGGCAACTCCTTGTAGATTGAAGGACTTCTTTGAAAGAATTTAGGGTATTTTCCTGGAATGGCAGTGACTTGGGTTCTAGTGTCTAACAAGATCAAATTTTCAGCTTGAATTAAGCAATCCAGCCTCATCCCAGAAACAGCGAAATCCTTCACCAGTGGACCCCTATAAAAGCACACGCTGCCAGTCCATTCTTTCTGTCTACACTGTCTTTACCTCCCTGTGGTCATGTACTTTTTCATTAATTTATGAATAATATACCTCTATTTAAATTTTTCCCATGGTCTTCTTTTGAAGCTTTGCTCACCATTTGGTACCTTCTGTTTCACTTAACAAATGTTAATTTAGCAAATTCATTTAAAAGTGGCATATACCTTGATTAGATCAGCCACATTCTTTATCCTTTGTTCTGTGCTATATATCTGGAAAAGTGCCTGTGTTTGCCTGCTTCTATATTCTGTAAGGCATGTAATGGGAGACCTAGACCAACTATGTCATAAGCCATAGGGAAAAACTGCTAGTTTACTAATACAACAAAAATTATAGCAAAAATAGATTTAAAAAAAAAAAACACCTTCTCTTGGGCGCCTGGGTGGCTTAGTGGGTTAAAGACTCTTCCTTCAGCTCATGTCATTATCTCAGGGTCCTGGGATCGAGGCCCGCATCAGGCTCCCTGCTCGGCAGGGAGCCTGCTTCCCCCTCTCTCTTCCTGCTTCTCTGCCTACTTGTAATCTCTATCTCTCTGTCAAATAAATAAATAAATAAAATCTTTAAAAAAACAAACAAACAAACCTTACTAACCTTACTCTTTTGGATCTTCTTCTAAATGCTTTTTTTTTTTTTTTACATTCAAATTTCTTCCATCTTTACAACATTGACAACATTCAAATAAGAATGCTAGAGACCGGGTGCCTGGGTGGCTCAGTGAGTTAAAGCCTCTGCCTTTGGCTCAGGTCATGATCTCAGGGTCCTGGTTTCGAGGCCCACATCGGGCTCTCTATTCGGCAGAGAGCCTGCTTCCTCCTCTCTCTCTGCCTGCCTTGGTGCCTACTTGTGCTCTCTCTCTCTCTGTCAAATAAAGAAATAAAATCTTAAAAAAAAAAAAAAAAAAAAAAGAATGCTAGAGACCAGAGAGGTTATGTAACTTACATGAGGAAACACAAATAATATATTAGAGTCTGGAGTCTGCTTCCTCCAACTCTACTACTCTCTATCATATTTTTTCCCTTGGAATCACAGTTCCTAGCCAATGTAATAATGATACTTTTATAAATGATGTTTGGGGGGACGCCTGGGTGGCTCAGTTGGTTAAGCCACAGCCTTCGGCTCAGGTCATGATCCTGGAGTCCCAGAATAATGAGTCCAGTATTCGGCTCCCTGCTCTGCAGGAAGTCTGCTGCTTCTTCCTCTGACTTTCCCTCCCTCTCATGCTCTTTGTCTCTCATCTCTGAAATAAATAAATAAAATCTAAAAAACATAAAAAATAAAATAAACTCCCCACTCAGCAGGAAGCCTTCATCTCCCTCTACCTGCTGCTCCCCCTGTTTGTGCTCTCTTTCTCTCTCTTTGTCAAATAAATAAATAAAATCTTTAAAAAAAATGATGTTTGGGTTGAGACTAGGGAAAAATAGGTCAAGAAGCCTGCTTTTGTTTTAGGCTTTCAACAAATACATTTATTCAGGCAAATTTGTCTTCGGCGATCTACTGATTCACATTAAGGTGTTCAGTTTTGAGGAAAAACCCTAAAACAGTTAAAGTTAAATTATCTTGCCTGGGTCATCCCTTATGCTTAGGTTTTTTTGTTTGTTTGTTTGTTGTTTTTTTTTTAGGAATGTGGCATGGTTTTAAAATGATAATGGGGAATCCGAAGTTTTCACATTATTTAATGACTTTCCATGAGGGAGAAGATTAAAACGGCACAAAGATATTTTCTTAAAAATTATTATTATTATTATTATTATTATTATTATTATTATTACTATAATTTTCTGAGAAAACACAATTCTGGAAAGCTAAGTTAAACTCCAGCCAGAATCTTTGTAGTGGGGGAAAAATCAAGAAATTTGTATTTAGACAGATCTTTGAATTAGTTCAGAGTAGTAAGCTCTGCCACTTACTACTTTTTTGACCTTAGGATTATTAAATAACTTCTACTGAAAAATGGCATCTGTGGTAAAATTTTAATAATTTAAACCTACTTCAATTCTTCTTACCCCTCCAAAGTAGTTTAACAAAGTAAGAAGTTTTAAACATCAGGCACTTAAAACGAAAAGATCACTATTAATCAGGGTAATAGACTCAAAAGAAAAAAAAATAGAAATGACCAGATTCTCTAGAGCTTTTTCATTATACCGCTACTGTAGTCCCAGGTTTGATGTGTCCTATGGAATAGGAGTATAGACCTAATCTTTTTGGGATGGGTAGCTCTTAAAACAGGTGTTTGTTAATGATTCCTCCTAGATTGAATTTATCTGCTTGCATTTGCACCATTTGATTCATGACAAATATTCCTATCAAAAAATCACTTAAAATTATTAACAAAATTACTCACATGCAACCGAAAATGTCTTTCACCATTTCCTAAATGTCTTTCAACATCTAAGAGAGGCACTCACAAACATACCTTTAAGAAATGTTCTACCTCACTCTTCATGAGTCCAATTCCCTCATATTTAAGAAAGGAGACCATCATACTTTCTTTCCAGAGCTTGTGTGAGAAGAAATTATGGGAGAAGTGAGGCTTCTGCACATTTTGAGTCATTATCCCTAGTGTGGTCTGGGGAATCCCATGTCTTAGCTTCTAGGGTTTTGAAATGTCCACATTTGGAAAGGTTTATTATGCAGCAAATATGTGTGCTTCTATACATGAAGCTTCACTTTCCTAGATGATTTTATAATGATAAATAAATCTGTGTGTAACTCCTCTTTGGCCCTTCTTTAAATTCTAAATTCTTTTGTTTCTCTTTGCGAACTTACCATATACAAGATGAAGAAAGATTACGATTCATGGGTATGAGCTCTCTTCTATTCCAAACCACAAGTTGCATTAAAAAGTAATGTGATTTTTAACATTCTGTAGCAACTTTTATATTGTGTGCAATGGCATGTCTAGTTAATGGTACACTGTAATAATGCAATGGATTTGCTAAAGGCATTGCTAGAAACTTTAAATAAGTGTCTTGTGCTGACTTAAATTTTTTATTGATATGTCAGTGCATCCCTTAGGGCAAGTTGAGAAATTAGTGTCATGTAATTTATAATTGTTGGTAAACCTGGGCTAGAAAAATACATGGCAACTTATATTACAGTAAATATAATATGACATAGGACACTGACAATCTGATTTCAATGAATTTTTGGATCATGTTTGATATGTAATCATAAACACTTTATATTTACTAATATCAGTTTTTGGTCATCACAAGTTCAGTTATATTTTAATATAATTACATGATTTTTGGTGGCTATGGAATGTATAACTAAAATAATGTACCATTAAAAAAGCAAGCACTTGGGGCACCTGGGTGGCTCAGTGGGTTAAAGCCTCTGCCTTTGGCTCAGGTCATGATCTCAGCGTCCTGGGATCGAGGCCTGCATTGGGCTCTCTGTTCAGCAGGGAGCCTGCTTCCCCCTCTCCCTCTGCCTGCCTCTCTGCCTACTTGTGATCTCTCTCTCTGTCAAATAAATAAATGAAAACTTAAAAAAAAAGCAAGCACTATTCTTTGTATGTATGTTTGTGTGTGTTGGTACACACACACACACACAGATACTTTTGTAACTGCACAGGAATTCTCTGATATATTTTTGATAAATGCCCATTTAGACATGGGGCAAATGACTGTAATCTATGTTAAAAGTTGAGTATGAACTATAACTTTTTAACTAAAGGGGAATATGATGACTTATAAAAGCAGCCTTAGAAAGCATAGTAAGGAAATGGAGGATTAAGAAAAGAACAAAAAAGCTCTCCGATAAGTCTATGTTAAGAAATTGATTATTGCTGTAGGCAACAGGGCTTCACCTCATTAGAGACTGCGTATAAGACTGTGTAGGACGTTCTCAAAATTATTCCACTGAGTGTTAAAGAAGATGAGACAATAATCCACCCACTCTAGAACCTAACTGGTTGAACGTTCCTTCTGGAATATTAAATCCTTGCACTTTGATCACGTCTTCACTGGGTGGACCGGAAATGCTCCTGCAGCTAGGGAATATTCCCAGACTAATAGGCCCTGAAGTGGGCCAAGGGAAGATGTGAGGCACTGATGGTATCTGCTCAAGAAATCACCTCTTGCACCACTTAGATCCACTTGCACCCCATATTAAATCAACAATATCCTTTCACTGATTCTACAAGTTGGTGCCTAATCATTATTTCTAATAAAAATAATTATAACAAAACTAGTGGGGAAAATGACATTCTTTGCTCAGAGTTAGTGTCCAGCTCAGATTTGGCAGTTATCATTTCTCTTTGCTATTACTCATTCCAGATCATTACCATGTCTGCTTATTTGAGTTACCTATTTGGTGGGATTAATAATACCTTTTAGCTATAGAGTTTCTGAGACTTCTGGGAACCATGACCTTGCCATGCTGTGACTGTTGCACCAGACAAGCAAGCACCAAGAAGTGTTCTAGTGAAACCTTTGAGTCACAGACATACTTTTTAAAATTGCCTCCATCTTATTACAGTGGTACTGACTGTTAATGATAACCAGGATTGATTACTCCTATCAGGGGCATAATTCCTTTCTTTTCCTACTGGCTTCAGCATGAGGAGCCAAAATGTTCAGTTATCGGTCCTAGATCTAGATCCAAGTCCTGTGGAAACCTCCTTGTGTCCCCTGGAGGAAGCATTGCATCACTAGCTACCTAGACTCCTAAAACTATAGAGACTAGTTTTCAAAAGAAGCATACATTGCCAAACAAGTCAGTAGGGTTTTGGTGAGTATAGCCAATTTTATTTTCGCTGCCTGGTTCCTGAACCCAGACAGAAAACCAATTAAGCACCAAATAAGACTATTAGTTTAATATAGACATTGTATTTTGGGCAACATTGTTCTAACATTTCTAGATTCATCCTCAAATTGGAATTTTAACTGTCTTTAAAAGACCATTCCAATGATTTATCATGAATGTAGCATCTGAATGATATAAAATAGGAAAAATGAATCCTATGTTCCAGTGTGCATTTTTCTATGTCCTTTATGACAGTGTCAACACCTTGGTCTGAGGTGTTCTGCATGAACCCATTTTAGTTAATAAGACATTCTGTAATCTTTCTAAAAGAGGTGCTAGTAGAGCAAATGTCAAAGTAAAAGAAATCCATAACTATATATATACTAATTCCAGTCCAGACAAATCATTAAATTAACATCTCAAGTTGGAAGTGTTCTTGTAGAATCACTTTTCATCATGTGCCTGTTTGATCTCTTCAAGGGACCCTATGATAGTGAGCGTTCAGTATTGGTCCGGGCTGCAGGTGAGGCCGACGCTGAACATCAATAGTAGCTGGATTATCTCTGATAAGAGAGAGACAACGTTTGAAGCCCATGCATAGTCTCCATCTCTGCCGTTATGACTGCTTCATTCATGGACCCATCATGCAAGCGCTGAAGTGACTAAAGGCTGACTTTCACTGGAAAAGTCATTCTGTGCACCTCATGATTATGGGCCTCCCATATGGTGGTTGCTAGAGGGTATTCAGAGGGGACTCAAAAATATTCATACTTTTCCCCACCCCCTTGGTCTATCTAATTGTTATTTCCTCTATCTATTTTGTTTCTGATCTTTCCATTTTTTTTTCTGTTTAAGTCATTGATGATTGAGCCAAACTAGTAACCCCTTCTCCCTTCAAAAATAGATAATGTTCAAATGTCTGTTCACTGAAAATATGTCAGCCTTCATCACTACCTCTCAGAGCCACCACTGCTTGGAGCTATATAGAGTAGTGGTTCTTTTTCATCCTACACCAAAATGATGATATGACCCTTTTAGGATTCTTTCCCTTCCCTAACAGCAGGCCATAAGGGATGGTCTGTGAGGGCATAAGTGTATGTTGAAAGAGATGCATCAGTGCAACAAATGCAGTCCCTTTTATTGTCCTGGGTGCTTAAATTCATAGTTTTCTAATTCACCTGATAAATCAACTAGAACAATAACCCTAAGGGTTACATGTCTCCAAAACGCTTAAAGTTATACTAAGGACATAGCCACTTTCTTGGTGGTAGATTGTTCTTTATTTTTGGAGAATAGGTTCCTGAATATTCCAGGCAATCAAACCAATGGCAGAATGCTGAACCTGGGGCTGGGCAAGGCAGTAAATCTTTACTGCTGAAAATTCCGGTTGAATGTTAATAGCTTTTGCTTTTATTTACTGATGGGAAATGAAAATTGCATTCTCACTATGGATAGGCATGTGCCAAGATTCAGAGGCTGTATTGATCTCTTCTGGTAAAGACAGAACATCTGAGATAGAGGTTGCAATTGGGATTAACAGCTGATTAGTTTTATAGTGGTCCACCACCATCTTCCATGGCCTATAAAGAAAACCATAAGGTTTTTGGAAGATCCATTTCTGTGAATAAAATGGGTCGTTGATAGGGACATTCTTTTTGCATCCTTTAAGTGTTTGAGGTTGGTAAACAGCATTGCTTCTGATCTAGTATTATGCACTGAGAAAAGAGACCAATGGATTTGTCTGAACATCATGGTGATTACTCCACAGACAGTGAACAAATCTGAGGATTTTCTGCAGCTCACAAGAATACAATCTCACATAATTATATAAACCATACAGTTTTCTTATTGGAATACCATTTATTTTGCTACGAGAAGCACCTTGCTCCATCAACTGCTACCCATATCCAGCCACCACACAGCCTGAGAAATAAAAAGGTTTTATTTATTTCATTTATTTTATTTTATTTTATTTTATTTTTTTATTCTTTGACCCAGGGGTACAGGTCTGTGAATCATCAGGCTTACATCTTTCGCAGCATTCACCAAAGCACAAACCCTCCCCAGAGAAATAAAAACTTTTAACAGTGATGAGAGACTTACATTCACGACACTTACCCCATTATATTCCCCTTCATTATGTTATAAAATATAGCACAAATGACTTCCATTATCTATTGAATATCTGCTTTGTTCTAAGTCTCCATTTTTCTTAAGTGGAGTTTTACAATATTTTTTGACATCTAATAGCAAATATCCTCTCACCTTGTTCTTTTCCATGCATGTAGTTTATTCTTGGCTCTCTGTTATTCTGTATAAAATGGACAGTGACTGTTTCAAGTTCCAACAAAAATTATTACAATATTAATTGGGATGAACAAAATCTGTAGGAAAAATTAGAGGGAGTTATATAGACAATACTCAGTCCCCCAATATGCAAGTATGTGTGTTGCTGTGCACTCGTGTGTGTGTGTGTGTACACCATGTATGGTCTTTTAATTTATTAACTTATTAATTAACTAATAAAAATCATCAATTGTTTTATATTTTCTTTTTGTTTTATGATGTAATTTATAATAAAAACAAACTATAAAACATTAATTATATTATTAAAATACTAATATCATAACATTATAGTTAATATAGTTAATTGCATGAAATAATAAACATATATGATATTACTATAACATTTTAAATAAATTTGTATAATCTATTTAAAAATCATGCAATAGATTCATCTGTGTGGGGCTCTTTTTGTAAGTATAATGCTAACTTTAAAAATAATATAGTCTGAATAATTTTTTCTGGTGAATAAAAATACAATAGACTTGCATAACATTTAGTATCCATTGAAATTACTAAAGTTCTTTAACTTCTAATAATTTATTTGTGGCTTTTTTACACATTAATTAACATATAATGATTTAATATACAATTAATTTATTCACTTGAGGAAGAGTCATCACGTTGAACACACTAGGCCTATTCCGGATTTTAAAGAAAACATTTGTAACATTTCTTAAGTTAATTCAATTTTGCATTACTGGGATAAACCTGGTCTTCCACTGAAAATATAACATCTTAAAATATATATCTATATAAACAACATCTTAAATGAATTTTTTCCTCACCACCATATTTGTAAACAAAATGTAGCACTGTGAATGGTGATATATGTGGATAATTTTTTAAATGTTAATTTTATTCATGGGATTGGCAGTGTTTACTGTTCTATGTCTTTCTCTGATAGCTAGAAAAATGTTGGAATACATATAAAGGAAGTTTTTTCCTTTTGTAGGTTCTTCTAGTGTTTTTTTTCATGTAATTATCCTTCAGCTTACATTAATTACTAATTAAATAAAATATATTAAGGTAATAAAAGCAGGTGAGCTAGAATGAGAGGTTTTTTTAATTTGGCTAGTATGTTTTCTTTCTGAAAATTAAAAAACATTCTTCCCCCTGTGTTTCAGATACTTTAAAGTATTTTACTATTTTCCCCAGCTTTATTGAAGTACCGACAATTACAAAATTGTATATATTAAAGGTGTAGAACTGCATGATTTGATATACATATGTTTTGTGAAATAAATACAACATATGCATTATCTCACATAGTTACCATTTCCTTCTTCCTTTCTTTCCTTTCTTTCTTTCCTTCTTCCTTTTCTTTCCTTCTTCCTTTCCTTTCTTCTTCCTTCCCTTCTTTTCTTTTCCTTTTTCTTTTCTTTTTTTCTTCTCTTTCTGTGTGTGGTGAGAACACTTAATATCTACCCTCTACCATACTTTTAAGTATACAACACAGTATTACTACCTATAGTCACAATTTTATATATTTGATCTCTACATTTTAGCTGTTTTTTATAATTGAAAATTTGCACTTCTTGATGAAAATCTTCCCACACCCCCTTCTCCCCGGCTCCTGGTGACTACCACTGGACTCTCCGCTTCTGAGTTTGACTGTTTTAGATTCCACATATAGTTGAGATCATGTAGTATTTCGTTTGCAATGTTTTGCCTTTTTGTGTGTATCCTTAGTTAACAAGGTGCTTAAATTCCTTTAAAGATAGTATTTATTAAGATTTAAAATATTGTAAAAATCTATGTAATAATTAATGTGTGTTTATCTATGTATTTATTTTACACCTGTCAAAATAAATGCATAGCTTTCTAAATATAAACATACATTTAAATAAAAGCATATTATAGTCATGTCTGTTTATATAATTAGCCATATGCATGAATGCACATACATCACTTTAAAAAGTGTTCTCCCATTAACAGGAGAGAACATTCAGCACAGTATCAATTAGGTATCGTATTCTCTTTTAAAATTGAGCTTAATCATTTGTGACAAGACATATGATGCTCAACAAATGTTTATAGAATGAAGCAATTAATATTCTACATGTATTAAAGTTTTTTTTTCCCACTTGGTAAAATATAATTGTTGGAAACTTAAAAATAAACTGAAAATATAATATGATTATAAATTTAGATATTTTCAATTTTATGATTTAGATTTTATGTTACTATTTTTTCACGATGACAATACTTTGGTGAGGTATAATTTTCACGTGACAACATTTTAAAAATCACTGGTGTAATAGTTAAGATAATTTCAATATATAACACATAGTAAATGAAATATGAAATTTCATATATATAGTTCACAGATGACAGAATAAGTTATACAGAAAAACCTATGGAGTCTATAAAAATACTAGAATTAATGCATAAATTTAACAAAGCCAGAAACTAGTTAAATAAACAAAACTATGTTTTTATATTCTAGCTATAAATAATTGGAAAATAAAATTACAGAACAATTCCATTCAAAATAGCATACAACTATTTGGACACCTACACAGAAAGAGGCAGTGGTGGTGTATTGTGGAATATTAGAGTCTGAGCAGTACAAGGAGGATTTCTCACTGTGAAGAGAAAGAACCCAAGTAGGATAAGAAAAATGCCTCTATGGTTTGGAACAGAGTGTAGAGAAATAGGGCCAAATATATACCATCAAAATTACTGGCCAGCCAATGCAAAAACAAAATTTAACCCCTCTCTCAATTGAAACACACACAAAATTGAGGCAAATCACACATATAAAACAAAAACAGTAAACCACAAGTTTTCTAAAGAAAATATGAATGCCCTTGCAACTTTGGGGAAGGCAAAATTTTCATGGATGTAACAACAAATTATAAATCATAAAGGAAAGAAATTATACATAGGACTTCATTAAAATTAAATATTTTTATTAAAATATACAATACAGGTAATGGATAAGAAAGCCACAGATTATGGAGAAATATATTTTCACTACATATGTCAAATTAATTTATATGGAATTCTACAATCAAAAAACGATCGAAAAACAGGGAAAGCAACAAAATGAGCAACACACATCACACAACAGTATACACAAGAATGGCCAAAACATGCATGTAAATACGCTCTACATAATTAAGCTTAAAGGAAATGCAAATTAAAACATATTTCACAACTACTAGGGTGGTTACAAGCAAAATGGCTGAGAATGTCAAGGGTAAAAAAGCATTGAAATATTCACATATTGCTAGTGAGAGTATAGAATAGAGAGATCATTTGATGAACCGCTTGGCAGCTTTTTGCAAAGCTAAATGTGTATCTACTCTGTGACCCATTATACTTATCCAAGAGGCATGGGAACAAATATTCACACGTAAAAACACTTGTTTGACAGTGTTTATAGCTGTCTTATTTATAATTACCTAAAACTTAAAAGTGACCCAAATGTCCAATAGATAAAATGGATAAGCAACAATGCAATTTAATTGTACAATGCTGTACTACGCATTGATGACACTGAAGGAACTTCTGATACACAGAATAATATATGAACTAATCTCGAAAACATTATGTTGAGCGAAAAAAGCCAAAAACCAAAGAATGGATACCACATAGTTTCATTTGTTAAAATTTCAAGAGCATAAAACAATGATCTCTAGAAAAAAGAAATCAGAATAGTGTTTAGGGCTTTGGTGCTTACTAAACAGAGATGGTCCTGAGTGAAATATTAAGGTACAGAAGGAGGTCATTGGGAAGAGGTGACCATCAGTTGACCTCTCAGCTGGATTTCAACAACTGGAGTTTCCTTATCCTTTCCCTGTCCTTGGAATGTGGGGTGTGGATGCCTTCCCCACTCCCAGTTTGCTCCAAGGACATAGCCTTGAGATAGGGATGTGGTACTGAGACCATCTGGATGGCATACATGACTGAAGCCCATTATGGCTTTCATATGAGCTTTTGAGATTTGGCAGGAGTGTGTAGAGATTTACTCATCTTGTGACCACTCAAGACAAGCCCCATATGTAAGTTCCCTTTGCTTACTAAACCTGTTACCTATGAACTTGGAGTGACCTGCCTCTTTCTTTGGTCTCTCCCTGTCTTTTGCGGAGGAGGCCAGTTTCAGTTTTCACCTGCGAAGCTCCCAAGCTGGCAGCAAACCAACCATTGGTAAGCCAGCCAGAAGACAGAAAAAATGGGCCTTGGGGTAGAGGTATCTGTGGGGGAAACTCCATGTTGACTATTGACCACTATGTGGGGAGAGTGGTCCACATGTCAGATGCTTTTGGACTGCCAAATGAGTATGGGGACACCCCCAAACACTGGCTTTTTTTATGTGTTGGTTTGAGGACATGTTCATAGTGCACTGTAACAAAGAAAACAGTCGAATGGCTGTGCAGAGGGCTGGCCTCTGCTGTGGGCAGTTCAACGGGACACTGATGCCCAGCTAGGGGCTGAAGCTCAAATTGAAAGCTGGAAGAGCTGAAATTAGAGAAGGACGTGTATTGCCCACTTCTCTGTTAGTTCCAGGGCTGGCAGACAAGGTGGGAGAGCACAAGTTGGAGAACTTAGGATGCCATTTTAAAAAGGTCTCCCAAGAAGGGCACAAAATGCCTGAGATTAAAACCCCGGGCACTTGTGACAAAGCTTAATTAAGATGCTTAGAGGTGGAATTGCTGAGGAAGTGATAAAAATGAAGAGAATATTGCGGTAATTGATGAGAAAATCGATGAAATGCCCCATGCTCCTGTGGCACCCAGTACTAAGGAAAAACTTAGATAAAAATTATCCCAAACTCCTGGGAGAAGACTTGAATTCTTTCCCCATCCCTTGAGGTTGTAGATCTTATCACCTCTTTGAAATGTAAACACCCCCGACAGAACCAAAACATTGTTCTCAGATACAGAAGCTAAGAGAGAAGGGGGCAAGAAGCTTTTTAAAATACAGACTGCTGTACAACTTTCTTTGCCAATATTGATTTGTAAAAGAGTGAAATTTTTTCCAACTGTGTAACTTTTTGTATATGTTAAATTCCATGGAAACCATTGTTAAGAAAGAAGTGATGCTATATCTTTAGGGTGTATTTGAATAAAATTCCTTAAATATGATATAGTCCTGGTATAATGTTATCAGTCATAATTTTAAAATCTATGTCACAGAAATAACTGAATTCCTTTATCAGTTGCATTAGAATGAACTCTCATCAGATCTTCGACCATAGCCATTTTTAAGTCTTTTGTCATTTACAGACAGTTACTTATTGTTTTAGTCTGATGCTTTGGCCAAAAAAAAAAAAAAAAGACTGTTCCTGCAAATGTACTGCTTCTTCAAGGAGATTTTTCGGAAAGGCTTTGACAGGTTTCTGATAACTAAGACCAGTTTACTTTCATGTGGGAAGGATAATAATGAACCTTTCAAGAGCTTCTCCAAGGCTACTTGGGTAGCTTCCCAGTATGTCGTAGGTGGTAGCCCGAGATCTGTCCCTGTTCTCCACATCGGTAAAATGGGCCTATTCCATTGAGGATACAATGTTAGCATGTGAAACCTTGTCTCTGACTCAGGACATGCTCAGGACATCTCCAAAGGGAAGGATTACCAGTGAACCCATGTAAAACTTAAAGCCCCGGCACCACCGTAAGATGTTAGAAGTCATCTGATTGCGTATGAGGCATTTTGTTCTACAGGTTGTGACTGATAAGCAGCCAGCTTGTCCAACCACTAAGAATGTGAAAGAGGCGCAAGCCTTTGTAAGGATTTGGATGTTGGGAGGGCTTTTGTTTTTCACCTGCACAGTGCCCACATCCTTTATACCACCAGATAAAGGGCACGTGTGGGACTGGGGCTCAGAACAGCAAGCCACCTCTGATAGGAGAAAGTACTGGTAAAGCAGATTAAAGCTTCAGGCATCCCCCAAGCAGAGCTGCCGTTTGAGTAAGCGGTGTTTGGGATCCGGGAAGGTGTGGGTCACACTCGGTGGTGGAGACAATAGAAGGGGAGAATACTGCTCGGAGTGGCAGCCCAGTTCTAGAAGGGGCAGATCTGAGATACCCCACAGAGCAAGAGCATCCAGCAGTGTGCACAGTGCTCCTCCTCTGGGTAGAGCTCCTCACACCGCAGTTAGTGCCACAGTCAGTGGGCCGAGCTCAGAGTGGTTTAGCTGCAGATCAGTCAGGAGCCCTGGCACTTAACCAAGTTGCACTGACAGTCGGGCCATTCTAAGGGGATTAACCGTTAAAATTAAAACTGCCATTATTTTATGAGCAAAAAAAAAATGTGTTCATTTGGAAACATCAGAGGACTGCAATCCAGGACAAACAACCTATGGCAAAATCATAGGCAAACCCTCAAAAGAAAGGAAAGGAATATCCTTTTATAGAGGAAGGGAGTAACTGGAAAGGGTGTGACAAACAAAAAGTCAAGTTGAGTAAATTTCAAAGTACAGTGCCTTCTCATTGGCTGAATTGTCACAGTCTCTTATTGGCTTGGTTGCTAGGTGAGAAAAGAAAGACTTTCTTTTTCCTACTGAGGTAGTAAATTTGTAGACCAAGTAGTATCAGCCTGCAAGGCATATTTTAGCCTGTGGGGTCTGTAACTGACAAGGAACGGTAGGGCATAAAAGAACCCCTTGTTGGCATCCAGATGTCATTTTAAATGAGGCTTCCTTTTATTAATTTTCACAGCCCTATGGCTTGGACAATGGGAAACTGAGGGGTGGGTGATCATGAATAAGCCCTTGTGGGCTCAGGATACGTGGAAGGACATTGGGTTCACCTGCGAGAGCCTGAGGCAGTCCTCACTGTCTTCCATGTCCCAGCTTATAAGGCAATACTTGGCAATTAGAAACTGATGCACTAGCTAGTGAATAATCCCTAGCAACTGACTCTTTAGTAGATGAAGCAGCTTGGTTACATAGATTGAAAGGCCACCTCCGTGCCCGAGTGAGATGGCATATTGCCAAGGATGCCAGTTTGCCCTTGAAGCACAGTGACTTGGTTAATGCAACAACAGTATGTTCTGTATATCTTAAACAATGTCCAAGGCAACTGCCAAAGGAGTCTGTGGCCATCCACTGGAATTCCCAACTGATAAGGGATTTGTGAATTGATCTTATTGGCTTCCTCCCTCCTAGTGAGGTATTAAAAATACCTTGGTTAGTGGGGACACTACATCTGGCCTGATGCAAGCTTTTCTTGTCCCTGGCACCATGAGGGGATTAAAGAATCTAAGTACCAGGTATAGATACCCTCATGGACTAGACAGTGATCAAGAGTCACATTTCAGGCGCCTGGGTGGCTCAGTGGGTTAAAGCCGCTGCCTTCGGCTCAGGTCATGATCCCAGGGTCCTAGGATCGAGGCCCACATCGGGCTCTCTGCTCAGCAGGGAGCCTGCTTCCTCCTCTCTCCTCTCTCTCTGCCTGCCTCTCTGCCTACTTGTAATCTCTCTCTCTGTGTGTCAAATGAATAAATAAAATCTTTTAAAAAAAAAAAAAAAAAGAGTCACATTTCAAAGGTCATGATATGGAAGACCTGGTACCCACTGCCCTGCTACGAGCTGGACCTTTTGAAATGTGCTATGACTGAAATTGGAACAAACACCATTGAAGGAGGGGAGAAGGTGGGGGTTCTGTTCTGGTATATCCTTCCCCCAGATTATCTCCTCACTCCTAATAGTGCTGCTGTCCCTGACCAACATGTATGGTATGCACAGTCAGGTCAAGTTACTAAAACTGCCAACCTCTCTCTTTTTAAGGCCAGGTGTGCATGTTCTGTTTTCCACTGGTGCAGTTATTTGTCTGCTGTCTATGTTCCCTCCATTGGCCTGGAGGATGTTATAGAACACATAGAAGCCTTTACTAAATTCACCCAGCAAGCCTTGCATGATAGCAACACAGCCTATACTTATTTACCCTAAAATATCTCTAATGAGAAAAGGTGCTCTTCAAAACAGTGTGGCCTTCAACATAATTACTGCCGATTGCCTCACAAAGAGGCACGTGTGCCATTATCCAAACAGAATGATCTATGTTCATACATGATGAGTCTGCCAATATATCATCTTTATTAAACCACATGAGAATATAGGTCAACACACTGAGTGGTCCAACCTCAGTGTAGGGGATTGAATAAATCAAGGATTCAGAACATGGTGTTCTTGGTGGAAAATGTTGTCACTGGCTTTGGGAATCACTGTTTAATTTGTGTTTTCTCTTACTTGTGCCTGTACTGTTGTTGTGACATCTGCTTCCAGTGCAACCAGATAGCTGCCAAAGGAGGCTTTATGCTAGTGAAGCCCCTTGCTGACAGCTCCAGCCCCATTGCAGAAGAGGGGGGGCATATGCGACTATAAGAGTGGTCACTGGGGGAGGGGTTGGGATTTGGGAGACATGAGAAGACATGATTACCAGTTGACCCATGAGCTGGACCCCAACAATCAGAGGCTTATCACCCTCTCCCCTGTCCTTGGAGTGTGGCTTTCACTTACCTTCTCCACTCCTAGAGACTGCCCAGTGGATATAAACTTGAGATAGTAGTGTGCTTAGATTATTTGGAAGGTATACACGACTGAAACCCTGAGGCTTCTATAGAACCTTTTAAGACTTGATGGGCAGGTGTGGAGATCTACCTGTCCTGCAGCTGCCTAGAACAAGGCTTATAAGTAAGTTTTCTTGCTTATGAAATCTTTCACCTATGAATGTGGCGTGGCCTGAGTCAATTTCTCCCTTCCTTCTACCTGAGGGCTTGTTTCAGATTACACCCAAAAGCTCTTGAGAAGGTTAGGAACTCATACATGGGTGGTGGAAATTCTTTTACCCATATTTTTTTCTTTTAAAGTTAATGCTATTGTGTCATTTCTGACATATCATTGCCTTACTTGAGGTTTCAAAGATTTTCTCTTCTTCTTCTAGATATCTTACAGCTTTAGCTTTCATATTTTTAAATTTATTTTTGAGTATTTATGAGGTTGAGTCATTATTCATTTATCTTTTTTACAAAAAATATCCAGTTGCTCCAGCAGAGTTTAACGAAAATGGCTCCTTTGTATACGGAATTGCTTTACTTCTTTGGAAATCAAGTGACTGTATAGGTATGAGTCTGTTTCTATACTCTCCATTCTATTCCAACACTATTATTTCGATGCTTCTATCTCGATTTTTAAAATTTTATTCTAATTCTTAGTATATGGCAGTATAAATCCTCTTTTATCAAGATTATCTTAATCTATCTAAATCTTTTGTGTTTCCAAATACATTTCAGTGACATTTTGTCATTTAACATAAATGGCTTCTGCGATTTTGATTGGGATGACAGTAAACATGTTAACTTGGTAAGAATTGAAATCTTAAAAACATTGTGTCTTTCAGTTCGCATACATGAGGTATCCATTTATTTAGGGCTTCTTTATTTTTTTCCAGTGTTTATAATTCTTCTGTACTATGCTTCCTCTTATCTAATCTCTGCCTCATGCTTTCCATTGCTTCATAGATTTGATTTACTTACTGTTTTTAGGTTTCTTTGTGTTTCCTATTTAGTTTCCTACTCATGTTGTACACGAACTGCAATGATAGTGGCTTAAAAATAGCACAAATGTATTATCTTACAGTTCTGGAGGTCAGAAGTTCAAAATTAACCTCTCTTTCTCTTTCTATCACCTTTGTTTCTGTAGTTATTATATGTCCTTCCCTTAGTGTGAACCTCCTTATGATTATATTGCGTCTACCTGGACAATCCAGGATAATCTCCCTATCTCAAGGCCCTTCATTTAATCACATCTACAAAGTCCTTTTTCCATCTGAAGTAGCAGAACCACAGCTTTTGGGGAATCAAGATGTAAAAATCTCTGGCGAGCCATTTTTCTGTCTACCTTACTGTTTTCTGGCTGTAGCAGGAAATGGAGTTGAAATAATAAAAATGATCCATAAAGTAAGGAGACTTATAAATACTATCAGGAAGTTTGAACTACCGTCAAAAAATGATGAGTCACAACTTAAAAATTTTAATAAAGGGAATAACATATTCAAACATAAATTTTAGAAAGATCACTTTGTTCCAACTTGACAAGTGGATTGGTGAGAAGAAGATTATAGGCAAAAGAACAATTAGGACAGTATTGTAGTGATAAAACAAGATACATTGTTTTATTTACAATAGGTACAGTGCTATCAGAAAGAAGTGGACAGAAGTAGTGTATTCAGGAGGCTGAAGGAGAGGTCTTCATTAAGTGTAATACTCTTGTCTACTAAACATTCATTTAAGTTGAGAACAACCCTTTATTTTTACTGCTTGATTTTCTGATATTATGAATCAAAGATATAAAAACAAATAAAACACTTATAATTCTCAGTTTGTGTGAATTTTTTAGTGCCACTCTTCCCTTCCCACTCCTATTCCATAATAGCATGGAATCAGTTATTCCTGAACTCTGGCACCTACCTTTACACAAAGAATTCCTAAGAAATGGGTGTGTGGTTTCAGCAAAGTCAGATGAATAAGCTCTGGAGATCTACTGTACATATAGTCAACAATAATATATCGTACACTTAGAAATTGTTGATAAGATAGATCTCATGGTAAGTGTTCTTCCCACAAAAAAGTGAAATGTAACTTTATTTAAATATGGCAAAAGAGTTTTCTATGGGTGGCAAATATTAAATGGAATAATAGACAATGAAATTATGAGATAATAAGTAGACATTAGAACAAAAATTAAGGGCTTCCTGTTTATATTTTTCTTTAAGATAGAAGAATTAATTTTTTTTTTAGTAACTAAGCACTTTTAATTTCTATCAGCTTTGTAGATACTGGGAAGTCAACCAACAATTTTAGCAATAAGATGACTTTCAGTTCTCATTTACTTTGTTTTTCAGTGTGTTTTTGTTTTTTCCCCTCCCTACCTGTGTGTGTCTGAGCATGAGTGCATGTTCCCATAGATATTTTAGTGTGAATTTGAGAAGAGATGCATCAGGGCTAGATGTTATTTTAAAATAGAAATGCCTACTCTTTTTATGGCAAGGACGACTTTATACGATCTTTTCAAAATATGTATTTATTCATATCAAAAATTCATTACAGACACAATTCTTTTTCTTTATTACGTTATGTTAGTCACCATACAGTAAGTACATCATTAGTTTTTGATGTAATGTTCCATGATTCATTGTTTGCGTATAACACCCAGTGCAGAGACACAATTCTTTATAACACTTCATTGTGTCACAATTCTTATTGGAAGGCCAACATTTTTCCTACTAGGGTCTTCAGAAAAAGGATCTGTCATTTTTTTCTTGACTAAGGTTGAATGTTTATGCTCCCCAGGCTTACAAATTAAGGCTTAATAACTCCCTTTTGACAGCAGTTAAACGAGAGATTCTAAGGTGCTTACCAGAAATCTCAAATTGTTCATCATGTATCCAAATCCACAATAAGGCAAAATGCCACCTTTTTGAGAATTAAGTCCTAGCAATTTTCTTAAGTAGCTCATGAATCCCCATCCAGCTCTGCATATTGTAGTCCCCAGTTGTCATAGCAAAAGAAGGAGGTGAGTCAGGAGCTGGGCACAAGGTAACGAGTACACTAAAGGCACAATTCTGTGGTTTTGTTTTCACACTATTTTTTTTCTACTTATGAATTGTGTTCCTTCACACTCCTTTTATCATAAATTTATTAATAAAAAATGGAAAGGAAATCATTCTCCATGAGCTAATTTAAGTGTACAAACATCTTTCAAATGTCAATGACTATTTAAAAGGCTATACTACGAGTTATAGAAGAACATTCTGTTTTTGCTTTCAGTTAGAGTAAATTTATTTTATTTAGTTAAAGATTAAGAAAATAGCATCACTAAACAACACTGATGAAAAAATGTCAAATATCTGGTTGACGTTCTCATGGAGCATAATGAAATCTGATTTATGGAAATTCCTTTTTTTTTTTTTAAGATTTGATTTATTTATCTGACAGAGAGGGAGAGAGAGCCAGAGAGCACAAGCAGGGGAAACAGCAGAGGGAGAGGGAGAAGCAGGCACGCTGCTGGGCTCAATCCTGGGACCCTGGGACTATGACCTGAGTCAAAGGCAGATGCTTGACTGACTGAGTCACCCAGGTACCCTTGATTTATGGAAATTCTTGGTAAGTTGCTACACTGTTGTGTTGGTGCCATAGTCATCCCAATTAATAAACTTGTCAAAAGTGAATGATATCTGCAAAATACATCATTTTGTTAATGAGGAACTTTCCTAATACAGGATGCTAGAAAGGTTTACTAGCATTTTTAGTTTCTTTAGGTGAGCCTGGAGGATATCTCCATATTATTTTCCATATAAATTTATTGAATGATAGTTTTTCTTCTCAAAATATCATTATTTTGGGCGCCTGGGTGGCTCAGTGGGTTAAAAGCCTCTGCCTTCAGCTCTGGTCATGATCTCAGGGTCCTGGGATCAAGGCCCGCATCGGGCTCCCTGCTCAGTGGGGAGCCTGCTTCCTCCTCTCTCTCTGCCCGCCTCTCTGCCTACTTGTGATCTGATCTCTCTCTGTGTCAAATAAATAAATAAAATCTTTAAAAAAATCATTATTTTAAGGTAGGTTAATTATATTGAAGCAAATTAAACTATGTGTTAGTCAAAATGTTCATTTTTTTAAAAATATTTATTTACTTATTTATTTGAGAGAGAGAGTGAAAGCGTGAGCGTGAAGGGCAGAGGGACAGGAAAAGAGAATCTCAAGCAGAGTCCATGTTGAGTGCAGAGGCTGATGTGAGGCTGGATGAACCTCAAGACTCTGAGATCATGACCTCAGCTGAAACCAAGAGTAGGGCACTTAAGCGACTGCTCCACCAGGAGCTCCCAAAATATTCATTATATATTATTTTGTCTTAAACTAAGAATTGAAGTAGTCTGGGGCACCTGAGTGGCTCAGTCGTTAAGCCTCTGCCTTCGGCTCAGGTCATGATCCCAGGGTCCTGGAATCGAGCCCCACATCAGGCTCCCTGTTCTGTGAGAAGCCTGCTTCTCCCATTCCCATTCTCCCTGCGGTGTTCCCTATTCTCACTATATCTCTGTCAAACAAACAAATAAAATCTTTGAAAAAAAAAAAAGAATGTCAAGATGTTTAAAAAGAAAAAAGAATTGAAGTAACCTATGTAAGATCTTCATAAGATCATAGTTTTTGTTTAGAGACTCCAATTAAGTAGTTCTCATCTTAGACATAGTGTTCTACACAAGTCCCACTGGTCAACCCTCATTTTTATTTATAAAATAGGAAAATAACCTGTTTGTAAATGAGCCATGTCCGTGGAACCATAAAATAATTATATGAAAACTAGGTAAATCTTTGAATAGTGAAGACAGTTTCGTGAGGGTTGATTGTGTTATGAGAATAAAACTCGCTGTAACGTGAGAAGCATTTTCTTTTTGGAGTGTTAGGGGTTTGTTTGGTAATAGCTCTAAATTTAAATGTGACCACCACATTTTCCTTAAAGAAATTCTATGTATCTTCTGCAAGACCACTGCTACTGTAGAGTCGTTTCCACAACTTAAATTATCTAATAACTTTTTATTTGTATAAACTGCCATTTGTATGAACTGTGGTTGTACTGATACATGTTTTACTTCAGTTGAACTTTTCATGTACCTGAAAATCTGGTACTTTCACATCAATAAAAATCTCTCCTCTTAGGGAACAAATTTGAAGTGGTATAATATTCTTCCTCTTCTCCCACTTCAATATTTTGTTCTTTCTTTTTTCTGGTTTGGGGTCTCTGTATCTAAAATTCTTTCTGCCAATGTTTCCTAAAACAATACTGAAAATATGCTAAGTGAAGCACAGATGAAATTAAATTGCTAAAGACTGAATTTCTGTATCCCTCCTAAAAGTTCATATGTGGAAGCCTAATCATTAATATGTTGGTATTTAGAGGGAGGAGCTTATAGGAGGTAATTAGGTCATGACAGTCATTGATAGGATTAATGCCATTATAAAAGAGATCCCAGAGAGTTCCTTTGGCCCTTCCACCATGCAAGAGCATAGAAAAAAGATGGCCTTTTATGAATCAGGAAAGGAGCTCTCATCAGACTCAGAATACTGGTCTTAGATTTTCCAGCCACTAGAATTGTGAGAAACAAATGTTTATTGTTTGTAAGCTACTAGTCTATATTTTTGTTAGAGCAGCCCAAAGGCATCAGTTATATCAAAGCGCAATCATATGCTAGCTATGATAATGTGCATATAGATGTTATATACTTTTCTGTATATGCTACAACAGAGTATGAATTCATATGTATTTTGAAGAGTACAGAAGGACATGCTCTCTTGGAACTTGAAAACTATGAAAACATTTGTTGGTTGATCAATTATTTGATTTATTTCTTCATTTATTCTTATTTAAAATTAGCTACTGTTTAAAATATTTGCTTATTGCCATGGGTCATTTGATTAATCTGGTAAATATATTATGTAAAATTTTTTATAAAGAAAAAATACTACTGAGTAGTTCTGCATTTTAGTTTTGGTCAATTATCAATGTTTGACAAATTATTTAATCTTTGAGATAAGTTTGCTCATCTGTCACATGAGAAGGGTATATATAGTAAGTGATCTCTTAGTTATTTTTTAGTTTTGTCATGCTATTATGTTTTGACTTTGCAAAAGCTGTTGACTTAATGAATTGTAATGACCACTGAGGACATTACATATACAAACTTCACATCACTAAAATATAAGGATTTTCATATACCTCAGAAATTAATTCAATATCTGTTATGATAAGAGAAATACTTATCTTTTGCTGGGCACCCACTAGCTTTCCATTACTGGAAGAGATTTACATATATTAAACAATTTAAATCTTAAGACATTTAATTTTTCCTTTTTATTATTTAAAGAAATAATATTTAAAAAGATTGTATTATTTTCCTTTAGTAAGACTCAGACTAAAAAACTGTCATTTTATGTATCCAAAATCCTTAACTGCTATGCTACTTTGTTTTCCAAAATTGAAGAAAGGAAGTAGATGTGTTTGTTCACTGATAAAACATAAATGCTAATAGATAAAGTTCTTTGTTGTTGTTGGTTTTTTTTTTTTTTTTTTAGATAAAGTTCTTTGTGAACAAATTTCTGGCCTTAGGTTTTCTAAAGAATTAGAGATTTTCCTATAAAAAGTGTAATATTCTAAAATTAGTTTCCCTAAATTTTGAATTATGACTAATATATGTGACTTGCTAAAATTTCTTATGTGTAAACCAAATGGATCTATGAGAATTTTAAGAATGAGATGACTGTTAAAAAATATTGCTTATTGCTGAATTATTCTATGATCCAATCTAATTAGATTTAATGGATGCAGGATCCTTGAGTCAGAAAAAAATAAATTAATGAAATAGTCCTGAAACATCATTTCTAATGTCAAAGGCAAATGTAAAATTTAATGTTGAAATCTTACTTCTTCTAAGAGATAACTTTTTTAATAAAAGGAAAAAATGAAACAATTATTTTTAGGGTATATTCAGTTTATTATTTATTTTCCATAAAGTTGTTTTAAAGTCTCCTTGTCTGAATTACTCAGAGAATAATTGTCTGTATTTGCTATTCTAGTTTGAAATGAAGTAATTTATAGTTAACTTATAATTACTTCATGATTGATAAAGATTTTTTTATAATTTATTATTCATCACCAGTGATTGAGAAGTTTGAAAGATAATAAAATTTTGCATAAAATGTTTACATATACCGATTATCCTGATTATCCTTAATTGGCAAGCAATATAAATTTGAGTAATTTTTGAGCTGAAGTTAACAAGAACACAATGACATTTATAACTGTCTAACATAACTTCAGTATACTTGATTACTGTTAAAAGCTAAATTCTATTTTTTAAGGAATGAGTCATGAATTGATTAGTATTCTAATGAGGAATTTCTGTCAATTTCTATAAACTTTAAATGCTCTGTGAAAACCATAAACCATGATATATAAGATTCTGAAAATAATAACATTGATCATATTTAAAGATTTTCTAAGCTCTAGTGTTGGTTATTATTAACAATGAAATCATTCCAACTTAATAAATATGCAAGCTACCAAACAGTACATTTGCATTTCCTAAAAATTATTAAGCATAATTTGTAAATGTAAAATTCTGTCTTTCTTATGTATGGTTCCATTAACCAATTGTGTTTGGATTTAAAGTATAAAAATTTAATTTTGAATATCAATGAAAATTAAATACATAGCAAAATCAGAAACTTTTGGGAATTTGGAGAGTCCATTCTCCAACTCAAACAATGTATAATGGACATTTTTTATAAGTAATATTTCTTCTAGAACTTGTATTATTTCATCTACAAATTCAACATAATTTAATTAATTGCCTATTGCACATTTTGCATCATATATAAGTTGTACCATGCTGAATATTCTTCACCTAAGTCTGTGCTTATTTTTAGTTCTTTTCTTAGGATCACTCATAAGAGCTTTTTGTCAAGTTACTGAATTGTCTTCAGATGTGCTGGTACGTTCTTTCCAGAGTTACAAGTCTCATTTAATCTGGTCTTAGCCTATTTCTCTCAGTCTTGTTTCCACATCACAAATACTGGCTGCCTTTTAGTTCACTTGATGTAGTAGTTTCTTGTTTCCTTTCTAGGCCATCCACACAGGCTATTCTTGATACATGGAGTGCCAGTTCCTCTAACCACTCCACCTCTAATCCCTGCTTTTCATACAGTTATTTCTTTAAATGTACATTACCAGGAAAGGCTTTGCTGTTCTCTCAACTCCTGAGGTTATCTAGTCGTAGGGAACTCTGTGCTTTTCCCTACGCTTACCATAATTTCTAAATGTAAATATGTATAAATAAAAAGGCTTTCATAGCATTAGGTGTCTAATATTAGCAAACATCTTTTGAAAGTCTATGTTGTTGATTTCTCTTCTTAGATCTACTAATACAGTGAGCTGTACCAAGTGATATCCTGATATTTAATAACCCTTAAATAAATACATATATATATTCATAAGGTCACTCTAGATTTGTAATTTAGTGTGATGTTAAAAATTCTGTTCATGACAATTTTATTTAGATTTAGTTGCATGGATATTTTAGGTGAGATGATAAATATCTATCCATCTACCTGGGGCTATATTTATCAGTTTTAAATTTTAATGTTATAATTGCTTCAGAAAGTAATTTGGAACTTTTCATCCTTTCTAATCTTCTCTGGATCTATTTATAAAACATCACAATTTTCTGGCTTTTGATGATTTTATAAAATTTCCCTAACATAATATGGGCTTGGTAGTTTCTTGTGAGTTAGTACTCAAATAACTTGATATGTCTTTTCTTTGAAATTGCTCTGTATAAGATTTTAAACTCTATTAACTTCAGATTTTATAACAATTTGTCCTAGGACTTAATCTGAATCATCTAGTTTAGCAAATGTTATATGTGGAGCTCAAAGTAGAGATATTTTTTAAAATTTTAATTCTTATTTCACTTTGGTTACTTCTTATTTACTATTTGTTCTTTCTCCTTAATGATTATCTCTTTCATTGAGATTTTCTCAAGAAATTAGCATTTCATTTCTTGTTTATGATTCATTTATTCACTTACTATTTCTACTGTTTTCTGTTTCTCCCTTAAAAAGTTGTTGTTGTTGTTTTTTTAAATATATAGTATTTGCTTCCTTCTGTTTTCCTTACGGTTTACTTTGATGTTGATTCCAGGTTTTTGATTAGGGGATTGTGTTTATTGATTTATGTTATTTTATTTTTATTGATGTGGTTGTTTAAGGTAATGAATTCTCCTTGTATTGTTGCTTCGAATATATGCCACAGACAAATTATGTTTTTCTTTTTCTATTATGAGATATGTTGACATTTCTGCTTGTATTCTCTCCTTCACCGAGAGAGAAGATATTTTTAAATTTAGTGTGGAAGGGTGTTTTGTTATTTATATTTTGTAGAATCATAATATGATCTGAGTGTTTTATTTTTCCTATATGGAATTATTTATACTTAGTGAGCAACATAGTGTATGGCCAATTTTAATAAATGTTCTATTTACACTTAAGAACATATTCATAAGATCCACTGAAATTCTTCTAAATCCTGACCAAATTTTTTGTCTGCTTGAACTGTCTTAAATTGACTTCAGTGTGCTAAATACTCCTATCATTAGCGTTTTTAGTAGATTGGTAGAAAAATAATGGATGTGATTTTCTCCCCAATCCTGTGGCTCTGCCCTTTATGATGTGAACTTGCAAACTGTACCATCAAGAGTTCAGTCCTTCTTCCATACTTCTTCAATCTAGACTGGCTTTGTGACTCAATTTGGCCAACAGAATATAACAGAAATGACTGTATGTGTGGTCCAAGCCTAGACCCCCAGAGATCTTGTGTGTTTCTACTTTCTAAGACCTTGTCTTCACCATGAAATTAAGCCCAAGCTGGCAAGCTGGAAGGAGCTCCACCTGACAACCAGCCAACCTACAAAAGCACAGTGCCTCCCAGACACTTGCCCCTCCAGCTTGCTACAAATATAAAAAGAGAGCCATAAAAGGATAGAAAAACATCCAGCTGATCCTAGCCTAAATTGCTGACAAAAAATTGTGGGTTAAAGAAATGACTGATGTCTTAAGTTGTCTGTAGTTCAAAAGGCTATTCATAGAGATATTGTACCTAGATGTGGGGCATTGTCCTATCAAATCCTAAATATGTGAGCTTAGCTTTAGGAGTAGGTGGCAAGCAAAGGCTGGAAAAATGATAGCCCTTGTTATACAATCTTGAAATATTTGACCGAATTGTTGCTCACAGTAATATGGAAGCTAAAAATTATACCTTATAAACTGACCCTTAGCGACGTGATCTCCAAGCAGAATATTTAGGCAGCTAGTCAAGGGTTGTTATTAGTTATGTACATAAATAGATAGCATATAATATGAAACTGCAAGAGCAATCTAAAGAAAGAAGTGGATAATTAACTAGAAGAATACAAGGAGAATATAGTATAGCAAGGGCTTTTGGATTGGAAAATAAAACTGTTTCTCAAGTTCAGCCTCCAATTCTACAAACATTTTAACTATAAAATATAGCCTGGAATAATAGTTCCAATTGAGGTTGTGACTGTAAACCCATGGGATAAGACCTCCGAAAGAATTAAGGCTGTAACATGTAAACACTACCACTTAGACCACAAGGTTTATAGAAGGATACTATCCCCAAGAAGTTTACTACCAAAGTAGAAGTAATTAGTTAGAGAGACTCTATTTATTATCTATTATCTATCTATCTATCTATCTATCTATCTATCTATCTATCTATCTATCCATCCATCCATTATCTACCTATTTTTAAACAATTGGGAAAATAAATCTAGACATAGATCTCACAACCTTCACAAAAACTAACTCACAATGGATCGCAAACCTAAATGTAAAGTACAAAACTGGAAAACTTCTGAAAAAAAATAGAAAACTTCTGAAAAGTAACAAAGGAGAAAAAAACCTAGATGATTTTTGGTTTGCTGATGGTACAAAATCAAAGGCATGATCCATGAAAAAGAATTGATGAACTGGACTTCACTGAAATTAAAATTTTCTGCTCAGCAAAAGACATTGTTCAGAGAATAAGAGGGAAAACCACAGAGTAGGAGGAAATATTTGTAAAAGACATATGTAATAAAGGACTATTATCTAAAATATACATAAAAACTCTCAAAATTCAGCAATAAAAAAATCTAATTTAAAAATTAGCCAAAAACCTTAACAGATACCTCACTAAAGAGTATATGCAGATGGAAAAAAAAGTACACAAAAAGACGTTCCACATCATATATTGTCAGGGGGAATGCATATTAAAACAATTAGGCGATATTACTACTCCCACATTGGAATGGTAAAATCTGGAACACTGACAACATCAAATGCTGGCAAGCATGTGGAGCAAAGGGAACACACATTTGTTGCTGGTGGAATGTGAAATAGTATGGCAACTTCAGAAGACAGATAGTTTCTTACAAAACTAAACATATTCTTGCTTATGATGCAGAAACTTCACTTCTTAGTTTTTACCCAAAGAAATTGAAAACTTATGCCCACCTAAACACCTGCATGTGGATGCTTATAGCAGCTTTATTCATAATTGTCAAAGCCTGGAAACAACCATGATATCCTTCAATAGGTAGATGGATAAACTGTAGTAGGTCTAGACATTGGAATATCATTCAGCAATTTTAAAAATGTGAGCTATGAAGCCAAGAAAAGACACAGGAAATTTAAATGCATATGGTGAATGCAAGAAACCATTTTGAAAGGACTATATACAACCCATATACTTCTAACTTTGTGACATTCTGGAAAAGGCAAATGGTGCAGACAGCAAAAAGATCAGTGCTTGCCAGAAGGGATAAGGGATGAAGGGATGAATAGGCAGCACATGGAGGGTTTTTAGGGTAATGAAATTGTTCTTCGTGATAGTGTAATGACAGATACATGTCATTATATACTTGTCCAAGGCCTTAAGTGTACAGGACCATGAGTGAACCCTAATATTAATGATAAACTTTAGGTGATAATGTTGTGTTGATGTGATTTGTCACTTGTAACAGTAGACCACTCTGATGGGGAATATTGGTAATGGTGGAGGTTATCCATATATGGGTGCTTGGGGTATATGGAAAATCTCTATACTCTCTGCTAATTTTCCTGTGAACCTAAAGAGTGCTTGAAAAAAATAAAGTTTATTGGACACAACTCCAGTTGCTTTAATTTGTTACATAGAATGCTTACAACAATTTAAGTGTTTAGTACTAACAAAAGTGTTTCCAGCCTGGACTAAGCAGAGCTGAAATTATAAGGATCTAACACTACTGATTTTCTACATGCAGGAGGCAGGGTCATGCATCTACTTAGCTGCTAACACAGGTGATTTCTACAGAAGTAGATAAAAAGTGTAATGGGAAAGAAAGAATATCTGAGAGGGTGGGGTCAAGAGTGTAAAGCAAAGAACTCCAATCATTGGAGAGGCATTGACTGGGAAGCTACTCCCAGGGACCAACACTAGGATTAATCAGGAAACATTCCCTATCTTTAAACTGGTGATGATCTGGCAGCATTTTCCCTGCCATCTTACAGAGTTATTATAGATTTGCTCATTTAACTTTAATTCTTTCCCTTTTAAAATATGACTTAAAGTTATCCTGCACCATTTCATCATGTTTTGGTAAGAGACTGAGGTGGGGTGAAGATATCTGTCATTTCATGTCATAGGTCTCCATATAAACAAGAATTGAGTCCATAGCTGATGTAGGTTTCAAGATATTAATGCTTTTAGTGTGATTTAAATTAGATGGAGATTTTGGGAGATTTGGAGATGTGGATAGTATGTTTGTAGGTGAGCTTGATATAAATATTTGCACACATACAGAGGACTGCTGTAGGTTACTGCACTGTTGTAGGTTAACTGCAAAAACTGATCAACGCTCTATATGTCTATCCATGCTCTTTGGTAGGTAACTTGTCTGCATCTCTCACTAAGAAGTGGAATTTATTCCCGTATGCCCACAATCTGGGCTGGTCTTAATGAACTGACAGGAAATGTAATAAGGACTTTTTACACTTAGATTCACGAAATCTTGTCCACTTCTACCATGTTGCAGACTTCTGTGACAAAAACAAGCCCAAGTTAGCCTGATGGAGGATGAGAAACCACTTGAAGGAGAGTTGAGGCATGCCAGCTGATAGTTAGCCAAGTCCAAGAAGGGCCTCTGAGACATCTGTTAGTTAACTTCAAGTGCATGAGGCAGTCAAGATCAAACCATAAGAACTCAGTTGAACCCATCTTAAATTGCCAATCTTAAAATTCACAGTGAAAATAGTGAATAAATGATGTTGTTTTAATCCACTAAACTTGGGGGTGTTATCATACAACGGTAGATAATTAATAACAATATTTATGGTTACTTCCTCTTTTATCTCTTGAGGTTTTGTTTTATGAGAACTGTACCTATATATATATATATATTTTTTTTTAAATATTTTATTTATTTATTTGACAGAGAGATAGAGCCAGAGAGTACAAGCAGGGGGAAGAGCAGAGGGAGAAGAAGCAGGTTCCCCGCTGAGCAGGGAGCCCAGTGTGGGGCTTGATCCCAGGACACTGGGATCATGATCCAAGCTGAAGGCAGACGCTTAACCAACTGAGCCACCCAGGTACCCCATAGCTATATTTTTCGATGCTTTTTGGGCATTCATAACTATCATATATGCAATGTGAATTGTGGTCTTTAGTATAAAAATTTTCTTTTCTTTTTCTCAATGATCTTTTGAGGCAAAATTCTACTTTGTCTTATATCAGGATTCTAATTCCTGCTTCTTTAATTTTTTTGGAAAGCTGTTTGGGGTACTTTTACCAATCCTGTTGTTTTAGCTTTTTTCCCACTACTTTTTGAAATCCTGTCACTTGGAATTAGCATAAAATTTGGTTTTGCTTTGTGAGTTAAGACTATTTGATATATTTATATGTCAGGTATGACTGGTCATAAATCTTATTAATGTTATTATAATCATTTTGTGTTTTCCTGATTCGTGTAATTTTTTTTCTTTGTTTTTTAAAATGTGTTTTGGGAGTGCCTAGGTGGATTAGTGGGTTAGGCATCTGACTCTTGATCTCAGCTCAGGTCTTAGTCTCAGGGTGTGATCCCACATTAGAGTCCATGCTGGGCATGCGGAGCTCACTTAAAAAAAAATGTGTTTTGCTTTCAGGAATGTTAATTATTTTTCCTTTATTTATAATTATTTTTCATCAAACTCAAGAAATTTGAAAAATGATATCTCTCTGTATTCTTTGAATACATTTTTTTCAAGATTACCATGAACTTTATTAATTTTCTTTTTTTTTTTAAAGATTTTATTTATTTATTTATTTGACAGAGAGGGAGAGATCACAAGTAGGCAGAGAGGCAGGCAGAGAGAGAGGAGGAAGCAGGCTCTCTGCCGAGTAGAGAGCCCGATGTGGGCCTCGATCCCAGGACCCTGAGATCATGACCTAGCCGAAGGCAGAGGCTTTAACCCACTGAGCCACCCAGGCGACCGAACTTTATTAATTTTCAAATTGTAATGTCCAAGATAATGTCCAGATAAATTATTAGAATTAAAAAGAGTTGGCCTAGGTTCCTCAATACAAAATAAATATAAATAAAGAAGTGAATCCCATATTAAGACAAAGAGATGAAAATGAAATTAAAATTGTCATCTAAAATTCAGGCAATAGTAAAGATGAAGTGCCAGAAATAAATCTACAGAGATATATGCAAGATCTCTATGGCTAAATAATAACACTTTGTGGAGAGACTTTATTTAAAAAATGAGTGAACAAAAAATAATAGTTTGGAGAGCTCAATATTGTGAAGATACCAATTCCTCTCCAAAACATTCATAGCAACACAGCTTAGAATAGCAGCACAGTGAAAACATGCAAAGGTCTACCGCTAGCAGGTTGCGTATAGAAATGGTGGTACATTCATGCTGTGGAAGGCTAACCAGTGGTGAAGCCCAGCCACTCACGCTTCAGGCACCTGGACAGACTCAGTGTTCAGGAGTACAGTGCTTATCCTCTCTTCCGAATCTACAGGGTAGGGAAGGAACAGGGTCCTCTATAAGTTCAGAGAGGTCCTGAGGTTAGAGTTCTTGTCCACAAAGCCATTCCCTTCTTGCTACTCAGATATCATGAGGAAATGGAAGGTCCCCCAAAGGGTCTTGGGGAGACAATTGACCTTCCATGTCACGGAATAGCACGGAGTCTGCAAAGGGTTCTGAGGTGAAACTAGGGCTGGGACAGAGGCAGCAGGAGCTCCCTGCTAGGCATACTGTACAGGGGCTCCCCAGGGCATGGCTGTGGTTGGAAACAGAGAGGGGGCTGGAAGACATACAAGAGGTTAGGTGGAGGGGCTTGTAGAAATCTATCACTCCCTAGGTGAGATACCACCCCCACCCCCAGCCAGCCACTGCCCTGGAAACAGAGGACATGCTGGGGCAGCGGTTCTGGGGCCCTTGCCTAGGTCAGTGCTAACTTCCCAGCATCGTCCAATGTCCAGACCTGCAATTGCTGGAGTTGTTGTTACAGCTGGCTGTTTGCTGCCTTGAGTATTTAGTCCCCAGTGCTGAACCACAGCTACACTTGGTACTTGCTCTTCTCGAAGTGTTTCATTTGTGCCCACTGCTGGTCATTGCTGTAGACCGTGCTCCTGACACTGCTGCCTCCAGGGGGACCTAAGAATGGTGAGAGGCCCAGGAGACATTTAGGTTCTTGGATCCTTATTCTTGGTATGTTCCTTGTGTATGTGATTCTACCTACAAAAGCTAGAGCTCATATCCTACTCTTCATCTTATGCCCACCCAGCAGGTCTGGGACCCCCCCAACCTTATTTTTTAAATTAGACTGCTTTTGCTTAAATACATAGAGTAATGCAGTAGTGAAATCTGAATATAAGTAGAAAATTTTAATGGTATAATTAACAACTTTTATAAACACATGTGTTTTAAATATAATTTTATAGGTTTTTATTCCAACCTTCTATATCTATCTTCTACTTGTGCTATGGAACAACTGTTATGAGTTTGAATTGGAAATATATCATAAGAGTAGAAGTGTTCATCAACAAGTTAATGTTTTAATTTCATATTTTATCAGTTAGCTTCTCAAATGTCTAAAACTTTTCCTTGCTATCACATTGAGAACATGACTGTTTTAATATGTCATTTATTTTGACATGACATAATTTGGCAAGGTTTTTGCTTCTTTGGAAAGAAAGCTTTCTAAAATTGTAACATTATTAATTCTCTTAACTTGTGTATCAATCTCACTTAGATGACATATTGACAAGGGAAATGCTCTGAGGACATGGGGATAATAGAAGTATCTATGAAAGAGAGACAGTGCATAACTTTGGCACCCATAATTCTAAGATGGTCCACAAGATTTCTACTTCCACTGGTCAGACCTGTCTAATTCTCCCTCTATGAGTAACAGTGGGACACATAAATACCATAGAATATTTCCATGATTAGGTTATGTTACATGGCAAAGGGTAAGTGATTTTGCAGATGTAATTGAATTTCCCAATTCATTGACTTTAAGTTATCAAAAGGGAAAGGGCGCCTGGATGGTTCAGTTTGGTTAAGTGTCTGATTCTTGATTTTGGTTCAGGTCATGGTCTCAGAGTCATGAAAACAAGTCCCGTGTCAGGGGGCTCTGCAAGGAGTTTGCTTGAGACTCTCTATCCCTCTCCTCTGTCCCTCCCCCAGTGCTCTGTCTCTCACTTTCTCTCTCTCTCTCTCTCTTCTCTCAAATAAACAAATAAATAAAATCCTAAAAAAAAAAGAGTTATCAAAAGGTAAATTATCATGGGCGAGCCTAAACTAATGATCTGAGCCCTTTACAATAAGTTCTAGATCCAGAAACAGAAGAAGTCATAAAAGTTCATAGCTGCCACAAACTCCTTCTTTGTTGGCCTTGAAGAATCAAGCTTCCATGGTATGCAGGTCACATGACAAAGAATGGCAGGTGTCTTGAGTTACACAGCTGTAAGAAACCAAATTCTGACAACCAGTGAGTTTAGAAGAGGAATTGGAATATCACATTAGATTGCAGACCCATCCAATGCCTCAAATTTAGCCTACTGAGACCCTCAGCAGAGGACCACCTAATCTGTGGAGTAAAATCAATCGCATATCCTGAGGAATAGAGATTTATTGAATCATTGTATTTTTCTCTTAACTTTGCTCTTGTCAGTCATAGGAGGAAAGACTGGTAAAGTAGGTCTCAGATTTTGTTTGCTTCCCCAAAATACCTCCATTCATATACCCTGGATCCATTCTTTCCAAATTTATGTCATAACTTTCAGTTAAGAAACCTGGTGAGAATGTGAATTCAACTTACATTGTAGTTCTGCAGCCACAGAATTAAATTTGGTATCTACTTTTTTAACTGCATTATCTTGGGACTAAACAAGAAAAAAGTATTTTTAAGTGTGTTATAGAATCTCTGGGGGGGTCACTGACCTCAACCTCAGCTGAATTTAAAACCCTAAGATGTTAATTTTCTTTTTAAAAAGAATTGTTTGAAGTTAGAAACAGCCCAACTAGAGGTACAAAACTTCATAGTGATTGTGGAATTTACCCAAAGTATTGGCATACAATTGTTCATAGTATTCCTTTAGAAACTGATAATTTTTTCTTGCTGTGTATCTCACTTTAGCTCACACCCCTAGAGTACCCTGTGTAATTTCCTTTATACACATCCATTGTCAAATAATTTTAAATATAATGGCTATAATGTATATTTTAACTAGAATTCAGTTATTTCTTATCAGTTGTTTAATCTGTGTAAAGTTTGGATTTAGTTTATTTTTTGATCCTAAGACAATATTATAAAAATAGCTCTGTTGCCTATAAGAATATTCTCCTTTTTCTGAAACACTGTCACATTTTTTTAAAAATTTTTACCAAGCTTCTCTACTTGTGGTAACTGCCAATTTTGTGAACTATTGCTGGCTTTCTCTGCCTTACAGAGAAGAGAGAGATGGTAAAAGTAAATGAGTTATGAGTTTGAAATGAGTTATTCTTGGTTCAGTGAATACATGTGTACTATAGAGCAGAAGATACAATCAGTGTCAACAGAAGGCTATTGAATAAAGCATAACTTAGCTTATTCTTCTGTAATAAAGTCTGGGATAGAAATACTCACAGTGCCCACTTCTTCACTTGGTAGAAATGTAAAGTATATTGGAGACAGCTTAGAAAAAAGCGAAAACACACATTTCTGCTGATGTAATAAAAATAGTTTGGAAATCCTATTTAAGATCTACAATTTTAATTGTTTGTCTCTTGTTTGTTCCTCTTTCCTAATATTTCCTTTTGACTTAATTAATTTAATAAAGTTCTATTTAGGTTTTTTTTTTTCCTTTTTCTTTTAAGTTCGGTGCTTTGGAATACTGTTTAAAAAGTTTAGCCAATGCCGAGTTCACAGAGATATTCTCATATGTTGTCTATAAGCTTTATTGTTTTTACCTTCACATTTATATTTATATTCCTCTAAATTTTATATGAGGTACAGAAAACAATTCATTATTATTTTTATAAATGCATATATCCAATAGACCCAGGGTAGCTTAATGAAAAGTCTACATCTTTACACTTTAGGGCATAATGTTTTCATTAATTATGTTGAGTATAAATGTGTGGATTTATTTCTGAAATTTCCATTCTGTATGATTTGCCCCTTTTCTATAGATGCATTCTTCTCCCACTCCTCTATACATGTATTTTCTGCTTTTTGAAAGTTTACATTGCATCACTTCAGCTTTATGAAAGACTTAGTATCTGTTTTCGCTAAGTGAAGGAAATCCGAAGAGGATTTTCACTTCCATGAAAAAAGCTGAAAAGAAAAAGTGTTCAGTGTTTGTTTTGCCACGAGCCCTTACAGAGGTAGCAGGCACCCAGAGCACCGAGGCCCTGCCGGGCTCCTTCCCCTGCATTTCACTCAGCAGCTCAGCATCAAGCAACCCTAGCTTTGAACTGTGTCTGTGAGCATCTGGGCTTTATCTCCATTTATTATTTGCATCCCTTAGCAACATGTATACTAAAGCATCAAAAAAGCCGAAAAGAAGTTGTTTTGGGGGTCTGGGAATGCTCAAAAATCCCCCATCTAAATTAATGATAATTGCTTCTTTGCCATTTTGGCTTAAGAAAGGTTTCATAGGAACTCTCTATATTCAGATAGTAGGGGATACCTATATTTTCATAATTCCATCTTATATACTTTCCTACTCCCCAAAGAACTTTGCTCAGTTTTCTCCCCCCTATTGATTGCATTTATTTTCATTTTTAGTGCAGTTTTGCTGGGAAAAAGAAACTTACAATTTTTCTTGTAGAGAAATTTCTTTTTTATAAATCTTGTAGAGAATATTTTTAGACAGACATTGCTTTCAGATTTTTTAGTGAATTTAAAATTTCAGATTGACAGTTGTTTTCACTCTATCTTTTAAAGTATTTTCCTATGATATTCTGTTTTTATTCTTTATTGTGAGTGATTCATTTTCAGTTTGCTGCTTGCTCCTTCGAAGTTAAGCTGTGGATCCACCAATGCCAACTGCTTTTAATATATTCTCACAACGTTTTCACTTTCAGTATTTTTATTGTCTTATGACTACATTTGCTTTTTTGTATCTCCCTGAGAGATTGAGAGTATTCATCCTGACTTGCCCTTACCCTTGTTTGCTTGAAGGTAGAGGTTCCACAGCAGGAGAGGCAAGCTGAGAAAACCAGGGGCTACTGTCTCTGCCCAGTACCCTACTTGTAACGCATGATGTCACTTGAGAAAACTGGGCCATTATCTTATCCCCGACTCCAAAGCAGTGGTATAAATAAATATTTTGCTTAAGGGGAGATGTAGATCTTAAGAAGAGAGAGAGATCAGTATCTGTCCCTAAGTGGACTGACTTTATTTCATACAGAACTCAAGGAAATTCAAGTCTCAAGTCACCGTTGAAAGAAATAGGGATTTTGGTTATAAACAATTAAGAGGCAGATAACTCAATGACAGTAAAAAGTGAAAATATGGAAGAACTAGAATTTTAACAGAAAGAATCTGGAAAATAAGCAGCTAAGAAGAGTCCTCCTGGGTGTCAGAACAGGGCTCAAAGACAGGCCTCAAGACTACCCATGCAAAAGTTAATTGGGTCAGACTATGGAACAATTTATGTCCTGGGACTTTGTCAAAGCAGTAATCAAAAAGAGCAATCAGCTGGCAATTTGAGGGCTAAGAGCTGAGTGGAATGTCAATAGAAGCAAATCAGCTAAAAGCTTAACAGGTCAGATCAGGGAAAGAGAATGACAAAGAGAACCCTGCAAAAACCAACACCATCCTATGTTGATTGTGACAATATAGAGATGCACCCTAGAGAGTGCTAGAAAAGGCTGATCATTTCAGCAGAAACAGACTTCACCGAAAGAGTCAACCCATCAACCAAGCAAATAACATGAAGAGCAACAAGAAGCTCCAGAGGAGGGTGGGGATTAGTATACAGAATTACCCAAAGTTATTCTCTGAAATGAAAACAGTCACACATGCAAGGAAAAAAAAGTATGCACTGAAAACTGCCTCTGAGAGAACTCAAATGCCAGAATAAAGAGTTATTATGAAGAACTAAGGGACGTGTGTTTACAGCAGTAAGGAATACCTATCAACTATGTCTTACAATATAGAGACTATCAATAAAGAAATAAAATTATTGTAAAAAATAAGTGGAAATTCTGGAGTTTGAAAGTTTAATAGGCAAGATATGTTCATTAGATTACTCCTTTCTGCCCATGGATGCCACTGAGTAAGCATCATTAAAGTCTTCCCTCCTACCACCGTTATGTCTAAGGCAGAGTCTCCCAAAGAGCTTGACAGGTTTGAGCTTTGAAACAATCAATGAGAGTCTGAGCAATAGAGAACTCATTGACATTAATACTAGGAAGGAACATGAAGACTTAGTGTAGACTTTCATTTTATATAAGTACATCTTCTATATTATCCATGACACACAGACAGTGTGGTAATGAGAGATCCAAACACCCAATGCTTTTGGGTTTGTCCCGTATGCCAATGTGGAGGAGGTGGATGAAACCATGAATTCAAGACCACACAAGGTGGATGGAAGAGTTGTGGAACCACAAAATTCTGTCTTAAGAGAAGATTCTCAAAGACCTGGTGACTACTTAACTGAAAAATATGTTTTGTTGGTGACATTAAAAAAGACACTGAAGAACATGTTTAAAGAAATTAGTATATTATGGAAAAATGGGAGTGATTGAAATCATGACTGACTGAGGCAGTGGCAAAAAGAGAGGCTTTGCTTTTGTAACATTTGATGATGACTCTGTAGACAAGACTGTCACTCAAAAATACCATACTGACAATGACCACAACTGCAAAGTAAGGAAAGCCCTATCTAAGCAAGAGATGGGTAGTCCTACATCTAGACAAAGAGGTTGATTGGTTTTGGAAACTTTGGTGGTTGTGGAGGTGGTTTGATGGGGATGACAACTTTGGTCATGGAGGAAACTTCAGTGGTGGCAGTTGAAGTGATGGTACATATAGTGGCAATGGAGATGGCTCTAATAGATTTGGTAATGGTGGAAGTAATTTTGGAGGTGGAGGAAACTCTAATGATTTTGGCAATTACAACTATCAATCTTCAAATTTTGGGCCCATGAAAGAAGAAATTTTGGAGGGAGAAGCTCTGGCCTCAGTGGTGGTGGAGGTCAATGCCTTGCCAAACCATGAAATCAAGGTGGCTATGGTGGTTCCAGAAGCAGCAGTAGCTATGGCAGTGGAAGAGGATTTTAATTACTGCTAGGAAACAAACTTAGCAGATGAGAAAAGCCGGACCAGTGACAGGGAAGCTACAGGTTACAACAGATTTGTGAACTCAGTCAAACACAGTGGTGGCAGGGCCTAGCTGCTACAAAGAAAACATGTTTTAGGCAATACTCATGTGTATGGGCAAAAACTCAAGGACTGTATTAGTGACTAATTATTTAACAGTTTATTTTAATTTCTGTTCTGTGGAAAATGCAAATCATGCCAATAAAGTGTTTTAATGTAGTTTTGTTTTTGTTTTTGTTTTGCATCCATGCTGTTGATTGCTAAATGTAATGGCCTGATCATGACACTGAATAAACATGTCTTTTTTAATAAAGTTTAATAGTCAAGAAGAAAATTCACTGAATAGGCTCAATAGTAGATTTGAAATGGAAGAGAAAAATATTGACATTATTAGGGCGCCTGGGTGGCTCAGTGGGTTAAAGCCTCTGCTTTCGGCTCAGGTCATGATCTCAGCGTCCTGGGATCGAGGCCCGCATCTGGCTCTCTGCTCAGCAGGGAGCCTGCTTCCTCCTCTCCCTGTCTCTCTGCCTGCCTCTCTGCCTACTTGTAATCTCTCTCTCTCTGTGTCAAATAAATAAATAAAATCTTAAAAAAAAATATTGACATTATTAGACATTATGCAATCTCTAAGAATTTTCTCTAAAAAAGAGAAGGAATAAAATAAAGAAAGAGAACTTTATAGAGGCATGGGACCAACATATCCTCAAGGGAATATCAGAAAGAGAGGAGAGAAAGAAAGGATCAGAAGAATATTTGAAGTTACGATGGCTTAAAATTAATTTGATTAGAAATAATGTCTATAAACAAAAGTCTCAATAAACTCTAAGAATAAATTTGATGAAAGAAGTAGAGTTGTAAATTAAAAACCATAAATCATTGTTGAAAGATTAAAAAAGACAACTAAATTAAAAGAAAATCCATGTTATGGATTAGGAGATTACTTTAATACTAATAAAATGATGATATTCTCCAATCTAATCTAGAGATTCAATGTAATCCCTATCAAAATCCCAGATATTTTTTTTTTGCCTAAATTACCAAACTGCTAAAATTAGTATGGAAATTCCAGGGACCCAGTATAGCCAAAATAATCTTGAAAAAAAAAAAGGAGAATACACTTAGAGGACTCACATTTTCTGATTTCAAAACTTAGTACAAAGCTATGGTAATCAAACCAGTGGGGTAATGGAATTGAGCTAGATTTACAGGTCTGTGAAATAAAATTGAGAGTTGAGAAATAAATCCTTAAGCCTATGATCAAATGATTATCAGCAACAGGGTGACACTGGCAGGACATATTGTTTTCAATTTAGGGATAACAATATACATGGAGATAAATGTCCAGATTGCTCCCAGGAAATGGAACATGTATCCATAGAAAGATCATGGAAGCATCTGGAAACCTAATTATATAAAACGGCTGTAGAAGGTGAAATTGTGAAGTTTGGTCTAAAGAAGAAAATATGTAAAAGTTTTGGGAGAGCTTTCTTTAAATATAAGAAAGTTCACTGGATTTTATCTTTAATTGCATAAAAAAAGGGCAAAGATACATTTCAAGCTTAAAAAGTGTTACAAGATGAAATACACTGTTTATCAGGAGACTGTTCAGGAAGAGTCTGACTGACAAGCTGCCATGGGTACTATAGGAGACATATTTATATAAAATGAAAGTCTGCACTAAGTCTTCGTGTTCCTTCCTAGTATAAGTGTCAATGACTTTATCATTCAAGTGTCTTTTTATACCTGTATCTTTATTGATAAATAAGAACTTTGAATTAAAGTGTTATAAATCTGGACTATTATGAGGAAGAATGTTTATTTGCCCTTTCAATTTATTAGGAAATTATTGGATAGATTATGATGAAGTATGTAACAAAAAAGCTGAACTTGATCACACATTCATATACTTTGGAATATATAAATGTATATATATATATGGTTTTTTTCACACACACATATGCATTATTCCATTTCCAAATGATTAGCATCATATTAATAAAATCATAATCTTTAGTTATTTCTCCAACATTGCTCTGAGACAATTTTTATCTTTGCATGGTTTGAAAAGAGGTGATATTTACCTGATACATTGCAATTCCTTTAATAAATAACAATATTTTGCATAATAATTAATTTCCTGAGGAAAAAAATTTGCTAACAGCATTCCCAACTGACAATAGAAAGTTCAATCAATTCATTTTCCAGATAGGAACTGCCATTAAAAATAGTCAATGGTAAGCTCAAAGTCATTAATTTAAGGAAAATTCGAAGATTAGAAGCATTTGTTTATCTTGCTTACTTTTATGACTTTTTCCCTAGATGATTTCCCTCTCAATTTTCTTCACAGATTAGGCTTTTCTGAATGATATCTGAATTACAACTGTGACTTAATAAATTTTGCCTTTATGCCAAAACCCAATGAATATACAGTTAGAGAAAAATATCATTTAGAAAGGAACCTATGTGTTCCATTTTTCACTTTGTTTTGTTGCACTGATTTTAGAGAAAATAAAAAAACCCAACAGGTGTGAGAGAAAAATGGAAGCTAACAAAAGCCTACTTATCTCCCATATCCTTAGATAGATACATCCTACTGATCCTAATTATGGCATAAATCAATTTTTTGTGATGAGAGAAAGTTTTTGCTTTGATAACCTAAGCATTTTGAAATGAAGTAGGAATGTATCTTGTCATATCAAGACTTGTTGCTTGATTGCAAATGCTTATTTGAATACATGCTCCAATAGGTCCCCTACCACTACAAGCATGGTAGTTAGCAAGAATAAAGAAGAAAAAAATATTTTAACTCAATTCCCCATAAGCCACTTACATAGAACAATCCAATCCAATTAAATGCTATTAATTCAAGGTCTGTAAAGAAAAATATGAGCAATATGTTAGATGTGTCAGACAAAGGAGGAGGTAGAGATACCAATCACTCTTCTCTTTAATCCTCAACTACTTGACCCAAGACAGTGTATGGTCATGGTCATGACTGTCTTCTTCAGGAAGAATGTGGGCAATGACAGATATTATGTTTAAGACTCTTTGAATATGGCTTGAAGGGCACTTGGATCCCTATTAAGTTATTTGTTCATAAGGAGAAAGTCAAAGTGGCTCACTGGGATTCAGTGAGTTAGAGAAAGAAACGGGATAATGAGGTACATTAAAGGGCTAAAAAAAATCTCAAGAAAACTCCCTTCCTCTAGTCTAAGAATATTTTAGATTCTACTGAGGCAACATAGAAGAAATTTTATTTTCTAGGAGATACAGATCTAGTCAAAGTGTTATCCTTCAATTTTTTATTTATGGATTCAAAATGACATAACACATCGCCACACTAATTACATTATATGNGGCAACATAGAAGAAATTTTATTTTCTAGGAGATACAGATCTAGTCAAAGTGTTATCCTTCATTTTTTATTTATGGATTCAAAATGACATAACACATCGCCACACTAATTACATTATATGAACACATTGCTTATGAGACATATTTCTTCCTTTATGTATATTTAGAGTTTAGTTTTTGTATGAAAACCTAAATATTGGATCTGGCTTTCAAGAAAGATGATGTGTGTTTAACATTTCTTGTAAATTCTCGTAGAGGAAAATTACTTGATTGTTATTAAGCCCAATCCCAAAAGTCCTATCTTATTTGAGGTGATTTAATGGAAAGGTCCACTATATTCTTTTATAGCATTAAGTAGCAAATGGGAGCAATTTTGGAGAAACTTGATTAGTAGAAACTTTGCCAGTATTACAGAACCCATTAGTTGAAATAATGTAAAATGCACATCTCATTGAGACTTACCTGAGAACTATCACTAGCAATGCAACTGCTAACTTTATTCTATTGAGGAGAGAATAAATTAAAGGTATAGCTTAAGCCCCAAATTCTTTTTTTTTTTTTTTAAAGATTTTATTTATTTATTTCACAGAGGGAGAGAGATCACAAGGAGGCAGAGAGGCAGGCAGACAGAGAGAGGGGGAAGCAGGCTCCCCGCTGAGCAGGGAGCCCGATGCGGGCCTCGATCCCAGGACCCTGAGATCATGACCTGAGCCGAAAGCAGAGGCTTTAACCCACTGAGCCACCCAGGCGCCCAAGCCCCAAATTCTTGAGGCAAATATAGCTTGCTCCCAATTCCTAAAGTGTTCATTTCAGTGATAGGACTTATTTTTATTTTACTTATTTATTTTTTTTTGCCCAGGTTAGTCACATTGAGAACAAAATCTTTGTACCCGTTGATTCATTGCTTTATCTCATTGATGAGAATAAAGATTAGTAAAATTATAAACTAAATTTTGTGTTTATATTACTAATGATAAATTTGCTTTTGTTACAGCATGCTTTCCTATCACAGAACTTGAGTTCCAGAATGAACTAGTCTTTCTTCATAGCTGAGGTGATTTAAGAACTATCCTCTAGTGTAGAGTTTCTGGCATTGTCCATGAATTATATCAGATAACTATGGGAGAGAGAGGTTTTCATTGGTTTTTAGTAAAAATAAAATTAAAACAGAACAAGGAAATAAACCACTAAAGGAGATTACATGACTTCAGTGTATCTTAAATAAATAACATGTATCCAGATATAAAATCTTAACTAAACACTTGAATCAAAAAAATAATTACCTAAAAATGGAACCCATTTTCTATATGGTTTGTAATGGTTGTTCCTGTTCTGGCCGGTCTTTCTCTTCGGACCCTTTCCTCCATCTAAGCCTTAACACATTTAGAGACTTTACCAAATGCATACATGCTGGTAGTAAAATGGTGAAGAAGGGAAAAATAGTCTATGAACTTAAGAAATAAGACATAAATAATGCATCAGTCCATTAAACAGGTAGTGAGAATTAGGTTAGAACAGGTTCATGAGGGTCTTGGTCCATGAAGAGATAGGGAGATTTCTTTCAGGAGCCAGCAGAGCACTATAGAGTAACTGAACAAAATCTGCTATGACCATAACAGGAGGAGCAAAGAGGAACGTGAGCAACGAAGTTAGATGGTAACTGAGTCTAGATAAGCTAAGGACTTGTAAGGAAATATCTGATTATAAAGGAAAAATAAGATGAAGTACTTTGAATTGGTTAGAAATGTATTACTTAAAATTGTAATATGATCAGCCTTCATTTTTTACTGTTAATAAAAAGTAAAATATTATTCAGCTAACTTTATGAAATGTATTGATTTGTATTTAATTTGATTTATTCTGTTTCCATTTATCTATTCATTATCTTTTCATCCAACAAACATTTCAACATGAATAAAGTCTGGTGAATTTGAAGTAGCCTACGAACCGAGTTAAAAAGGAACTTTGGTTTATGTCAAATATATCACATATAAGTCTCTAAAACTAATTATTAGAAATGAAAGTTCCAGGAAGTGATATCCAAGGATTCATGATCAATAATAAACAAAAATTACTCAAATATTTTAAAACAATTTATGAAAGTGAAATTGACATAACATAAAATTAACCATTTCAAGCAAACAAATCACTGACATTTGGTATATTCACACTGATGTGCAACCACCACTCGTATCTAGATCCAAAACATTTCCATCACTCTGAAGCAAAACCCATTAACTATTGAGTCACTACTGTTCATCCTCTGGTAATCACCAATATACATTCTATCTCCATGGATTTTTCTATTCTGGGTATTTCATGTAAATAGAATCATGTAGTCTCTTGTGACTACATTTTTCACTTAGTATAATGTTTTGGAGGCTCATCCACTTTGTAGCATGTATCAATATTTCATTCTTTAAATGGCTAAATAACATTCAATTGCATGCATATATTATAACTTGCTTACATTGGTAGAATTTGGGGCTATTGTGAATTGTGCTGCTACGAGCATGCCTAGACATGTACTTGTACTTGTTGAATTTTAATTTTTTTGTAGTAAATGGCTAGGTGTAGAATTACAGGCTCATATGATAATTCTATACTCAACTATTTGAGGAACCACCAAATTGTTTTCTAAGTGGCTGAACAATTCTTGCATTCTCACCAGTAACGTGTGAGGACCAATTTCTTCACATCTACATCAACAGTCACTATTTTTCTTTTCTAAAAATTTATTATAGTCATGCTAGTGGGTGTGAAGCTATACGTAATTACATTTTGATTTGAATTTTCTTAATGACTTAAGATGAGATAGTTTTACTTTCTTCCTTTCCAAAAATGTGGATGACTTTTATTTTTTTACTTGACAAATTGTTGTAAAAACTAATGCATATATCTTAATCGTAATCTTTTACACTAGTCAATGATGGGACTTCTTCACCTTATACTGGTTTTGAACAATGCTGGTTACTCTTCCACTCTCAAGAGAGTTCCGAGTTAGGCAAAAAGTGATGAACTCTTTGCATCAGTCCTTCACATATCCTCCAGAAGAGCTAGAAAGGGCAGATAAGATACACTCTGCTTCCTTCAAGATCAAAGACCTTGGTCCCATACTGAGAATGCAGGCTGTCACCTTCAACAGTGCTGCTGAGCTGGCAGAGGCTGGAGAAAGAGAAAGTTAAAATGCTAGCATTTCTTACCATTTTTAAGTTGCATTTTTCTTTATTCAGCATTTGCTTGTTTTTTGTAAAGTTTTGCCTTTTTTCAGAGTTAGGACAATGTTGTTTTTGACAGTTCCTGCTTGTTTTTTCCATGTTTCTGTAGAAGGGTGGGCATCTGGAGCTACAAACTCTACCATTTTGTTGATAGTGCTCTCTCTCTGTTTTTATTTGTACTCTATCTCTGTGTGTGTACATTTCTGTGTGTGTATGTTTAACTGTCATTCCATATTTAATGTAAGAATTTAATTTACTTTTCTAGACTTGGTTGAAATCATTTATCAATACAACTTCTAATATTTTCTTCTATACCATATCACCTCAGGAAGCTAGCTAGCTGAGGTGCTGAAACTACACTTTGGAGGTTAATAATAAAAAATATTACAACCTACTTTGTTCAAGTGGGTAAGTATCATAGAGCTCATTCTTTCCATTGTGTGACTCTCAGAATTTGCTGATGTGTAAAACACCTTTGGATATTTAAAATATTTTAAGTGGCCCAAACTGGAAAAATCTTTTTGTCAATAAACTGTGGAATGATGTTCAATTACACTTACAGCTATATTTTATCTTAAGAAATTTCTCCAAAATATGCTGTACATATGTGAAAGGTATATTGTTATTATTAACCACTGCATGAAGGTTAAGAGACATAAAACCTCACACCATAAAAGCCTGTAAAGATAAATTTCTGGAAAGAAAATTTTGGGTCTGAAATATATATTTGAAGATAGTCATAATTATACAGATGGAAACTGTGAATATGTAAGCATCATGAGTCCAGTTTATGTGTACAAGATGCACTGAAGCAGATTATACAAAAGACATATTCTGACATTAAGTAATCAAATTATTTAACCTTTAGTGTATGTTTAGTTCCATGGAAATAAAGTTCATAACACATACAGTTATAAATTCCTGAAATTTGACTAAAATGGATAAAACTTAACTAAATTGCTAAACGTTATGTATGATTTGTTAGAGTTTTTTTTTTAAGATTTTATTTATTTATTTGACACAGAGAGAGAGAGATCAGATCACATGTAGGCAGAGAGGCAGGCAGAGAGAGAGGAGGAAGCAGGCTCCCTATTGAGCAGGGAGCCGGATGCGGGCCTCGATCCCAGGACCCTGAGATCATGACCTGAGCCGAAGGCAGAGGCTTTAACCCACTGAGCCACCCACGCACCCCGATTTGTTAGAGTTTTATGTGACTGATAACATTTACTGTCTGTTGTTGGTTTTTTAGCGTCCTGCATGGTATCTTTTGTGCACTGAAGAAAATCACTAATTTTATGATGGTTTTGAGATTATATTTTAAAATTCAGTCCATTAAAGGTAGAAATCCCAAATTATAATTCTTTCTTAAGACTTTCTTTTTAGTTTACAAATCTGATTTTGTCAAGTTAAAAAACAGGAAAATATCAATAATCCCCATTAAGCAGGGAGTGTTTACAAGTTAATGTTTTTCCTTAAACTTTGTTTAACACTTAAAAATTAATGTGTTTGACTTATTATTTAAGAACTCAGATATTTGCCTAACAAATTAAATCTTACAAAGAACTGAAAAATTTATGTAAAACTAATAAAGATAAATGAAATGAATATAAGTCTTAAGATTTCCTATATATTTCAATAGCACATATGATCATAATAAAAATAATTAAAATTTTAAATAAATTACTCAATAATGTATTTTAAATTTGCATCACAGAATAACTTATTACTCTAATGTGCCACATTTTTTAAGTTTTAGTATAAACTAAACACGGAATATTTTTCTTCTCAAAATATTAAGCTGTAAGTTTCATTTATTTTATTACCTATATAATTAATTTTAAATTTCTTTAACTTTTAAAAAGAAATATCTCCCAAGAAAACAATTATCTTTTCATTTGTTGAGTATGTTAACTGATCAGATCTACATGCTGTGTTATGTAAAAGAGAGATGTAGACATCTAGGTTAATATCTTTTAGGGTCTTAAGTGTCAGATCCCACCTTTTCTCTTCTTTTCTTTTTTCTATTCTTTCCTCTAACTTTATTTTTGGATGATTATTCTATACTGTTTTTAAGAAATATATATATTTTTAAAGATTTTATTTACTTATTTGACAGAGAGAGAGAGAGATCACAAGCAGGCAGAGAGGCAGGCAGAGAGAGGGGGGGAAGCAGGCTCCCTGCTGAGCAGAGAGCCCAATGGAGGACTCAATCCCAGGACCCTGAGATCATGACCTGAGCTGAAGGCAAAGGCTTAACCCATTGAGCCACCCAGGTGTCCCAGAAATATTTTTCAAAAGAGATAAAATCATAACTGATACAGATAAAAATAAACACATGTCATAACTTTATTTAACTTATTATTAATAATATCACAACCAGTTCAAAGGAGAATGAACAAATGAGACACTTATAGATCAGCGATATTAAAACAAACTTGAAAATGGGCACAAAACTAACTTTTTCGACCTGGGGGAAGTTGCCCAGAATTCATTTACATGTCTATACGCAGTCATTTTGCATTATTATAAACTATGTACAATTTACAGAGTTGTGAAATAGTTTAAATAAAACAATTAAATGTAAATTTCCACTTATCCCATTAAAACTTCAAGGAATTGGACTGGTGGGAAGTTCAGCCCTGTTGTGGTGGTAGGATGGGTGGATAGGAGCACTAAAGTATCTTAGTCCTAGTCAGTGAGTGGTTAGGTCTATGACACACATAATTAAAAAAAAAACCTTTTGTATCAATGAAATAAAAAAACCTTTTGTATCAATAAATAAAAAAAAACCTTTTTTATCAATGAAAAAAATGAATTGAAAAATAAAGTTAACAAAAATAACCAAAATTGACACTAAACAGAGAACCAGTAAATAATTTGTGAGCCAAGACAGAGACAATTAAGATATACTTACTGGCCCAATATTGCCCTAAAATACACAGTATATAACAGCTAAGATTAAATAGGACAAAAAAGACCTACAACCTCCAAGACAATAATCCACAAGGACTTGATACCAGAATCAAAATAAAATTTAATTAAATTTCTCAAAGAGATTATCCTTTATCATTTTCCTACTCAATGAAAATACTGCCATTTACTGCTGTATTATCTAACAAAAATGAATAGCAATCAGATTTCAACCTGCATTTCCTGCTATATGCAAGACATTCAGTTTGTCACCAGAAATAAATGCAAGATAGAACAAAACACTTAATCAGAAAAATCCTTACAATATATTTAGAAAGATAAATTAGAAAAAATTCAGTAGTGTAGATTTGGCTCCATCTTGCATTACTCTTGAAAATTTGGCTTCCCTCTACTGTAAACAATAGTGGTAAAAATTAATATATATTAAAATTCTTCCCCTTTTTTCACCTAAAAACAAATGCAGAGTACAGATTTTATGTTCTGAGAAATACATATAGATGGGATATAGATTGAAATTTTTAAGTATTCAATTAAAATGCATTATGTACTTCAGATTTTATTCTATACTATCTTTTTCAAAAACATTTGGTAAGTTTGAAACATTTATTTACCTAACCTGTCATAGATGATCATGGATTATTATAAATGACTCTTGGCAAAATATCACACAATTTAAGTTATATTGGTATTTAAAATTTTTGGGGAGGTCCAAATCAATTTGATGCAATTATTTTTTACTGACATTTCTAATAGTTCATGGTTGATCTGAATCTCATGACATATTTGATTAAACTAAAATTGCACGTGAATAGTCCTTTCAAGTTGTGGTAACTCATTAAAACCTGTGCCAGTGCAGCAAAAGAACAGAGGTCTACTATAGGACATAGAAGGGTTAAAAAACTCTTTTAGAAGAAAATAGGTGACTTCTAATTAGAATAAATTTAAGAATAGCACATCAAATATATTTTATTATTTTTTTAAACACAGAAATGGCTGAGGTTCCTAAAATGAAGATTCAGTTAATTAAGTTAATTAAGTCAAAGCTTTAATAGATATAGGAAATGTTAGCAAGAATGAAGAAAAAATAATGTGGAATGACCTGTTTTATCAGTAAAAGAAGACTTTTGTAATAAAATGTCTGCAAGTAACTGGTACTTTAATTGTTCTAAAGGTAGAGTACTCAGATCATGGGATCAAAAAAAGCGCCCTTTATTTAATTTAATGATGTGTCCAATACTCACAGGATAGGATCAAAAAATCCCTATATTTAATTTAATGAGGTGGTTACTTTTATTCTCATTATTCTTCATACAATTTAGGGTCTTCTGTCTATGGAAAAAATGAAGAAAAATTTTGAATATAAAACTATGAATGTCCATCTGGTTTGAAAAAGTATGGATATATGTTAGCTAAGATTCCATATTTTATGTATTTATTTCTCAATACTTCAACAATTAAAATTCCAGGTTATAACTATTTAAATACTATGTATCTTTTCTCTTACCTCATGTCCACTTTTGAGTTTTTAATGATTTTGTTTTGTTACAGAACAAATTAGTTTATATTACATATATTTTATATGTTACATTATATTATATATATTATATATGTAGTTAATTGCAAATATTAGTAAAGGTAGAGGAGTGAAAAAATGTTAAATTGTAGCTTTAAAATGAAATAAAATAATTTAGATAATTCTAATATGCAAACATGAACACTATTAATATTTTGATATATAATCTTCATACTTTAACTGTGTACTTACATACATTTCTAAATATAAATGAAATATAAGTTTATATAGATAAATACATACAATGTTTGGATACACACATAGAAATACTCCTTTATAAACCATAATCTTTTTTATGAAATCATTGAAGGCCCACTTTTCATTCAATGATAGATAGATGGTACTCATCTTTGTCAATGTGATTTTGGGGACCATATAGACATGTGTTCTTTTTTTTTTTTTTTAAGATTTTATTTATTCATTGACACAGAGAGAGAGATTACAAGTAGGCAGAGAAGCAGGCAGAGAGAGAGGAGGAAGCAGGCTCCCCGCTGAGCAGAGAGCCCGATGCGGGCCTCGATCCCAGGACCCTGGGATCATGACCTGAGCCGAAGGCAGCGGCTTTAACCCACTGAGCCACCCAGGCGCCCTAGACATGTGTTCTTGTCATGGTTGTGCTCCTTACCAGCTCCGTAACATAGGATAAGTTTGGATAAGTTCATGTGCTCGTGAAATAANGTTCTTGTCATGGTTCTGCTCCTTACCAGCTCCGTAACATAGGATAAGTTTGGATAAGTTCATGTGCTCGTGAAATAAGAATAATAATAATAGTAGCATTTTCTCATACAGATGTTGTAAGAATCAAATGAAATCATGCATAATACTTTAGACCATACCTATCCTCCCCATAATGTTTACCTCCTCCTTGACCTTTTTCCTTTCTTCTTCTCCAAGAAATCTAAACATTTCCAGTTGTTCATTCATCCTTATTTCATCAAACTAATTCTAATTTGATATTGATCATTGCTGTTTTTGTGCTATGTACTTAAAAAACTTGGAAGGTCTTTAATGTATGTTATGGAAAAATTAATAACAGTAACAATCTCTTTTATTAAGATCTAGTAGCAATTCTCCAGAACATTGTCTTAACCTAATATTAAAATGTTATTTTGAGGTAGATTTTTAAATTTTAGTTATTATTGATTATATTAGATTTTCCACTTTTGAGTTTACTTGGATAATTTTCATTTCATAGAAAAATGTTCCATTTCAATTATTTTTTCAAATGTTAGCAGGCATAATAAAAAATGAATAAAAAGTTAGCAGACATTCTCCCAATCCTCCCTTATAAGTTCAACATCTTACACATATAAAATAAGAATCTTCTTATTAGTTATGGATATCTTGTATTTGTGGAAGAACACTGTAATAAAGAGCATGAAAACATTTTTTGAAATTTGACTGCTTACATGGCTTTTAAGACTCATTTCTCCCTCTGCCCTTTTTTGCCCCAAATTTGAGCTGAGGATAAGAAAGTTCTAAAAATTTCTCCTTGGTGTCTCAGGGAGACTCGAACCACACTGCTTGTGAGAACCCTAAATCTGGCCCCCAATCTAACCACCATAAAAATCTCAAACCAAGTTTCACTTATTGCTCTTTTTCAGGATATTTTCAGATTAGCTTGAGGCACATGCCCTGTTTTCCCACAAAACCACATTATGTTAGTAGTAAACTTTTTGATACCATTTTGTGTGTGTGTGTGTGTGTGTGTGTGTGTGCATCTGTGTGTGCATGTGGGGATCATCAGTCTTAGCATTCAAACCAGTTGGGGTGGAGTCCATCTTATTGAGTCAGGGTAGCCAAAATAAATTCAAATGTGACAGTATTCTTTTTTTTTTTAAAGATTTTATTTATTTATTTCACAGAGGGAGAGAGATCACAAGGAGGCAGAGAGGCAGGCAGAGAGAGAGGGGGGAAGCAGGCTCCCTGCTGAGCAGAGAGCCCGTGCGGGCCTCGATCCTAGGACCCTGAGATCATGACCTGAGCCAAAAGCAGAGGCTTTAACCCACTGAGCCACCCAGGGGCCCCAAATGTGACAGTATTCTTATGAATAACCTTTTAACCTATCATAAATTGCTTATAATAATTAATAAATTTATAAAACTCTCTTCATAATTAAGTTCACTCCAGACTTTAGACACCCATATTAAGTTTACTGGCTATTTTATGAGATAAATATGATAGCATGTTCACATATATACTGTTATACAAATAAATAAAATCCCTATCATTCAATTTTGTTTTCATTTCATTTTTTTCTATAATGGTAGATGCTGAATCCACATAAGTTCAAGATTATTTTTCTTTTCTAGACTCAAAATTTATCTATCTTCCTTGTGTAAATCAATTTCACTAGGTCTTATCCTTCTAGAGCTTTATCTCTAGTCAGCCTAAAGACAAAGGAACATCTTACTATGATGCTAAACAAAAACATAGACTAACTAAAATGAAGATCTCATACTCCTATTTTTCTCCATACTGGGAATAAGGAACTTATGCTGTCCATGGCACTTTCCCTACTTTAGCTGGCTATCTTGAAAAGTTGGGGTTTGAGCATATCTTTGGCCCAAACACAAGAGCATTCAGTATCCAGAAGGGCCTGAGAGAACAAGTATTGTGAATTTAGGGGACCCTCACACAATTGTTCCAGCCTCAGAATCAAGACCTTCCTTGATATCCCTGACTATCCCAAAGGGATAGAACTTTTGAAGGATTTGCTATTCACTTCAACCTTTCCTTCCAGATCCTCTGTCTCTTTTAGACAAAGAAACCATGTATTTATGAAACTTCTTTTCCATATGGCCATAATGTCTTATCACTTGTGCCTTTTTTCATCTCCTACAAGTGCCAGACCTAGAGACATAAAAAGAATGTACATTTGAGTTGCTCAGATCTACCATGGGAAATCATTAACTAATAAGGAAACATACACGAAGGAATATAGAATTAAAAATTGAGAGAACAAAAACAAAAATCAAATATCATGCCATCATTTAAAACTTCACTCAGCTGTGTTCAAACCTGTCTACCACTAAATGTATCAATCAGATATTGCTGAAAAATTGCCTCAGCTTGTGATTAAATTGTTTTCCCAGTAGAATTAAAGTTTTAAATTTACATTTTATGTTTTAAGGACAGTTTCTTTCCCATACAGCAGAAATTCTATTTTTTTTAAAGATTTTATTTATTTATTAGACACACAGAGAGAGATTACAAGTAGGCAGAGAGGCAGGCAGAGAGAGAGGAAGAAGCAGGATCCCCCTTGAGCAGGGAGCCTGATGCAGGCCTCCATCCCAGGACCCTGAGATCATGACCTGAGCCGAAGGCAGAGGCTTTAACCCACTGAGCTACCCAGGAGCCCAGAATTTCTATTTTTTATATGAGTCAGTCATATATATCTTTAGAGAACATATGTTGAATTAGTTATATTTGTGTCTTAAAATATGATAGGTGAGGTTTTTTTTTAATTACGATAAAAACTTTTGGAGTTTTGTTAATTTGTAGATAATACACTAATCTTTGTTTATTTTCCTATTTCATTAATAAATAATGACAACTAATTACATCATTGTCATTCATTAAAGATTTATTAGTAGAAAAATTTTTTTGAAATCAAAGTGTTAGGTGATGGGAATACAAACGTGTCTAAACGCCTAAGTGTAACATATCATTTTACTTTTATGTTTAAAAAGTCCACATGTAACAGTGGTCTCCTAAAACTTTCCGGTAAAAGTCGAAGTGGCTTCTCCACCTATAATTTCACCTGTATGAAATTGAGAGTCAAATGACTTCTTACAGAAAAAGTTCTAGTTTATTTATTTATTTATTTTTAAGATTTTATTTATTTATTTGACAGACTGAGTGAGAGAGAGAATGAGCAGGGATGGGGGAAGCAGAGGGAAAGGGAGTGAGAAGCTGGCTCCCTGCTCAGCAGGGAGCCTGAAGTGGGGTTTAATCCCTGAGACTCCAGGGATCAGGACCTGAGCCAAAGGCAGATGCTTAACTGAATGAACTATCCAGGTACCCCTTGGGTTTATATAAATACAATGTTACTATTATTTCTATCTTTTAATAATTTCTACAGCTGTAATACATCAACTTACTCTTAGTCAAGTAAGAGCCACTGCATTATGCATCAGTCATAAAAAGAAAAGCAAATAAAAAGAAATAAAATACCCCAAGGATCATAAGATACAAGTATAAGGAATTAGGTGCTTAAAGAATTTCATTACAACAAATAAAAGTCCAGGATGAGAAACTTCTAGCACACATTTAAAGAAGAATTAACACCAAGTCTTTTCAAATTCCTCAAAGAAATAGAAGATGAGAAAACATTTCCAAACTCATTTCTTGAGTTCCTATTACCTTGAAAATAAAGCCAAATAAAGATATTACAACAAAATAAAATCACAGACCAATCTGCCTTATGAGTATAGATGTAGAAATTCTAAATAAAACACTAGCAAAACCAATCCTACAGCAAAGGGAAAGGATCACACACCATTAACAAGTGGGATTTATCCCAGCAATACAAGGGTGGTTCAACATAAACAATTCAATGTAATCATATTAATAGAAGGGGAAAAAATACATGATCACTTCAGTTGATGTGAAAAAGGTGTGTGACAAATCCAAATACTTTTCAAGATAAAAACAGAAAACTAGGGGCGCCTAGAAAACTAGGGGTGACTCAATGGGTTAAGCCTCTGCCTTCGGCTCAGGTCATTATCTCAGGGTCCTGGGATCAAGCCCCGCATCAGGCTCTCTGCTCATCTGGGAGCCTGCTTCCTTCTTTCCCTCTGTCTGCCTCTCTGTCTCTCTCTCTTTCAGAGATCCTCTCTGGATCTCTCTCTCTCTTTCTGTCAAATAAATAAATAGAAATCTAAGGGGAAAAAAGAAGGAAAAAAGAAAACTAGGAAAAGAAAGGAAATTCACTGACACAACAAAGGACATTTATAAAAAACCCACAGCCAACATCATACTCAAGTGGAAGACTGGAAATTTCCCTACTAAAATAAAAAAAACAAGAAAAGAATGTCCACCTTCATGACTGCTTTCAACATTATACTGGAAGTTCTACCCAGAACAATCAGGCTAGAAACAAGTAATAACAGATACCCAAATTGGAAAAGAAGTAAAACTGTCTGTACCTGCAAATGACATATTACTATATACAGATTTTCACAAAAAATGAACAGGAATGCTTCTAGAACTAATAACAAATTTAACAAAGTTTCAAGGCGCAAGATCAACACTCAAAGAAAAGTTGTGTTTCTATATACTAGCAATGAATATATAAAAAAGAAATTAAAAATTTTTATTTACAATAACATCCAAAAGAATAAAATACTTAGGATTAATTTAACCAAGGAGGTGAGAGACTTGTACACTGAAGACTACAAAACAATGCTGAAAGAAGATCTAAATAGGGTGCCTGGGTGGCTCAGTGGGTTAAAGCCTCTGCTTTCGGCTCAGGTCATGATCTCAGGGTCCTGGGATCAAGGCCCATGTCGGGCTTTCTGCACAGCAGGGAGCCTGCCTCCCCCTCTCTCTCTGCCTGCCTCTCTGCCTACTTGTGATCTCTCTCTCTCTGTGTCAAATAAATAAATAAAATCTTTAAAAAAAAAGAAGATCTAAATAAATTGAAAGACATACTGTGTCCATACACAGGAAGGCTTAACATTGTTATGATGTCGATACTACGCAAAATAATCTACACATTCAATGCAATCCCTATCATATTCCAAGACTTTCATTTGTAGAAATGAAAAAACCAATCCTCAAAATCATGTAAAACTGCAGGGGACCTCAGACAACCAAATCAATTTTGAAAAAAAGTTGGAAGATTTACATTTCCTGATTTCAAAACACTGTCCAGAACTACTTAACAAAAGAACATGGTATTGGCATAAGGCTAGATCAATAGGATGGAATTGAGAGTTCAGAAATAAACACATGTATCTACAGAGCTGATTTCTTTCTTTTTTTTTTTTAAGATTTTATTTTTTATTTGACAGAGAGATAGGGAGAGAGCACAAGTAATCGGAGTGGCAGGCAGAGGGAGAGAGAGAAGCAGGCTCTCTGCTGAGCAGGGATCCTGATGCCGGGCTCGATCCCAGGACCCTGGAACCATGACCTGAGCCAAGGGCAGCCACCAACCAACTGAGCCACCCAGGAGCCCCAATGGCCAGCTGATTTCTAGTAAGAATGCCAAGTTAAACAATGGGGGAAAGAATAGTCTCTTCAACAAATGGTATTAGGAGGACTGAATTTCCATGGCAAAGATCACAATTGATATCTACCTAACACATATACAAAAGTTAACTCAAAATGGATAAATGGTATAAATATAAGAGCTACTCTAATGTAGGAGTAAATTTTGGTGACTCAGCTTTGGCAATGAATTTTTAGATATGATACCAGAACGAAATGGAAGAAAAGAGAAAAAAAAACAGATAAATTGGATTTCATCAAAATACAAACTTGGATATCAAAGGACATTATTAAGAAAGTGAAAAGACAACTTACGGAATGGGAGAAAATATTTGCAAATCATATATTTAATAATAGTTTACTATCTAGAATATATTAATAATACTATAAATACTATTAACTTACTAAAAAAGAACACTTACAATTCAAAAAGAAGAAAAACCCTATTTAAAAATAAGCAAATAACTTAAACAGATATTCCTGCAAAAATCAAAAACAAAAGTCCAGTAATCACTCAAAAAGATATTGAACATCATTATGAGTTATCACTTATACCTACTAGGATGACTATTAAGTAAAATTAAAAAAACAGAAAGCAACAAGTGTTGGTGAGATTCTAGACAAATTGTAACCCTTGTACTGATAATGAAAATAGTACAGGCCCTGTGGAAAACAGTTTGATGCTTCCTCCGAGAGCTAAACATTGAATTATCATATGACCCAGTTATTCCACTGCTGGGCGTATACCCAACATAATTAAAATAAGAAACTCAAATAAATACTTATATATCAGTGTTCATTGTAGCATTATTTGCAATAGTCAAATGGTAAAAACAATACAAAATTCATTAACAGATGAATGAAGAAACTCAATGTGGTATATGCATGCAGCAAAATATTTTTTATCCATAAAAAATTCTTTCAGGGATGGACCCTGAAAATATTATGTTAAGATAAATAAGTCAGAAAACAAAAAGACAGATATGTAATTCCATTTACATGAAATATGTTGAAAGGTAAATTCCTAGACACAAAAAATAGGTTAGAGATTGTCAAGGGCAGAGGGAAAGACGAGTTATTGTTTAGTGGTCATGGAGTTTTTCTTCTCTCTTTTTTGAAGGAGGGGTTAAGATCTTTTATTTCCTGATTGATTGATTGATTGATTGATTGATTGATTTGACAGAGAGAAAGGGAGCACGGGGGTGGGGAGGAATAAGGGGAGAGGGAGAAATAAGTTCCCCACTGAGCAGGGAGCTGAATGTGTGATTTAATCCCAGGACCCTGAGATCATGACCTAAGCTGAATCAGGCAGATGATTAACTGACTGAGGCGCCCCTATTTCCTCATTTTAAAAATTGTCACCAACATAGACCTTCTAGGTTCTTCTATACATACCTTTGTCTCAGTGGTGTTTGTCAGTAGCTCCACACAGCTCCTCTCTCGTTCCTTCCTCTGCCCTTCTGGGTGCTTACCCATCAGCCTGAGTTTGACAGATCAATTTGCTTTGTCCCTCCAACCTGCGAGAGTAAGAATTGGACTTTTCTGGCCGGTGGAGTATTCCTTATCAATCAGTGTTCAAGCCCAACCTAGTACTTTTCAATTCTGCTTGCTCTTGGCTTCTGAGTCTTTGGCGTCTGGCACGTTCTGAACAGGAGTGAGCTGTTTTAGAGAATCAAGCATGAGGATTCCAGCCACAGGGCATTCATGAAGACAAATTAAAACCAGAAGTACAGTGGGTACCCCAGTTCCCCATGCTGGAATCCATCCTGGTGCTCTGTCAGGAAATAGAGCACACCCTGTAGATCTGATCAACAAAGATCACAGGCCGTAAGACAAAGCAGAGGGGCTGCTGGTGGAGAAAGGTGGTCACCACCCATAGGCTAAGTGGTCTCCATAGGCAAGCCGTGATGTTCTCCACGCATACTGTGAAGTCGTCACTCAGGTGGTATCAGCTGTCTCCTATGGCATAGGCTTTCCAAAGTTGGGGGAAGAAAGCTTGGTCTTGGGGCTCCTGGGTAACTCAGTTGGTTAAGAGTCTGCCTTCTGCTAAGGTTATGATCCCGGGATTCCAGGATCAAACCCCGCTTTGGGTTGCCTGCTTGGCGGGGAGCCAGCTTTTTCCTCTGCTATTCCCTCTGCTTTTGCTGTCTTGCTGTCTCCATCTAATAAATAAATTAAATTAAATTAAATAAGAAAGGAAGAAAGAAAGAAGAAAGAAAGAAAGAAAGAAAGAAAGAAAGAAAGAAAGAAAGAAGGAAAGGAAAAAGAAAGAAAGAAAGAAAAAAACCTTAGTCTCCAAGTAAGTCTTTGTGGTAGAGGCTGAACCAGCCTTCAGTCACCATGTGAATGAACCCACATACCTCAAACCTGCACAGAGGCAGTCGCTACCAAGTCCCTATGGGAACCACAACAGTAACTTGATAACAGCCATGTGGTTGTAACCAAGACCCCAGAGATGGAGAAGAAGCCAACCAGGAGATGCCAAGTGGGGCAGTCATTAGGCATAAAGTTGTCTGGCTCAGGGCGCTGGAGTGGCTCAGTGGGTTAAAGCCTCTGCCTTCAGCTCAAGTCATGATCTCAGGGTCTTGGGATCGAGGCCTGCATCGGGCTCCCGGCTGGGTAGAGAGCCTGCTTCCTCCTCTCTCTCTGCCTGCTTCTCTGCCTACTTGTGATCTCTCTCTGTCAAACAAATAAATAAATAAATCTTAAAAAACAAACAAACAAACAAACAAACAAACAAACAAACAAAAAACTTGTCCAGCTCAGGTGCTGAGGTCAGTATGGGTGCAAGAGACTGGTGTCAGTGATCATGTCTTTGTAGGCTAATGGTTGCAAGAAAGAGGAAAATGGGGTCATGGAGCTTCTGTTTGGGGTAATAAAGTTATGAAGATAGTGGTAATGACTACATCTGAAATAGATTGTGAAAAAAATTAATGCCACTTAGTTGTATGTTAAAAATGACTAATATTATTAAATGATGATGATAAATGTGATAGACGGATAGATAGGTAGATAGATAGATAGATAGATAGATAGATAGATAGATAGACAGCTGTACTANCAGACAGACAGCTGTACTATAAGTAAAATTAATCAACAAAGTTGGAAGGTTGGAGGAAAAATGTTCATGGAAAACCACTCTTTCTTTCAGGAAATTAGAAGGCTGCTGTAAACACTGGAAACTGCCTTTGATAACCACTGGTACCTGCAGCACTGACCTGTGTGACACACCTAAGAAACCCTGAAATTTAATGTAAACCTTACGACTGTATTATGAAAAAATAAATCCACGTACTGTCAATGGGGGGAAAAAAAGCCTTCACACAATCTTCTGCATTCCAATATTGCACCAGATTTCTATGGGAAAGAATGTCTAGAAATTAAGTTACCAAGTTTTTCTCCTATTTTGCAGATGGAATTGCAAGGGGCTGCAGTTGATTTCAAGTTGATAACAAAACAATGAGATAGTCCATGAGATTGTCAATTCAATATCCAAATGTATTTTTCCATTTAAATTTAATCCAGAAATAAAAATAATAGCAACTATATTACTTGTCTTCTTAACATGATAGTTATTCTTTGTTTAATGATGGTGCTCATCACTTCTCCAAAAAGGAGTACCAAAAACTCATTTGTCTTTTGCTATTTGCTTCCTTTTCTAGATCAACCACAATCTTCCCTTTGATAACCTATAACATAAAGGTTAAATTAGGAAGTTAATTAACATCATCACCACCTTTTATAAAATTTTAGGAAGCAGGCAAGAAGAAAAAATGTATTTTGGTTAATTAATTAATTAATTAATTAATTAGTTTTTGAGAGAGAGGCAGCATTCCACAGTCAATGTAGAGTCCAATAGGGGCTCGAACCCATGACCCTCAGATCATGACCTGAGCTAAAATCAAGAGTTGGGCACTTGGGTGCCTGGGTGGCTCAGTGGGTTAAAGCCTCTGCCTTCAGTTCAGCAGGGAGCCCGCTTCCTCCTTTCTCTCTGTCTGCCTCTCTGCCTACTTGTGATCTCTCTTTCTCTGTCAAATAAATAAATAAAATCTTAAAAAAAAAAAAAGAGTTGGGCACTTAACAGACTGAACCATCCAGGTGACCCATTGGTTAATTATTTTTAAGGATTTATCTATTTATTTGAGAGAGAGAGAGAGAACTGAGCAGGGGAGGAGCAGAGGGAGAGAGAGAATTTCAAGCAGACTCCCCACTGAGCCCCATGCTGGACTCAATCTCAGAACCCTGAGATCATGATCTGAGTGGAAACCAAGAGTAAGATGTTCAATTGACTGAGCTCTCCAGGTGCCCCTGATTAAAATTTTTTAAACATCTCATAGCAAAGCAAAATGATATAATTATAGGCATTATGATGCACCTGGGTGGCTCAGTTGGTTGAGCGTCTGACTCTTCATTTTGACACAGGTCATGATCTCAGATTCCTGGGATAGAGCCCTTTGTCAGACATCCCATTTGGCAGGCAGTCTGCTTAAAGTTTCTCTCTCCCTCTCCTCATGCTCCTCCCCACTGCTCATGCACTCTCTTGCTCTAAAATAAATAAATAAATAAATAAATAAATAAATNGTAAATAAATAAATAATAAATAAATAAATAATCTTAGAACAAGTTCTTTCCTCCCTCTCCCTCTGCGTCTCCCCCCAATTCACACATACTCTCTAAAAAAAAAACGATTATGGATTATGTTCTCANTAGAGCCCTTTGTCAGACATCCCATTTGGCAGGCAGTCTGCTTAAAGTTTCTCTCTCCCTCTCCTCATGCTCCTCCCCACTGCTCATGCACTCTCTTGCTCTAAAATAAATAAATAAATAAATAAATAAATAAATGAATAAATAATCTTAGAACAAGTTCTTTCCTCCCTCTCCCTCTGCGTCTCCCCCCAATTCACACATACTCTCTAAAAAAAAAACGACGATTATGGATTATGTTCTCATTCCATAGGTAGTTGTAAGGCAGGGTTTATTAACTCCTTCTTTCACTACTCACCTCAGGGTCATTTTGTTCTGAGCTAACATGTCAGCAAGTACTTCAGCTGGACATCCTGACTTACCTTTTGGGGTCATTCAAACATTCATTTCTGGAGTTTTATAGTTCTTATTAATCTGGCCCAAATTGAGTTTTATTTGCTTTCTTTCAGCTTTTACCCCTGGAGATATTAAGACTAGCCCTTCCCCAAGCAAAGAGTCCAGTGGCTTCTTAATATATGCCTCCCTACCATTTACCATAGACCGAATTTACTATAGATAACAGGGTTACTCTGGAGAGTTACTTTGAAGTATTAATGAAAGAAGATCCCAATATACCCAGTGGAAANTTATAGTTCTTATTAATCTGGCCCAAATTGAGTTTTATTAGCTTTCTTTCAGCTTTTACCCCTGGAGATATTAAGACTAGCCCTTCCCCAAGCAAAGAGTCCAGTGGCTTCTTAATATATGCCTCCCTACCATTTACCATAGACCGAATTTACTATAGATAACAGGGTTACTCTGGAGAGTTACTTTGAAGTATTAATGAAAGAAGATCCCAATATACCCAGTGGAAATCTCTGCTATTAATCAATAGAATTTTGGTTGCCTGCTTTGGAGAAGGCATTCTTTTTGGAATTAAAACCCCTACACAATCAAAGTGCAAGCAGGACGAAATACAGACACACACACACACACACACACACACACACACACACACACAGGATTTCTTAGAAATACTAGAGAAAGGAAACACTTCCTTTTTCATCTCTTGTTTCCTTGATCCATGTGTGCTGGCTAATGGAGAAATAACACTATAGATCAATTGTATCAGAATATATTCTACATCTTGTGGAACAGAACACCAACTTTCTCTAGTCAGTGCCACAGCTGATTCTTCATTAGAACATTTTACCAGTCTTATCTGGTAAAATTCATTCATCCTATACATGGATAGGGCAATGAATATCATGATTTTTTTTCCTCACTTTCTCATTTCTTTTGTTGAAAATGTGTTACATGGTCAGAAAAAAAGGCTATTTGGCATATAAAGATGGTGCATATGACATTTAGTAATTTCATATATGGCTGTGCAGGCCAAAGAATTACTGGCAGAAAACACAATCAGTACATAGATTAATTATTCTTTCCAGTGAGGACAAAGTATCAACTCTGCATCTCTAATATAATCAAACTGCTACTACATGGCTGGCCAGTCCCTTCAGAAATGGTCATCAACACTAGTAAGACATATTTTGGTGAGGTGAAGCCCATATGTGCAAGCTCATGCATAAACTTCATCTTTCTTGAGGCCATTGAGCAATCAATCAGTGGGATGGCTGGGAAGAATTATTAAGAGAAAGGGTTATTTTGTACATGTGATTATTGAAAATTTCTTCTGCTAAGTAAGCATTCTCATAAAGCATAGAACATAGTCACTGGTTCATTCATGGGGCTCTATTCAAATGATTTTTCTTCATATCACCTCATTAGTCATCTTTCCATTTGTTTCTTCCAAATGTTTCATCATGAAGTCAAACCACTAGCAACTGCCTATGAATAAATTCTTCCAGCTATGTTTCTCTGTAGGCAAATTTCTCAGGCAGACTCCCTCCTAAAAATCTATGTATTAGAGTCTCATTTTTGTATTGTTCTTCAGGAACCCCCCATGACCTGGGACGCAAGGTTGTCACAGTTAATTTTTACCTGGTGTCAAATATTGAATATAAGCAATTATAAATCAAACCACATTTTTCTTCTTGTCAGTTCTTCACAGGAAAAGTGTGTATCTGTGTGTGCATCAGTGCACACACGTGCATGTACAAGGGCACGAACATGAACAAATGTGGGTTTTTTTCCTCTGAGTTTCAAATTTGAGAACTTTGGTCTAGAGTAAGATGAATTAGGTAGGTTTCCAAAGCATGAAAACAGTGCCCAAAACTCTACATACGATTACAAATACGTGGGCAGACAAATAGATACAAACTCCACTTTCTGAGAATTAAGGGAAGTGTTGCATCTGGCTAAAGTTAGAAACATGTAACTTACTCCCTTTCTTTACCTTAGTTTAAAAAAAGAAAAAGAGGGTGCCTGGGTGGCTCAGTGGGTTAAAGCCTCTGCTTTCGGCCCAGGTCATGATCTCAGGGTCCTGGGATCGAGGCTCGCATCGNCAAATACGTGGGCAGACAAATAGATACAAACTCCACTTTCTGAGAATTAAGGGAAGTGTTGCATCTGGCTAAAGTTAGAAACATGTATCTTACTCCCTTTCTTTACCTTAGTTTAAAAAAAGAAAAAGAAAAGCAATTGCTTTCTTCTATTTAGTGCAGTCTATGTTTTTTAGAGAAAAACCTGCAGAATTANAAAAGAAAAAAAGAAAAAGAAAAGCAATTGCTTTCTTCTATTTAGTGCAGTCTATGTTTTTTAGAGAAAAACCTGCAGAATTAAAGGAGTCCAATTTAGCAGTTTCCATATTACCTCACAGTTTAGATTGTATATTGTAAAAGTCCTACTGAAAATAATATTGTGTTGGGCGCCTGGGTGGCTCAGTGGGTTAAAGCCTCTGCTTTCGGCTCAGGTCATGATCTCAGGGTCCTGGGATCGAGGCCCGCATCGGGCTCCCTGCTCGGCGGGGAGCCTGCTTCCCCCTCTCTCTCTCTGCCTGCCTCTGCCTCCTTGTGATCTCTCTCCCTCTGTGAAATAAATAAATAAAATCTTTAAAAAAAAATAATATTGTGATAAGTTACTTTTTTCAAGTGAAGATGGCTGTGTTAATTCACTTTGAAACTTTGCTATATGTAGGTCATATATACTTAGAAAAATAAGGCATTTCTTGTACTTTAACTTAGAAAAGATCTCTTCTTTTGAAAGAGTAGGTAAAGATAGTGGAAAAGAAAGGGCATTTCAAAGTTGAATAAATATTGTCTGAACTTCAAGCCTTTTTGATATTGTTAAAGTATGACTGATCTTTACCCTCTCTAACATGGTTATGTGAAAACAACCCTGACTCCATGAGTAAACATGGCTGTGAGCCAAACTAAATATTTCTGCCTTTTCAGATATCTTAAAAATCTTAAACAGTGTTAGAAATTTTACTGTGGAAATGCAAAATCTATTTTATTTTGTTGCTGTTGTTTCCTGAGAAAATAGAGATGATTTCTACTGGAAAAATTGAGAGGTGGGAAAATATAATGGGTGAGGGCTCAGGAACAAGCCTGACTGGGCTAGTCATGCTGAATCCCCCACCTTCTAGTATGGTGATATTTGACCAGTTTTGCATTATCTGAAAAATAAGGATTTTATATATATATGTGTGTGTGTGTATATACATATATATATACACACACACATATATATATATATTTATATGTATATATATATATTCTAAAAGTTTGTTTTGAGCATTAAATGATTTGAGTATAAAGCTATTTAATATATATTAAGAAATTAAATTTGCCTGTTACATACCAAAATTCAATAAATGTTAGCTGATATCATTATGAGAGCTTTTGTCAGATTGAATGTAATTAAATATAATAAATTAAATATAAAAAATTACTCCCAGTAAAGAATCAAAATCAATGTACTAGGCATGGCATTTTTTTCCCCACTATTATGTCATCAAAATAGATTATATTCCATTCAAACTAAGGTCAAGAGAAACACATACTTCTCCTTTGGAGGTACATTTATATGCAAAATCTGTGCCTTTAGTGATTTTTGTGCAGCAGATCAAAACAAGTACGGTTTAAACTATATAAATGACATTTTATGAAATCACAAAATGTGCCTTTAAACAGCATAATGGCTTCAATGCATTTTAATTAGCTATCTGGCAAATCAACAGATGTACATGACCAAGCTTGCATAATTTACCTACTAACAATGGTGTTGGTCCTTTTTAAGAGCTTGTAACACTGCCTGCTTTAACGCTCTTAATACATCATCGATTTCTGGCCTAACAATTTGCAATAGTTTTAAAAACAGTACCATTTTGAAAATGTCAATAAAATGTATGTTTTCCTTAATCTATGTAGATGCATAGTCTGGTACAAGTAATTTCTCAGAACTGACGCTAAGGTCTGTCAAAGGATATATCACAACTAGGAGTTTTTGTAGATAATGAGTTATAATCTATACCAGAATCTAAATGTCCCATTTTTTTTAAATCTTTTCTCAAGGAATCATTTTTATTCATGAAGTTGTGTAGCATATTGGTTAAAGGGTCACACTCCAGTGGCAGATTGCCCACAATTAAATACTGCTTCTAGCACTTCCTGGCCGTGTGACCTTGGATAACTTATTTAACCTTATCAAGGCTCTGTTTCTTCCATGCGTAATGTTTGGTAAATAAAAATAATTTCCTTGTTAGGTTGGTGTAAGGAAGAAAAATTGTATAGGCATGTGTGAGTTCTTCAGTTAAAGATTTATTTGGTTTTAAACTTGTTTATTCAGTGAACTTTAATCTCATTTTTTGTTAAATACAAGAAAGGAATTTTTTTAAACAGTGTATTTTATTATTTTATCATTGCATCTCAGAGACATCTACTGTGGCGTTGTTTCATTCAGGAGGTAGAGTAGTGTTGGTTAATAATCCTTCTGGGTCGTTCCCTGGTATAATCTGAAACTTGCACCTGTGCTCAGAGGGAAGGGTAAAACCAAAGAAAAAGGCACAGGTCACTCCGTGTTGGTAGGTGACAGTTTTAATAAGCAAAGGAAATGTATGTACAAGGCTTGTCTTGGGTGGCAGCAAGACAAAAGGATCCCCACACCCGTCCGCTGACTCTTAAAAGTTTATAAAGAGGTCTTAAATGGGTTTAGTCATGAATAGCATGCAGGTGTTCTCTACACTATACCACTATCTCAAGGCTATGTCCTTGGAGCAGCCGTTAGGTGTGGGGAAGGTAAGCAGAACCCACGTTCCAAGGAGGACGGGATGAGGAGGCTCTGAGCGCCTGGGTTCAGTCACGGGTCAGTTGACGGGTCAGTCAACAGTTACGGTCTTTTGATGATGTTCTCCAACACTCCATTCTTCAGGACCAGCTCTTATAAAATCATGTGACTTCTTTTCTGTAGTGGTTCCTGAGCAGTCCGCAAGGGGTTTCATTAGCAGGGCGGTAGCTCGTTTGGAGGCTGTGTCTGGCCGCATTGGAGGCAGACGTGACAGCAGCAAAGCAGGCACATGCAAGAGAAAACACAGATTAAGACAATAGTTCCCCAGATCACTGCCAACTTCTTCCACCAAGAGCCCTAGGATCCAAACCCTTGATTTATTAAATCCCTTAGGCTGGGGATTGGATCACTCAGGGCATTCATTTGTGTCTATATGATTTAATAAAGATGATTCATTAGCAGACTCATCAGGTATGAACACATTCTGTTTGGATAATGGCACAAGTGTCTCCTTGTGGAGCAGTAATAAAGTCGAAGGCCATTTTATTTTGGAGGACAGCTTTTCTCATCAGAAACATTTCAATGTTCAGTAAGGATAGACTTTGCTGGCTATCATTTAAGACTTGCTGGGTGAATTAATAAGAGATTTTACATGTGCTATAATGTCCTCCAAGCCAGTGGAGGAAACAAAGATAGCTGCCAGATGATAATTGAAAATAGAACGTTTCCCCCCAACCCCAGCTTTGAAGAGAGGGAAGTTGGTAGCGTTAGTAATATGACCTAGTTATAAATACCATATGAGTTGGCTGTGGGGATAGCACCGTCAGGTGTAAGAAGATGGCCTGGGGTGAGATATGTCACACCAGGACCCCCGTCTGTTCTTCTCCTTCAACTGCACATATTCCATACCATGTATAGTGTGTTTCATTAGATCCAACTTGCAGGAAGACAATGGGATCCCAGTAGAGATTGAGTAGTTCCCCCTCACCCAGAAGTGCAAATTAATTCACCCATCCCAGTAGGATGTCCCATTGCAAATTCCAGTAGATAATTCTTTCTCCAGGTATGATAGGGCTTGGTGTTCTCAGCAGCATAGTATGTTGATTTACCAAGAGAGTTGGGGCAATAGTTGTTTATCACTATTTCCATATTCTTGCAGTATTGGGTATCAGGGAAAGGGCCCCTAGTCTGGCATATGGAGCAACAGGCTGTACTAGTTGAACATTCAAATATATTAAAGCCTGGAATAGTATTTTAGTTCACCCAGCCAAGGTGGTTTTACCCATTAACAATTTAATTGGCTGCTTTAATATTTCATTTTGTCGTTTTACCAACCGTGCTGCTTGTGGGTTGCAGTGGAGATGGAACCTCCATTCAAAGTCATGCTCTTTTGCCCAACCTTGCATATCATGACCTTTGAAATGTGGTCCCTGATTACTATCTATTCAACAAAGGTATCCATATATGGAACTCAGTTTCTTTAATCCCCTAATGGTGATGGCCTGGATTGCATGGTGGCAAGTGAAAGCTTGGATTAGGTCAGGTACAACTTTCACATAAGCCATGGCATATTTAATACCCTCACTAGGAGGGAGGGAGCCAATAAAACCAAAGTGCTAATTCCTCACCAGCTTGGAACTCTGTTAGATAAGCTCCGGATTCTTTTGGCAGTTTCTTTGGGAATTGTTTAGAACATACAGGAAATGCTGTTATTGCATTAACTAAGTCACTAAACTTCAAAGGCAATCCAGCATCCTTGGCAGTGTGTCATCTTCTTCAGGCACTGTAGTGGCCATTGTGTCCATGCACCCAATTTGCCAGACTAGATGGGGCTTGTACCTGAGCTAAGGCATCTACTTCTTGATTTCCAGGGCATGTCAGTGCCTTATTAACTAGAACACAAAAAACAATGAGGATTGCCTCAGGCTCTTGAAAATGGGCCCAAATGTCTTTTTATGTACTTCCTGGCCCCACAAGGGATAATTTTGATCATCTACCCCTTGGCTTCCCATTGTCCCAGTCATAGGGTTAATACCTTTAGAATAGCCCAACTATCAATGTAAAATAGGTTAATAGCCAGGGCTCCTATGTCATCACCAGCCAGGTCAGGTTGAACTCAGCCCCCCCCGGCTGCTGCACTGGGTGCTGTGAGAGGAGCTCTATCCAGAGGTAGGCTGTTTCTACAGCAAGGAGCTGTTATTCTACTGGGTTATGCCAGGTTTTTGCCCCCTTCCGGAGCTGGAACCAAAATCCCAGGAGTATTCTTCCCTTTGGTTGTTTTTGCCCCAGTGCCCAAATCGTACTTTCTGGAGTCAGAGCACATCTAAGTCAAATGGTAGCTTAGGAGATGTCCACAGCTTAAATCTATTTCATTAGTATTTTTGCCTTCTCAGAGGAGGCCATTTCTCTGATCCTTAGTCCTATATGTGTCTATAGAGAGCAAAACTCTCAGGTCAAGCAGGAGCCTGTGTCCAGCAAGGACGCAAACAGTTAAAGTACTGCAGCTAGCAGATATCACCAGGACCAACATCGGCTGGCACCCCAGAACTGATAATGAGCAGAACCAGAGGAGGTCTGCAGAGACCCAAAACTGATTCAATCCCTTTATAAAGGGAAGGATTTGGGGAGCAAACTGTCAGACTCTTCAGACATGACCCCTCTATGTCTGACCACTTAAAAAGGCAACTGCTACTGAAGGTTCTGGCTGATTGATCTCCCAACAGAACCAAGATCCTTCCCTGCTTGAACATCAGAAGCAGTTAGGGCCAAGAGCTGGCCCGGACCAGACCCAGGCTTTATCTCAACTGTGTGCCCATAGACCGACTTAGCGTTTGGTTCCTTAACTCCCTGCTCCCTCTGTTATCTTGTTTGTTGTGTGGCTTGTCTTCTGTCCTGCTCTGTGTGCTCTGTAAGAAGCCAAGTTTAATCACACAGTGAACTGTCATTGAGTTTGGAATCCTGAACCTGCTTTAGAATTTAGAAAAAAAAATTGAACTTTGTTTTATGATTGAATAAAGCTGACATTGTTGAAAGACACAACCCCTGTGTACACCTTCACAGCACTCTCATGACAGTGCTCATTCTTTACCAGGTGGTAAAGGAGATGGAGACACTGTGCCAGGTGGTTATTGAAAGTCTTCCAAAAGTCCCAAATTCCTAGAAAGGCTTGTACCTATTTCACATTCTTAGAGGCTGGATAAGCTTGCACATTATCAATCACAGCTTTTGGGACAACATGTGCCTTCTCCAACTGGACACCCAAAATCTTATGGTAGTGCCTGGGTCTTGAATTTTTGGGGGTTTACTACCCATATTTTTCCCTTGTAGATGTACCAGCAAAGCCTGCAGGGTGTTCTGCAGCAAAGGCAAATCTTTACATGTTAACATTATATCATCAGTGTAATGGGCCCTTTTACTGATGCAGAGAAGGAGAACAGTGATAGTTGCCAGGTTACCATTTCATGACATACTAAAGGAGACTTTGGTATACAGATTTTTTTTATTCTCTGGTCAGTTTCGTTGTGAACCTAACAGTGCTTTAAAAAAAAGTAGTTACTAAAAAAAAGAAAAAAGACAACAACTGAGTTTTTCATTTACATTTTTGCCTTCAGATACTACTAAATCTCAGCATTCATCTCGGGCAATACTTAATATTGTATGATAGGAAAGTAAAATAGCCTGGAATAACTCCTAAATGACTAGGTATTAAGTTGCACTCTAATAGCAATAGGTGAGCATAAAGTTGTGGGATACTATTGTGTTTCTTAGTACACTATACTACTTACATAAAATGAGCTGCCTCAGAGAAATGGCATTGAACCAATTCACCTGAAGTCCTGAAGGACACATATTTATGCACCCAGTGGGCAATGCTGAAGAAATTGCAAAAGGTCCTCATGTTAAGATCGAACAGAATTAGGAAAAAAAAGCTGATTTTAATTCATTTGGAATTTTTAACTCACAAAATCAAAATAGTTTGATTTTTTTTCCTTTAGTTCCTCTCAGTCTTTGGGTCTTGACTTGCAAGGGAACCTTAATTTCTCCCCAGAAATTCGATAACGAAGTGTCTAAAGCAAATGTGTGGTTTCTCTATGTTACTTGCATATTATTTTTGACATGGATGTAACATTTGATTATTGCAGTGTATTTGTGATTATGTTCTTTTCATTGTAGATAAAACAGGTGATTAGGAAATGCAGATAGATTTCTTTGGGGAAGTGAAACAAAACAGGGGATGAGCTTTCAAGTTTGAGTTCAACATGTCCTTATAGTAGATACATCTCTTTTGTTGTTTGATGCATGAAGACAAAAAAAAAAAATCCACTGCTTAAAAACAGTTCTATGAATATGCACAAAGAGAAAACAGCTTGTGAAATGTGAATATACTCATGAAGAGTGGAGATTGATAGACTGCTGATAGGGCAATTGCCATATTTCTGGTCAAGCATCAGTTTAAGGTATAACCCAAAAAAGTTGAAAAGACAGAGACTCAGCAGTGTTAAAAAAGAAAAATTCTTTTTTTTTTT